>OZ018327.1:63387301-63799801 GCA_963969495.1 Ceratothoa steindachneri
CCGACTTGGATGCGGGGGACTTCCCCCGCGTCGTGGCACGGTTGGCGAGGCCTTTTCTACTCCTCGGGAATTTGAACAGTCGACACCCCTTCTGGGGAGACTAGTCGATCGATTACTCCCAGGAGTCAGCTAGGACAGCTGGCCGTTTTGCACGCTGACCACTCCCATGGTGGTCGGCCGAGTGTAAGACGGCCCTCAAACAGAAGCGTTATGCCTACATGCGCTATAAGCGCCGCCCAAACGATTTCACTGCGCTGAATTTCGTCGGGCTAGGGCTAGGTTCCGGTATATTTCGAAGCACGCCCGCCGCTCTTCTTGGCGGGCATACGTGTCTTCACTTAACGGGAAGACCCCTTTAGCTGAGGTGTGGAAGCGAGTCAAAAGGATTCGGGGCAAGTTCTCGCAGGACTCCCTTCCAGTTCTACAGGAGAATGGGACCGCAATCTCGGACCCCGCGTCCGTGGCGGAATCCTTCGCGACCGCTTTTTCCGCATTCTCTAGCCGGGCTGCTGCTCCGTCAGCATTAAATGCACGTCATCATGTCGCGAAGGCCGCCTGCTAGACTTTACCTCCAGAGGCGGAGAATCCTTCAACGACAAGTTTACTGTGAGTGAGTTGCGCTCCGCTCTCGCTTCGTGCGCGGACACCGCCCATGGTCCGGACGATGTCCCGTACGCCATGCTTCGACATCTGGGTGAGCGAGGCATGGCCTTTCTGTTAGATTTGTTCAGCAGGATCTGGGTGGAAGGTCTTCTCCCAGATTCCTGGCGAATCGCTACTGTGCTCGCCTTTCGCAAGCCGGGGAGAAATCACTCTACTCCGACCGGTTTCCGCCCAATCTCTCTAACCTCTTGCGTGTGCAAGTTGATGGAGAAATTGGTAAATGTTAGACTAGCCTTTTTCCTGGAAAGCGGAGGCCATCTATCTTCTGCACAGTGCGGTTTCCGCAAGTTCCACTCCACGTCGGATGCTCTGCTCCGACTGGAAAATGCTGTCTGCGAGGCTTTCCTTCGTAGACAGCACTACGCCACGGTGTTTTTCGATCTGGAGAAGGCCTATGATACCGCATGGTGATACGGTATCATGGAGACTCTCTACACGATGGGGGCGAGTGGACACCTCCCAATGTTTATATCTGAATTTTTGCGAGATCGTCGTTTCCGCGTACGGGTGGGGGGTGGGGGGGAAGCGCTCTCCTGAATATTATTTTGTCTCTCCCAGAAGGTGTATCGGCAACTCTGTTTGTCGATGATTTAGCACTATACTGTTCCTCACCTCGCCTTTTATCAGCAGCGCGTTGGCTACAACTGGCGGTCGATGCTGTATCCAAAAGAGCACAACTTAAGGGATTCCGCTTTTCCACGACCAAAACCAAAGCAATGTATTTCCACATAGGCAGAGGGGTTCTTGTTCCGCCATCTATCTCCCTACAAGGCGAAGATATAGAGTTTGTCTCATAGTTTCGGTTCCTTGGCGTAACTCTCAATCCAAAGTTATCCTGGTTACCACACCTACGCCGACTTCGAACAGGCTGTCTGCGGGCTCTAGACATTTTGAAAGTCCTCTCACACACTTCGTGGGGTAGTGACCGACAAACATTGTGGACATTATACACAGCCCTCGTTCAATCCAAATTGGATTATGGCTGTCAAATTTACTCATCGGCCTTCCCTTCAGCCCTTAAAATGCTGAACCCCATTCGAAACCTTGGAGTTCGCCTTTCTAGTGGAGCCTTCCGTACTTCTTCTGTCAACAGCCTTTACTGCGAGAGTGGGGTACTCCCTTTGCCCTACCATAGACTTCAAATCTGCATGCGATACCTCTGCCGAGTACAGCAAGCCCCTGTATCAGAGGTCTACAGATGCCTGTATGCTGCCGAACAACGGCGGCATATGATAAGTTGCCATCTTTACCCCGCCCTTTGAACCTTCGCATAGGAGATCATCTCTCTAACCTGGGTGCTCCAAGGGTCCTTACCAATCCATCCTTACTGAACCCTAGGTGGCGTGCTCCTCTCCCCACAATATGTACCAACATGTGGAGCCTGGAGAAGTCCTCCATGGACCCTCGCATCATTAAAAGCCTGTTCTTAGAGCATTCGATCTCCCACAAACAATGCTGCCCACTATACACGGATGGCTCTAAGTCGGACGTTGGAGTGGTCACCGCAGCCATCTACCCAGGAGGAGAATTCCTAACTCTATCTTTGCCACCAGCAGCATCCATTTTTACCGCTGAACTTTCAGCAATCCTTTTAGCCTTTAGACTCATCCAAATTTTACCTTTTAGTTATTTTGTCATTTTTTCCGACTCAAGGAGTGTCTTACAGTCAATTAGATCTTTTAATGCGTCCCATCCCCTGGTCACAGAAATTTGCAACTGGCTGATCCAAAATGCATCCCGATATAGAATTATTTTTTGCTGGGTCCCTGGGCATGTGGGGGTCCTGGGCAATGAGAAAGCTGATCGGCTGGCCCGCTCAGCACATTCTGTGTCCCCTGAGAACTCGGTTCTGCCTTTTAGGGACTAATTTCCTTCAATAAATAAGTATATTTTTGAACTGTGGAAGAATGAATGGGAGGACTGTTCATCATCCAAACTATACAAAATTAAAAATTCTATTCGCTCTTGGCCCTCGAGTCGTCATAGAATGCGGTCGTTGGAGGTGGCCCTTTGCCGAGTTCGCATTGGCCACACGAGACTTACTCACGGCCATCTTGTTTCGGGTGATGCCCATATCAGCCCTCGCTGTCGTTTTTGCGGTGGGGACCAATCGGTTGCCCACCTTTTATTGGATTGTAGCCATTTTACCATTCTCCGGTTGTCCTGTTTCCCCGACCCTTTTAACTATTCCTCAACACACCCGTCTTCGATTCATATTGGCGGAGGAATCTTTTAACCTGTCGTTTTTTATATTTTTGTCACAAAGTGGTCTCCTCCACCTTCAATAGATGATATTTCTCGTTTCACCTTAGCGGCCATATAGAATCCACTTGGATTGGGCAGCAACCCACCAGTAACTTATCTTAAATCTTTGCCCTGAGCATCAACGGCATCACCTCGGTGCTGCCGGAAGATGTTCTCGCTACGCAATACGTGGACGACCTTTCGATCTCTTTTGGCGCGGCCCAGATGCCAACTCTGGAGCGTCGACTCCAACAGGCATTGAACCGCGTCACTCGCTATGCCGAAGCGCACAGGTTTCGGTTTTCTTTGGCCAAGACTAAGGTGGTGCACTTCTGCCGCCATCCACGGCTCCACCCCAACCAAGATTTGTTTCTTAATGGGGTGCGCCTGGATGTGGTTGAGTCACGCCGTTTCCTTGGTCTTGTATTCGACCGACGCCTCACCTGGGAGGCTCATATTCGCAGCCTTAGGGTCTCTTGTACCCGCGCCATGGACATTCTCCGTTCCGTGACGTTCAGCGCTTGGGGTGCTGATAAGGCTACTGCCCTACTTTTTTATCGATCCTTTGTTCGTTCGAAGCTCGACTACGGATGCGAGTTTTATGCATCCGCAGCCGAACATCTATTGCGGAAGGTGGATTCAATCCACCACACCGGCCTTCGCCTTGCGACCGGTGCCTTCCGCATTCCCCCATTGAGAGCCTGTTGGTCGATGCTGGGGAGATGCCACTCGCTCTGCGCCGCGTGCAGTGCATCACTCGCCTGTACGCGCGAGCCCGGTGCCTCCCTCAGTCGCCAACAGCTCTCACTGCATCCGCAGCTGATCGTGACGGTGTCTATGCCGCCGAGAGACGCCATTCATACCCTAAGCCCTTTAGCTTTAGGGCCAGGAAACTCCTTCGAGAGGTAGATATAGCTCTCGAGCCGGTGGTGCCCCTTGTTCTGCCCAGGACGCCACCCTGGAGGGTACCACATTTGGCTATTTGTCGCCACGCCTCTGCTCCCAAAGCTTGTACGGCGCCGGGAGTATTGCGTTCGACCTTTTTGGAGCACACCTCGTGTCACGCTGGAACCGTGCCAGTGTATACGGATGGCTCCAAGTCCCAAGAAGGGGTCGGCTTCCACGCCGTATCCCCTCTGTTTGAAGTCAGCGGGGCTCTGCCAGGCGCTGCGTCTGTCTTCACGGCCGAGCTGGTGGCAATACACCACTCGATACCAGAGATAACGCGACGTGCCCGGTTCCGAGACCGGATTGTGATCTATAGCGACTCACAAAGCGCCCTGAGTGCTCTCGGGGCATTGCAATCTCCGCATCCCCTGGCTCGCGATATCCGTGACGCCACGGTTTTGGCGAGCTGGGCAGATGTCGAGATTATCTTCTGCTGGGTTCCTGGACATGTAGGAATTGCGAGGAATGAGGGCGCCAAAGAGTCCGCGAGGACTGCGACCGAACCAGCGTTTCGCTCTTCCTCACACCGACTACATGGCAGGAATACGGGCAGCTCTTTGGACTGCTTGGCAAAAAAGATGGTAGACGGTCGAAGGGAACTTAAAGTTGCGTGCCATTGCGCCGCGACTGTTACCATAGACCTAGCCCAGAATGCCGCGACGGCTTCAGGTCTCTTTCTGTCGTCTCCGAATCGGACACACTCGTGTGACGCATCGCTATTTGATAGAGCGCTCGCCTGCGCCCTATTGTGACGACTGCGTCGTCCCCCAGACTGTTCGGCACATTCTTGTCGAATGTCCCAGTCTGGGTGATCTTCGCGCACAACACCTGTCTCGGTACCGGGATGGGCGGGGTCGTTACCGCCTGTCCTTTGTGCTCGGGACGAGTGCGTGCACATTGACTGGTGGACTTGTTGACTTTTGGGGGGAGGCCGGCCTTCTCCCTTTCATTTAACTAAGTTTAGTTTTTGTTTTTGTTTTGTTATTGTTATTGCTTCCTAATTGTTATTTCTTTTTTTTTTTGTTTTCTGTCCAAATTTTTTAAAGTAGCCTAGAAATAGGCTGTTAAAAAAATAATAATAATCCCAGGAGTCAGGTCCTTGCCAACCTCATTGATGAATTGGAGATAGCTGTCCTTAATGTAGATGAGTTTACGCATAACTGCCCAAGAAGAACCGCTTCGTTTACCTTTCTTGCTCTATCCCTGTGCTCTCCGGATGCACAGCCCGATTTTCGGTGGGAGGTAGTCGATGACCTCCATGGTAGCGATCACTTTGCAATTCAAATATTATTTTCTGCCTGAGAGACCCCTTCCGGGGGTGCTTGGCGCGGTGGTTCGCATTGCATGATATGACTGATTTCACCATCCCAGTCGAGGAGTTTAGGTTAGTGTTTTGAGCCGTTGAGTACTACGGTAACCTCGACGTGGGCCTATTATTCTTTGAACGTCTGGCTGCTTCCGTAGTGGTCAGGCGAGTGTAAGACGCCTTCAAACAGAAGAGTTATGCTTATAAGCGCTGCCCGAACAATTTCACTGTCGGTGAATTTCCTCGAGCTAGAGCAAGGTTCCGGTATGTTTCGAAGCACGCCCGCCGCTCTTCCTTGCTGGCTTACCCGACTTCACTTAACGGGAAGACCCCTCTAGCATAGGTGTGGAAGTGAGTCAAAAAGATTCAGGGTCAAGTGGTCGCAGGAACCCCCTCCCGTTTTCCAGGAGAATGGGACCGCTATCTCTGACCCTCGTCCGTGGTGGCGTCTTCTGCGACCGCTTTCTCCCTTGGGGGGAGGGGGGCGTAGGCCACCTGTCTTCCGTAAGTTCCACTCCACGTCGGATGCTTTGCTTCGATTTGATAATGCCGTCTGCGAGGCCTTCCTTCCTAGACAGCACTACGCCACGGTGTTATTCAATTTGGAGAAGGCCTATGATACAGCATGTCGATACGGTATCATGGAGACTCCACACGATGTGGCGACTGACGCCTCCCAATTTTTATCCCGGCGTTTTTGCGAGATCGTCGATTCTGAGTACAAGTGAGGGGGGGACCCCTCTCCGGCCTATTGAGCAGAAGAGGGATGTATTGATGCTGGTCTCAGCGCGCACTTCACGGTGATCGCGCCGCTGTAATTAGGGGTCACAACCGATAAAAAAATACCGGTAATTTATCGATAAATTAAATTTAATTACCTCATATTTACCGATACGTTTTCATCGGTAATTTAATGTAACTTTATGATTATTTAATTTTACCCTCAATAAACAATTTTCTTTCGTATTTACGAAAGAAATTAATTGTGAAAGAAAACGTTTGTTTAAAAGACGAATTATGCCCCTGTTTAGTTGTGCTGTGTTGTTTTTTGAGAATACGAGTGTTATATATTGATTGACGTAGTAAATCACTGGTAATATATTTCGTACTCATTTTACTATGTGTCGATAATAATAATTATCTTTTAAAACGCTACAGAAGTTCGTAAGCCTGACAACATTATGTTGTTACATTAATTTACTGGATGAATCTATGTAGGCTAGCCTTAATAAATATTAATACCGCCACGTATTCTCGATTGTTTTTAATGTGTAGGCCCTAAATATTTAGACCATGTGAAATTTAACTAGGGTTTTTTCTCCTATTTGCATTTCATGACGTGTGCATTTTTTACTTCTTAACTAAGCATAATAAGCAAAACTAAATGTCACTGCCATATTCATAATTTCAAAAGATGTCATTTAAATTTTTGTCTTAAGTTTTTTTAAATTTTGCTTTTTTGCTAAAGATAAAATTAACGTCTTATGTCTTTTGAAAAATTATGCTTCCGAAATAATTTTTGAATAAGAATAAAAAAAAGTAAATAATGTCTTATGTTTTCGAAATCTATTTTTTTTTTAAATGATGAGAATATTAGTCTTATGTTATACGTTCTAAATAAAGATAAAACACTTTTATTGGTTCTAAAAACTCATAATGACAAAGGATCTCATTAAAAAGTTGTATAGACATGTGATTTTAAAAAAAAAAAATTCTAATACAGTTAATTTAACTAGAAATTTATCGGGAATTTTCTCGAGAATTTATCGATAAAAATATTGTGGGTAATTTGCGACCCCTAGCTGTAATTCAGTTTTATAAAAGAAGTTCTTTTTAAGATTATATTTTCAAATTTAAAGGATGATAATGGATAGATGATGTTTTGATAGGGCAAATATGTGTTGATGATTTGAATGGATATATGTTAAATGAGTTAAAAATTTCTTTGTCATGTTGTTATATCATAGTATAGTAAGAAGGCCACTTTCCTTTAGAAAACCTGTCAATCCAGGATGGATATTTTGTTCTGTAAATATTAGGCGGAGAGAGGGTAGAGTCCCGCCTCTGTCAAAGGGTCGATAGCGGCCGTCTTAGTTCGCCGAAAGTGGGGCACTCCGCGAAGATGCGGGTCGTTGTTATGGAGGTTAAGCAATCTTAGCACTAAGGGGGAGGGGGTGCTTTTTCCATTAGAAATATGTGCGTCATTCTGGTGTGGCCAATTCTCAGTCGGCAGATTGCAACTTCTTGCCGACGTGAGTTTGTCGGTGGTTTCCGCGCTGAAAAATTCGGGAAAATGTGGCACATTTTGTTTTAGCCCCCAAGGTTGGCCCACCTGGCTGACTAGGTTTCCCTGAGTGCGTTTCTAATTGCATTATTGTAGTCTTGATACGGAATTTGGTGGTTAAGTGGGCGTATGATTTGTTGGGCGGTGGTTTTAGCTGCTTTGTCAGCCTTTTCATTCCCATGTACACCTCTGTGCGCAGGAACCCAGCAGAGTGAAATTTATTTCCCAATGTTGGCTTTAAATATCGTTTCTTTTATGTCTTTGGAGTATTGGGTGCAGGTGAGGGAAGAGGGTGTCGGATTCACTTCCCCTAGTCATCTGCAAACGGGTATCAAAACTAAAGGAGAGAAGGCAAAATATGCATTAAGACAACCTTTTCTTTTGTTTCTCATTCATAATTAAGTGTTTTTTATTTTGTCTCATTCATTTTTAAGTGGCTTTTCTTTTGTCTCTCATTCATTTTTAAGTGTCTTTTTCTTTTGTCTCATTCATTTTTAAGTGTCTTTTTCTTTTGTTTCTTTCAATTTTAAGTGGCTCTTCTTTTGTCTCTCATTCTTAAGTGTCTTTTCTTTTGTCTCTATTTCATTCTTAAGTGGCTTTTCTTTTGATTCTCGTTCATTTTTCACTGGATTTTCTTTTCTCTCATTCATTTTTAAGTACCTTTTCTTTTGTCTCCCGTTCATTTTTCAGTGTTTTTTCTTTTCTCTCATTCATCTTTGTCTTTTCTTTTGTGTCTTTTTAAAGTGGCTTTTTCTTTTGTCTCATTCATTTTTAAGTCTCTTTCCCTTTGTATCTCATTTTAAGTGGTTTTTCTTTTGTCTCGTTCATTTTTCAGTCACTTTTCTTTTGTTGCTTTAATTTTTAAGTGACTTTTCTTTTGTCTCGTTCATTTTAAGTGTTTTTTCCTTTGTCTCGTTCATTTTTCAGTCGCTTTTCTTTTCTCTCTTGTTCATTTTTAAGTGGCTTTTCTTTTGTCTCTCCATCATTTTTTCTTTTGTCTCTTTCACGTTCAAGTGGCGCTCTCTAGAGCCCTTTCATTTTACCTATTGATGCAGATTAAAAAGCCTCACAGAAATCTTCTGTGTCAACCCCAACCCATTGGCACCAGGGTAGTACCCACATCTCATTTTAATTGCCTTTATGCCACAGAATATAACAGGGGGGTGAGGACAGGATGTTACAACTGGGTTTGGAAGAGTGCCCTTCTTGCCTCACTACCCAAAGGAAGAGCCACAGTATATGTATATCTTACACAGCATATTTTTTTTAAAATCGTTTCTTAAAAATTTTCAGCTGCAGATGCCCCTGTTAGATTCCACGTTTGCCTTTATGACATGCACTGGTCATGGGCATTCCCCCAGCCCCACTGGTCATGGGCATTCCCCCAGCCCCACTGGTCATGGGCATTTCCCCAGCCCCACTGGTCATGGGCATTTCCCCCAGCGCCCAACTCATCAAGGAAGATGAATGCTATAATCTTTTGTTTCGGTTGCCATGGTCTGAATTGAAATTCAAAGCCTTGGCAACACCTCACTCCGCCCATCTATCTCGCTTCCATTGTCAGTTGGTGCTTCGAAATACTGGGTGCACACACACACACACACATACACAAACATATTTATTATAGAAAAAGACTATTAGAGCCTTGTTAAATGTTTTGTTGAGTAGAATACTCAACTGCTTTTGTGTGTGTGAGGGATTTGTAATTTTTTTTAACCAAAGTTCATGTTGTTTGGTACTTTGTGTAAATCTCTTTGGATCTCTTTCCTGTCTGACTATTTAGAAAAAGGCACCGATGGACTATTTATTACATATTGAGATGAATGAACTTGCAATGTCTGATGAGTCTAGGCCAGTGCTTTTCAACCTTTCTACGATAGTTTCACCCACACTGCCTTCTAAAAGCAGCCGTGGCACCCCGATATAAAATAATTTACGTATAAATACATAATTACGTGGAAAGCACTTCAAAATTAACCACGATTGACATTTAACCTAATTTAATCGAAATAAGACAAAAATTTGAAAATAAATCAATTTTAACTTGAAAAGTTTAATGGGAAATTTGTGGTTGATGAGTTTCACATAATTCTTTAATATTGGGATGTAGAGTTGACAAAGCAACTCATTTCTTCATTCACTGTCTGCAATCTTTCTCTTTTTGTTGTTTTTAGGTTGCACAATGCAAAGAAGATAGTTTATAAATACTTTCAAGTGTCGTTAGATTTTGTTGATAAATATTTTGGGGGGCAATTTAGGCTTTTTAAAAATGATTTCTTGGTTGCTCCCGTGGCAGCCTTAGTTGTCTCTCGCAGCACCCTGGTTGAAAACCACTTGTCTAGCTGGAGTTTAGACTTAGTAGATCCACCTTGATGGGCCTGAATGGCCTTTTGTGTGCCTAAAACCCTGTTATTCCATGGACGGGTTGAGAACCCTCTTCAGGGTAGTGTACATCTTGTTTTTTTTCTTTTTGGGGGGGTCATGTTATTTTCTTGACTATGATTCAAGCCTATACTGCTAAAGAACTATTTAAAATTTAACGATTACTACTTAGTATAGTTCTCAAATGTTTTTTTTTTTTTTACAGGATGATTACTACTGTGACAACAATTAGCAGCGGCGTAAGTTACATTTTTTCAAAAGGTACCTACAAGATTATACAAAAGGAATGAGTCTTCAAAGAACCAGTGATTGGTATTTCTTCAATGCTAAGACATATTTTACCGATTGAGGAAAAGTAGTTCATAATTTGATGGCCACAGACAATCCAAATCCTTACTTAGAATTTTAGACTTGTTTAAATTTATACTTTGTACCTTCAAAGCAAGTGATTGTCTATCTTCATTTGTTTTTTTTAAAATAGCCACTGTTCATTTAAATTACTCGTTTCATTACTACCATTTAAATTAATTTATATCAATTATAACCTTCAAACTTGTCACAACCTCACTAGAGGAATTAGAAAAAAAGTGCATGAAATAGGCATATTTTTCCTCTGCTCAATGTCTAGTTGATATTGAATGATGGTAGAAGTGAAAAAAGTCGAAGGTGGCATAAATCATGAGTAAAGATGAAGCAAAAGCAAACTGATCAGTTTTTTTCATTTTTTCATTGCCTGCACCATACTGCCCTCCAAGCTGCTGCTGAAATCTAGAATATTGCCGATCTTCATAGTCTCTGGTACACTCATCTTTTTTTTTAATCATCCAAGAGGTTTATCTGTTTGATAGAAAAAGTTCTGTCAAACAAACTTGAAGTTCTACTTTACCAGCATGTCTCATTACAACGTCTTTTCCATTTGTGCAGATGTGTCAAGATGGGAGTGAAAAGAATCGACATCTCTGTTCTCCTGCACGCGGGCCACAACAAGTCCTACATCGCCAAGTGGCTCAACGTCAGCCGGATGATCGTCCACAGAGTCTGGGAGAAGCTCAAGACCTCAAAGATCGACCTCGTCCAGGCAGATCTCAAGTTGTCAACCATTTAGCTGTATGTAAGGCCCTCGACAGTGATCCGCAGCTCAAAATGACTGAGCTCCCGAAGAAGAAGAACATCTCGGTGGCCACGGTGTCAAGGGCCGCCAAGAAGGAGGGTGGCAAGAGCTTGAGGTGCGTGCAAGGGCCTCTGCTCATCGACGTTATGCGAGAACAACGTCGGGAGCGCTGTCGAAGAGTCACAGCAATCAAATTATTTCTTCCTTTTTATGAAAAAACCTTCACAATCGATCCTTTCATCAAGAAGCAGAACGACCGTATGGTAAGCTTCAGCCAGGACCTCCGTGCCGCCGCCGGTGTGATTACAGGGACATCTTGACCATGAAAGTCCTGCCCTTGGTGACAAATATCACGAAGAGGGTGGAGTAAGTCTTTCAGGAGGACGGTGCCCCGCCCCATACGGCAAAGACCGTGCAAGAATGGTTAGTGTCGTGCATGAAATTCTGCTCGAAGGTCTTTTGGCCACCGCAGTTGCCCGACCTCAATTTCCTCGACTACAGCGTGTGGGCGCAAGTCGAGGGCAAGGCCTCCAAGGTCTGCCACAGCAACGTTGACGAGCGGAAGTCCTCCATCACCCGCTTGTGGACCAGCATGAGGAAGGACTTCGTCCGCAACGTGTGCGCGGACTTCAGGTCTCGCCGCCGAGGGCGGTCACATTGATTATTATTACAATTAAAACTTATATTTATATGTTAAAAACGTGTCTGTGCATCAAAAGTATCATTGTGTCCTTTGTTAAGACGCGTCGTAACGAGTGTAACAGGACTTTTGCAATAAAATGAAGATTTAAGTGATGGTCGTAACTGTCACCATTACAGCCAATGCCAAGAAAAACTAGTACCCTAGTGCTCATTTTTTGCTGTTTAACATCTACACTAATTCTGACCTATCTTCTAATAATCTGACACACTACTGCTTCATGCTTCATTTAACCTCTATAAACGACATCTTTTTAAAACACACACACACACACACACACAAACACAAACAGACATTTGACGAGTCCAAGCTAGAGGGGTCCTGAACATTGGACCACAAGTAATGGGATCAGGGTTTCGGCCCTTGTAACCTATTACCCATTGTGGAATGGGGTATGGGAGTTTTTATCATTATTATTACTCAAGGACAAGGCTCCTCAGGGGATCTGGGCTATAGGAAGTGTTGATAAAGGAATAATAAGAAAATAACATAATTAACAATACTCTAATAACAATGAAATAAAAAGTTAATACTCTAAATAATAATGTAATAAAAGCAATGAAAATCTAGAGAAAATTAATAATACTCAAAATATTGATGGAATTATAATAGCATCACCGCATCATCTAAATGACCCCCCACCCTTTAAAGGAGTGTCCCATAGAGAATGTTACACCCTCGAAATCCTAGTGCCCACAGGGTGTCGCGTGTAGAATCTGTAACCTTAAGGACTTTGTGCCCTCCGGTCCCTATGACACGTAAGAAAGCCAAAGATAGCGGTGGTAATTGTCACCACGCCATTTTCTGTCTAGAGAAACCGGTACACTCTCGGGGCCTCTTATTTCCCCCTTAAAATCATTGACATTCGGACTATGATGTACCCTTCCGGCCCCATCACTTATAAGGAAACTTCAACAATGATGGTAACTGGACCACTTCAGTCATTGCCAAGAGAAACTGGTGCTTTCTCACTCGTCTTCATTTTTAACCTCTTAGTGTTATTTCAATGCTCTCCTACCTAGTATAAAAGATCTTACCAGTTACTTCAGAAGAGCGGCTTTTGAACCTCTATAACCCTCCCCCCTTCTCCCTAACTACTCCCCTCTTGATATCCAAGCCATTCTCCATCTTGTTGAGGTCGGTTCGTCTGGCCTCGGGTTGCCTTCCTCTCCTAAGAGGAGGAGAAAGAGGACCAAGGGTCCCTATCGCGCCTCGCGGGCTTCGGAGAAGGACGGGTCCGCTGTAGCTCAGGCAAGCGGCTAGGCCAAGATGGGCACGTCCGGCTCGAGTTGCCTTGGGTGGGGATGCCCAGACAAAGACATGAGTCTCAAGTGGAATGAGCGGAGCCTCGATTACCTCGGGGCCACTCATTGATAACACTACCTGGCGTTTTCGAGCCCCTTGGCTTCAAACACTTTTTGGGTATTCGCTTCAAATATCGGGAACAAGTTGGCCAAAGGTAACATGATCCATCAGAGGAACGCAATCGATAGTTTGATTGGTAGAGAGCCGAAGGTGATTCGTTTCTCAGACGAGAGCCTTCTTGCGAATGCGTCTGACCCTCTCGAGGCGGTCATGATTAGTGCCTTTCACACACTTAATGGCTCGCCGGTGAGTGTGATGCCGCACTCTAGCATGAAGTTCGTGAAAGTTGTTTATGCGAGGGAACTCGTCCACTACTTAGAAGGCATCACATTAGCGCTGGCCGATCCAAGTGCGAACGAGACCCACCATTACACTTCACGTTCCACCGTGACAAGCTCCCTAGGACGGTGCCTGCCGTGTGGTTTCGCCACCTCCGCGTGAAGACATTAGTGCCACTACGTCGGAGCTGCTACTACTACCATTGGCTTCGGCAATACAAATTGCTCCTGTTGACTTACAAAGTCAGGTTTATCCGAAGTGTGGGTAAATTGTTCCATGGCCATTTACGAGTATTCCTATTATGTATGATCGTGTATCATTTGTTGGGAGCCGCGCCTCTCTTTCGATACAATATAGTGCGTATCTCCTGGAGAAGGAAATTCTGGCCGTTGAGGCTACGAATAGTTTCATTTGCGATGCTAAGAACTTTGTCCTGGTGCACCAGGCGCTGCCTGGGAAGTCTTATGCCTCAATGTTAAAAAAGATCCTCTGTTTAGGGCCCCTCCAGGCTTACAAGTAGCATCGCTTCAGTGCCTATTCGGAATCTTCCGGCGGGTTCTACCTGCCTAGGCACTCCCCTGATAGAGCTGGTGGGACAGGCTTCACAACAGGCTAAAACCAGTTTCCCCACATCCTCCTCCCTCAGCATGCGAAACCGCCGCGCGCTTCCATCGAGTCGTTAGCCTCGCATGAGGCAACACCCCTGAAGGTGGTCGTGAAACCGTCTTCTGTGCTTCCTAAAGCTCTCCCCCGAAAGGACAGCCGAGTACGAGACCGCCCTCGAACAGAAGCGTTAAGCCTACATGCTCTATAGGCGCCGCTCGAACGATTTTACTGTCTATGAATTTCGACCGGCTAGGTTCCGGTATTTTTCGAAAAGCGCTCGCCACTCTTCACTAAAGGGAAAGACCTCACTTACAGAGGTGAGTTAATGAGAAAAGGATTCTGGGCAAGTTCTAGCATTCCCCCTCCCCCCTTCTCCAGAAGAATAAGAGCGCAATCTCGGACACTCATCCGTGGCGGAGTCTTCGCTACCGCTTTGTCAGTATTGTCTGCCCGGGATGCTGCTCCTCCAGCGTCCAATGCATCCCGTGATGGTGCTGATGTGCGCCGACTGAACTTTACCTCCAGAGCCCCAAGTAGGCACTCGCCAGATAAGCTCGCTAAAGGGAAAGACCTCACTTACAGAGGTGAGTTAATGAGAAAAGGATTCTGGGCAAGTTATAGTATTTCCCCTTCCCCCTTCTCCAGAAGAATAAGACCGCAATCTCGGTCACTCATCCATGGCGGAGTCTTCGCTACCGCTTTGTCCGTATTGTCTGCCCGGGATGCTGCTCCTCCTCATCCAATGCAGCCCGTGATGGTGCTGAAGTGCGCCGAATGAACTTTACCTCCAGAGCCCCAAGTAGGCACTCGCCAGATGGGCTCCTAAATTAAAAAAAAAAAAATACGTCCATAGGCGGAGAACCATTCAACGACAGGTTTACAATGAATGAGTTGCGTTCCACTCTCTCCTCGTGCGTGGACACTGCCCATAGTTCGCACATGTCCCGTACGCCATGCTTCGAAACCTGGTTAGATTTATTCAACAGGACCTGGACAGAGGGTACCCTCCCAGACTGTGTGAATGACTACTGTACTCGCTTTTCGCGAACCGGGGAGAGATCACTACCCCGGCTGATTTCCGCCCACTCTCTTTCTCTAACCTCATGTGTGTGCAAGCTGATGGATAAACTGATAAATGTGAGATCAGCCTTTTTCCTGGACAGTGGACACCATATGTCTTCAGCAGAGTGCGGCCTCCGCAAGTTCCAATCCATGCCGGATGCTCTGCTTCGAGTGGGAAATGCCGTCTTCGAGGCCTTCCATCATAGATAGCACTACACCAAGGCGTTTTTAAAGCTTGAGAGGGCTCCTAATTTCGCATGGCGATACAGTATTATGCAGACTCACACACGATGGGGGCGAGGGAACGCCTCCCAATCTTTATTTCTGAGTTTTTGCGAGGTTTCGATTCCGTATAAAGGTGAGAAGCAACCTTCCGGACCAATGTAGTAGGAAAAGGGTGTCCGCAGGGAAGCGTCTTTAATGTCTCACTCTTTCTCGTACCGCTATACTTGGACGACATTTCGATCTCTTTTGGTGCGGCCCAGGTGCTACCACTGGAGCGTCGACTACAACAGGCAGTCAACAGCATTATATGTAGTGGGCATCGAATCTACACTATAACCCCAATCTATCCAACCTGCTTCCTACACTAAGTTGGACGTGAGAAATAGAGGGAGAAATGAAACGGATTGTATATACAGTCCTTTATTTACACAAATATGGCTAATTAGATTTACTATACAAACACGTTAGAAATATTTGCAAAAAAATCAATCTTATCTTACGAATACTAGCAATCAAAATAACAATTCTCTTATTCAAAAGCAAACAATGAAAAATTTATTTACAAAAAATACAAACAACCAAGAGTGGCCCCTTATCTCACGTTTAGGGTTAACGGGGAAAAGTCTTGCTGGCAGTCACTCTTGTAACCAAATATTTAGGTGCGCGCGTCTTCAGGGTCTGACGCCTCCGAGCTAGATAAAATAACGCGATCTGTTCGCGGTATTGAGGCTATATAAAAGCCCTTTCCGTCCTAACGGGACTTACAATAAATTCAATTGATTTACTGCCAAACTTTTCGATCTCAGCCACTCTTTACAAAAGGCAGTAATAATCTATATATTTAATAGAGTGGCTCATGGAAAAAAAAATAAACAAAACATGAAATCCATTATATATTATATACAAAAAACATCTCCCCATTCACACACATTTATGGGGGGGGGGCTCTTGAAGGTCGTCCCTAATTATGAGGAAACCTTGAAGGTAATCGTGAGGACAACTCAAGAGCCTTGGAAGGCGGACGCTGGTTGCCAGTAATGGTGATAGATTACTGAGTTATCGCGTAATCTTTTGGCAAGGACTCCGGTTAGTTTGCGTTGCCCTTCCTTATTTCCCACGAGTTATTTTGTTGCTTGTTATGGGGTGCCCTAAGCCGATGGGTGGTCTTATTCTAGCGACGAGGTCAAATAGCCCGGAGGATGGGGATAGACCACACCAGGGTAGAACACTGGTATTTCGGGAGTTATGGAATTGTGAGTAACTAGGAGAATGCGCAACGGCTGTTTTCCCGATTAATAAGGCCTTGAAGTAGGGAGATCGTTGAACGTCAGGATATTGAAGTCACCAAAGCAAAAATAGAATTATTATTGAACTAGATCTTATTGCACGTTACAAAAGTTCTTTAATTAAGATCTAAGTTATGACATAAGTTAAGTTCGAGGTCAAGTGCGGGCAAGGTCTAAAGGAGGCCGGACGAATCGAGCCTTTAAGAGTTACACCTTAATGTTTGCGTTATTTACACGACTATATACAAAGATGAATTACGCGAATCCGAGAGATCGGACTGAACGATATATTGCTATATAAAACAGTAATCCTAATTCCTAATCATCCTCTTTCTTTTGGCTTCACACACTTATATATTAAATTTAAGCAAGGCCCTACAAGTTCCTCGTCCAACTAAGCCACACCTCCCTCTTATGTGCCGGCCTGTTGATTTGTCGGTATTAACATAACTCGACTTTTGATTGGCTACTGCCGAACATATTGATAAGGAAGGCACTCCGACTATTGGGTAAAATTCTATGTGTGGCGGTGGCATGTTGCCATGGAGACAGCTTCCTGACCTGGCTTCTATTTGTTTAACTGTGATAGCTATCCGGTTTATTCTGGATTCTGCCTTGAATAAAACGTTTGCCTAAGATTGCCTCGACCAACTCTAACAGAGATAACTGTGCTCCGTTTACTACCGTGTGATATTCTCCTAAACGGCGCTAACTTTACTTTCTCTCTCTCTTGTACTTTGTGTGTGTAGCGACTCTCGCGTATGTCCTATATTGGACGTACACGCCGGTCGCTACACATTCTTACAGAGGGAGGGAGAGGTCGGCTAGAAAGGGGGTGGGAAAATGACCCTACAAACACACACACATTCGCTCCACTACACGCCTCCTTTCTTAGGCTATTCAACCACAGTCATTCACAATACACTCTCAATCCTTACGCACGGTACTTTTTATAGTCAATTGCGCCCTTCTGCACATATTCACACTCGTCTACTTGTCCCTGGATTCGCGTAGCAATCTATCGGGGTCATTCGTCAGGCGTCCTGTCAATTTCCTCGTCACTATCGATCATATCGTCCACCATACTCTCAGCCTTCATTACTAGCTCTCCCATCTCTCGACAGAACTCTTTCATACTCTTACTTTCAGAACCTTCACTCTTCATCCCCTCATTCATCAGTTCCTCACTCACAGCTCTCACCCAACTCAAGGTACACTTGTGAAACAGACAAATCACTCACGTCCCCTCTACTATCAGCAGATATACCAGAAACCCCTTCAACTGGTTCCCACCAGAAGCCAGAAAAATCAGTCACCTCCTCATTCTCCACATCAAACTCACCTCTACCCTTACCATTCGTAAAACCATAAAAATCAGCCACACTAGGTTCATTCTTCCCAAACACACTATCATTCATACTGTTCCCAAAACCAGCCAAATCACCCACCTGCTTATGCAAACACTTAATCTCTCTCTCTCTCTCTCTCTCTCTCAAGCGCCCTCCATACCAGAAAGACTCTGCTCAGACTTACTTGCATTCTTCCTTTCACTCTTCCCTGCACCCTTTCTACTCCTTGAGAACAAGACAAGCTCTTCCCCAGACAGATTCATACTATCACACTCAATTTTATAATCATGCACTTTATCTCTCACTCTGAACATTTCATACACCGGATGGCTTACCAGGTAGTCAGGTGTTCTCTCCACCTCCTCAACTGAATCTGATGATACCGCACTCCCTCAGTCACACCTTCATTCAAACTCTCCAGAACATACGTCATACCATTCTCCCAGACTCTCACAACCCTATATGGACCTTCACACTTTTCACCCATTTTCGACACATTCAACCTACCTTTTACTTCTTTTTCTTTCAATACTTTTGCACCAATTTCAAACGAACGAAACCTTCCATTTGCCCCATGCCATACACTCTGCTCACTTTTACTCAAACGAAACCTATCTTTCACTCGCCTTTCAAAATTCATAACAAACTGACACGGGGAGAGCCCAGTTGCACTATGCACCGTCGAATTATACGTCCTTAACACTCTACTTAACCATTCATTCCAGTCATTCAAACTCGTACTCACCATTCTCAACATCTCGCACAAGGTTCTAATTGTACTTTCAGCCAACACATTTGAAGATGGTACATACGGAGCGCCGTCACATGCTCCACACCATTCTCTCTCAACATTTGCTTAAACACTTCAGACATCTCCTAGGCTTCCATACATACATAGGAAGAAACACCTGCTCAACCACACGCGCAACAGTCACACTCATTTTATCTCTCACAGGCGCCGCATACGCAAACTTACTTTTATGATCAACCATAGCAACCATACCAACATTCCCAGTACTCGTACGCGGTAAAGGGACACAATCAATCACTACCAATTCAAACGATTTTTTCACATCAACTTTCAACATCGGCGGCTTCACTTGCACACCTTGCAACTTTCGCTTCTGAAACCTTTCACACGTAGAGGCAACATCATTCACAACAGTCCTCAGAAAGGGATGGAACACACGCTCCTTCATACACTCCCGAAACTTAAACTTACCCATATGCCCATAATTATCATGCACAACTTTCACCAGACCAATCAAGGACATCACAGGTACATACATATCATCACCATCCTTCATATTCCTCTTAAAATATTATTATTTTTTTTAATTTTAAGAGCTCATCTGGCGACTGCCAACTTGTGGGATTAGTCGCCGTATTAAAAACTGCCTAGTACTAAGCTACTTTATAATAAAATTAAAAAAAACAAAAAAAAAACGTAACACTAAAAATAAAAAAAAATAAAAAGGCAACGAGCAGGAACCAAGCTCCGGCGTCGGGTGGAGGTCCGCCTCCCCCTGCCGCAGGAACGTGCGACCTACTAAAATAACCAAAAAACAAAACAAAAACGGAACTAGTTAAATGAAGGGGAGAAGGCCGGCCTCCTCCAAAAAGTCTAAAAGTCCACAGGTCGGTATACACAAATCCGCCCCGAGTACAATGGACAGGCGGTAGCGACCCGCCCATGCCGGTACCGGGACAGGAAACGTGCGCGAAGATCACCCAGAATGGGACATTCGACAAAAATGTGCCGAACAGTCTAGGGGACGAGGCAGTCGTCAAAATAGGGCGCAGGCGAGCGCTCCATCAAATGGCGATGCGTCACACGAGTGTGTCCGATTCGGAGACGGCAGAAAGCGATCTGAAGCCGTCGCGGCATTGGGGGATAGGTCCATGGGAACAGTCGCAGCGCAATGGCACGCAACTTTAAGTTTCCCTGGATCGTCTCCCATCTTCTTTGCTAAGCAGTCCGAAGAGTTACTCGTATTCCTGCCATGTAGTCTGTGTGTGGAAGAGTGAAACGCTGGTCTGTTCGCCCAGGCCTCGCGGACTCTTTAGCGCGCTCATTTCCCGCAATTCCTACATGTCCAAGAACCCAGCAGAAGATAATCTCGACATCTGCCCGGTTCACTAAAACCGTGGAATCACGAATATTGCGAACCAGAGGGTGCGGAGATTCCAATGCCCCGAGAGCACTCAAGGCGCCTGAGTCGCTATAAATCACGATCCGCTCTCCGAACCAGGCACGTCGCATAATCTCCCGTACCGATTGGTGTATTGCCACCAATTCAGCCGTGAAGACAGACGCAGCGCCTGGCAGAGCCCCGCTGACTTCAAACAGGGGGGATACTGCGTAGAAACCGACACCTCGTTCGGACTTGGAGCCATCCGTATACACTGGCACGGTTTCAGCGTGACACGGGGTGTGCTCCAAAAAGGTCGAACGCAATACCCCCGGCGATGTATAAGCTTTGGGAGCAGAGGTGTGGCGACAAATAGTCAACGGTGGTACCCTCCAGGGTGGCGTTCTGGGCAGAACCAGGGGCGCCAACGGCATGAGAGCTACATCTAGCTCTCGAAGGAGTTTCCTAGCCCTAAACCCAAAGGGCTTAGGGTATGATTGGCGTCTCTCGGCGGCATAGGCACCGTCGAGATCAGGTTCGGATGATTTGAGAGCCGTTGGCGACAAAGGGAGACACTGCGCTTGTGCGTACAGGCGAGTAATGCACTTTACACAGCGCATAGATAATGACTTCTCTGTCTAGCATCGACAAGCAGGCTCTCAATAGGGAAAGTGCGGAAGGCACCGGTCGCCAAGCGACGGCCGGTGTGATGGATCGGGTCCACCTTTCGCAATAGACGTTCGGCTGCGGATGCATAAAACTCACATCCGTAGTAGAGCTTCGAACGGACAAAGGATCGACAAAAAAGTAAGGCAGTAGCCCTTTCAGCGCCCCAAGCGCTGAACGTCACGGAATGAAGAATATCCATGACGCGGGTACAAGAGACCATACGGCTGCGAATATAAGCCTCCCAGGTGAGGCGTCGGCCAAATACAAGACCAAAGAAACGGTGCGATTCAACCACTTCCAGGCACACCCCGTTAAAAAATAAATCTGGGTCGGGGTGAAGCCGTGGATGTCGGCAGAAGTGCACCACCTTAGCCTTGGCCAAAGAAAACCGAAACCTGTGCGTTTTGGCATAGAGAGAGGCGCGGTTCAATGCCTGTTGGAGTCGACGCCCCAGAGTTGTTATGTGGGCCGCGCCAAAAGAGATCGAAAGGTCGTCCACGTAGAGCGTAGCAAGAACATTTTCTGGTAGCACTGAGGTAATGCTGTTGATGCTCAGGGCAAAGAGTGTGAGACTAAGGACAAATTTCCTGCGGGAGATCCCCTTCCTCCTCTATTAGGCGGTAGAGGGCTTCCCCCCCGCTCCCTTACCCGTACGCAGAATCGGTGATCTCGCAAAAATTCAAATATAAAGACCGGGAGGCGTCCCCTAGACTCCATCGTGTCGACGGTCTACATGATACCGTATTGCCATGTGGTATCATAAGCCTTCTCCAGATCGAAAAACACCGTGGCGAAGTGCTGTATACGAAGGAAGGCCTCGCAGACATTTTCCATTCGACGCAGAGCATCCGATGTGGAATGGAACTTGCAGAAGCCGCACTGCGCAGAACACAAATGGCCTACGCTGTCCAGAAAAAAGGCTAATCTAACTTTACTAATTTCTCTATCAACTTGAACACGCAAGGGGTTAGAGAAATTGGGCAGAAATCGGCCAGGGTAGAATGATCTGTCTCAGGTTTGCAAAAAGCTAGCACAGTAGCGATTCGCCAGGAGTCTGGGAGGTTACCCTTTATCCAGTTCCTGTTGAACAAATCTAACAGAAAGGCCATGCTTACCCAGGTGTCGAATCATGGCGTGCGGGAGATTGACGGACCATGGGCGGAAACCGCTTACAAAGTAAGAGTGGAACGCAACTCACCCAGAGTAAACCTGTTGTTGAAGGGTTCTCCGCCTCTGGAGGTAAAGTCCAGCCGGTGGATTTCGGCGACATCACGACGTGCATTTAATGCTGGCGGAGCAGCATCCCGGCTAGAAAATGCGGAGAAATCGGTCGCGAAGGATTCTTTCACGGACGCAGGGTCCGAGATTGCGGTGCCCTTCTCTTGGAGAACGAGAGGGGGACCCTGTGAGAACTTGCCCCCAAACCTTTTGACTCGCCTCCACACTTCTGCTAGAGGGGTCTTCCCGTTAAGTGAAGACACCTATGCACGCCAAGAAGAGCAGCGGGCGTGCTTCGAAATATACCGGAACCTAGCCCTAGCCCGACGAAATTCAGCGGCAGTGAAATCGTTCGGGCGGCGCTTATAGCGCATGTAGGCATCGCGCTTCTGCTTGAGGGCTGTCTTATACTCGGCTAACCACCACGGGAGTGGTCGGCGTGCAAAACAGCCAGACGTTCCGGGAATAGTAGTCAGGCCCGCGGCGATGAGGTTGCCGGAGAAGAACTACCGACCTAAATTCATCGACTGAGATACAGAATTCAGTCATTTCCTGAAATACTGTGCATCTGGCTGTGCATCCTGAGAGCACAGAGATAGATCAAGGAAAGAAAATGAAGCGGTTCTCGGGCAGTGATGCGTAAACTCATCCCCACTTAGGACACCTATATCAAGCTCTTCGATCAGATTGGCAAGGACTTGTCCCCTGGGATTTATTGAGTAGTCTTCCCAGAGAGGATGTCTGCTTTTCAGATCTCCAAACAAGAGAAAGGGCCTCAGCAACTGTGCCATGATGCGGAGGAAGTCCCCCAAGTCGAAGTCAGCTGACGGTGGAATGTACGCAGAAATGATAGTATACTTCCTATCCAGGGGAAGCTGCACAGCCACTGCTTGAAAGGAGGTATCTAAAGAGAAAGGAAGAACAGACACATCATGCCGGGTGTAAACCGCGCATCCCCCAACCGGCCCCCATCTCGTGGTGGTGGGGACGCAAGAGCCTTATACCCCGGGAGAGTGGACAGAGGGCACGCGCCTAGCATGGTCTCCTGCAGAAAAATAGCTAACGGGGAACGGAACGAGACGAGCCTCCGCAGCTCCTCCCAGTTGGCCCGAATCCGCGGCAATTCCATTGAAGTAATATGCCCTCTAAGCCTAGCTTGGAGGAGACGCGGGGGCCCTCCTCGAACTGAAGACCCTCACGGGAATGGCCGTACGATTCCCGGAGGCAGAACCCCGGGCGCTGTTGGCCGGACAATGCGCTGAAGCCTTCGAGGACTTACTGGGGGAGGTTAGTCTCCCCATGCGAGTCTTTTCCTCCCTCCGCCTCGAAATCTTAGGCAGGCGTTGCGGCTTCGGAGGCGTTGGACCTTCTTTTGGAGGATTCACCGTCTCCTAGCCACCCAGCCCACTACTAAGCGTGGGCGAAGGAGTCGAAGCTCCTTTGTTGCTGTCCTCCTTTCGGAGGCAGCTTTAGGAACCCCGGAAGATGGCCTAGCGACCAACTTCAGGGGTGTTGCCCCTTGTGAGTCTAACGACTCGGTGGAGGCGCGTGGCAGTGTCGCCTTGGGGGAAAAGGTCACGCGAGGGGAAGAGGGGGGAGCACTGTTTTTAGCCGGGGCTGGGTTTTAACCCTTTGTGCCACCAGCTTTTCCAGGGGGGCGCCTGGGTTGTGTAGAACCCACAGAAAGACTCCGAATGGGCGCGGAAACAACCGTGCTCGTTGGCCTGGATGGGTCAGGAGCAGAGGGCGTCTTTCTTAGCATTGAAGCTTTAGACGTTCCAGGTAAGCCGGGCGCGCCAGGATCAAGTCCTTAGCCTCGCGGAGTGAAAGTCGATCCTGAACCTGAACGGACAGGATTTTTTTCCCATGGAGATATGAACCACATTGCTTCGAAGAAGCGGGGTGCGACTCTCCTGAATTGACACACTTGGCCACACACGATTCAGACTTATCGTGTGCGGCCTTGGAGCAATTTACACAAACTTCGGGTGACCCCGACTTTGCACGTCTACAGGTACGATTCGTATGGCCGAAGCGGTGGCAATAATAGCACCGCAGAGGCAGTTGCACGAATGCCTTCACGCGGTAGCGGTACCAACCGACACGCACCGACTTAGAGAGCTTGCCACAGTCGAACGTGACGAAGAGTGTAGGTGTGGGTCTCGAAGCTCCACCCTGTTTTCTCTTCACACCCTCGACCTTGACCGCCCCGTGGTCAGCAGCTCTAGTGATATTTTCTAGGAAGTAGTCCACGAGTTCCCTCGCATAAACTACTCCTTTCACAAATTTCATAGTAGAGTGCGGCGTCATACTCACCGGGGTGCCATGAAGTGTCCGAAGAGCACTTATCTTGGCCGCCTCGGAGGGTTCCTCCGCATTGGACAGAAAGCTCCCGTCCGACAAACGGGTCACCTTCGGCTTTGTACCAATCACACTAGATAAACCTCTCCTCTGATGGATCATGTTGCCCTTGGCCAACATGGTGCCATCATTTTTTTTTTTTGGGGGGGGGGGGCTATCTGGCGACTGCCGACTTAGGCATAGGTCGCCGTAAACAAACAGCTTAGTTCTAGGTTACTTTAAAAAATTTGAACAGGAAACAACAATAAAAAGAAATAACAATAAAAAAAACAACAATTAAACCTGGTTAAATGAAAGGAAGAAGGCCGGCCTCCCCCCAAAAGTCAATAAGTCCACCAGTCGATGTGCACGCACTCATCATGAGTACAAGGGACAGGCGGTAGCGACCCCGCCCATACCGTGCACGAAGATCACCCAGACTGAGACATTCGACAAGAATGTGCCGAACAGTCTGGGGGACAACGCAGTCTTCACAGCAGCGCGCTGGCGAGCGCGCCATCAGATGGCGGTGCGTCGCACGAGTGTGCCCAATTCGGAGACGACAGAAAGCGACCTGAATCCCCCGCGGCATTGGGGGAGAGGACAAAGGGAACAGTCGCGGCGCAATGGCACGCAACTTTAAGTTCCCCTAGACTGTCTCCCATCTTCTTTGCTAAGCAGTCCGAAGAGCTGCCCGTATTCCTGCCATGTGGTCAGTGTGAGGAAGAGCTAAACGCTGATCCGGTCGCAGAGTCCTCGCGGACTCTTTGGCGCGCTCATTCCCCGCAATTCCTACATGTCCAGGAACCCAGCAGAAGATAATCTCGACATCTGCCCGGCTCGCCAAAACCGTGGCGTCAGGATATCGCGAACAAGGGGATGCGGAGATTCCAATGCCCCGAGAGCACTCAGGGCGCTTTGTGAGTCGCTATAGATCACAATCCGGTCTCTGAACCAGGCACGTCGCATAATCTCCCGTACCGAGTGATATATTGCCACCAGCTCAGCCGTGAAGACAGACGCAGCGCCTGGTAGAGCCCCGCTGACTTAAAACAGAGGGGATACGGCGTGAAAGCCGACCATCTCTTGGGACTTGGAGCCATCCGTATACACTGGCACGGTTCCAGCATGACACGATGTGTGCTCCAAAAAGGTCGAACGCAATACTCCCGGCACAGTATAAGCTTTGGGAGCAGAGGCGTGGCGAAAAATAGCCAAATGTGGTACCCTCCAGGGTGGCGTCCTGGGCAGATCCAGGGGCGCCACCGGACCGAAAGCTATATCTAGCTCTCGAAGGAGTTTCCTGGCCCAAAACCCAAAGGGTTTAGGGTATGATTGGCGTCTCTCGGCGGCATAGGCACCATCGAAATCAGCTGCGGATGCAGTGAGAGCTGTTGGCGACTGAGGGAGGCGCCGGGCTCGCGCGTAAAGGCGAGTGATGCACTGCACGCGGCGCAGAGCGAGTGGCATCTCCCCAGTATCGACCAACAGGCTCTCAATGGGGGAATGCGGAAAGCACCGGTCGCAAGGCGAAGGCCGGTGTGGTGGATCGAATCCACCTTCCGCAATAAACGCTCGGCTGCGGATGCATAAAACTCGCATCCGTAGTCGAGCTTCGAGCGAACAAAGGATCGATAAAAAAGTAAGGCGGTAGCCCTACCAGCGCCCTAAGCGATAAACGTCGCGGAACGGAGAATGTCCATGGCGCGGGTACAAGAGACCCTCACGCTGCGAATATGAGCATTCCAGGTGAGGCGTCGGTCGAATACACGACCGAGGAAACGGTGCGACTCCACCACATCCAGGTGCACCCCATTAAGAAACAAATCTGGGTCGGGGTGAAGCCGTGGATGGCGGCAGAAGTGCACCCCCTTAGTCTTGGCCAAAGAAAACCGAAACATGTGCGCTTTGGCATAGCGAGAGACGCGGTTCAATGCCTGTTGGAGTCGACGCTCCAGAGTTGGCATCTGGGCTTCGCCAAAAGAGATTGAAAGGTCGTCCACGTAGAGTGTAGCGAGAACATCTTCCGGCAGCACGGAGGTGATGCCGTTGATGCTCAGGGCAAAGAGTGTGACATTGAGGACACCCTCTTCCTGCTCCTTTGGGCCGGAGAGGGCTCCCCCCATCCGTACGCGGAATCGACGATCTCGCAAAAATTCAGATATAAACATTGGGAGCGTCCCCTAGCCCCCATCGTGTGGAGAGTCTCCATGATACCGTTTCGCCATGCGGTATCATAAGCCTTCTCCAGATCGAAAAACACCGTGGCGTAGTGCTGTCTACGAAGGAAAGCCTCGCAGACGGCATTTTCCAGTCGGAGCAGAGCATCCGACGTGGAGTGGAACCTTCGGAAGCCGCACTGTGCGGAAGACAGATGGCCTCCGCTGTCCCGGAAAAAGGCTAATCTAACATTTACCAATTTCTCCATCAACTTGCACACGCAAGAGGTTAGAGAGATTTGGCGGAAAGCGGTTGGAGTAGAGTGATCTCTTCCCGGTTTGCGAAAGGCGAGCACAGTAACGATTCGCCAGGAGTCTGGAAGAAGACCTTCCACCAAGATCCTGTTGAACAAATCCAAACAAAAGGCCGTGCCTCGCTCACATAGTTGCCGAAGCATGGCGTACGGGACATCGTCCGGACCATGGGCAGTGTCCGCGCACGAAGCGAGAGCGGAACGCAAATCACTCACAGTAAACTTGTCGTTGAAGGGTTCTCCGCCTCTGGAGGTAAAGTCCAGCCGGCGGCCTTCCGCGACATCACGACGTGCAATGAATGCTGGCGGAGAAGCATCATGGCTAGAGAATGCGGAAAAAGCGGTCGCTAAGGATTCCGCCACGGACGCGGGGTCCGAGATTGCGGTCCCATTCTCCTGGAGAACGGGAGGGAGGTCCTGCGAGAACTTGCCCCGAATCCTTTTGACTCGCTTCCACACCTCAGCTAAAGGGGTCTTCCCGTTAAGTGAAGACACGTATGCACGCCAAGAAGAGCGGCGGGCGTGCTTCGAAATATACCGGAACCTAGCCCGACGAAATTCACCGACAGTGAAATCGTTTGGGCGGCGTTAATAGCGCATGTAGGCATAACGCTTCTTTTTCAGGGCCGTCTCACCCTCGGCCGACCACCATAAGAGTGGTTGGCGTGCAAAACGGCCAGACGTCCTAGGAATAGTAGTCAGGCCCACGGCGATGTGGTTACCGGAGAAGAACTCAACGGCCTCATCTACCGATCTAAACTCCTCGACTGATATAGAGAATTTAGTCATTTCCTGAAATGCAGGCCACCGCGCCCGCGCCAAGCACCACCGAGGTGGTCTCTCAGGCGGCAGTTGCCCTGAAAATGATATTTGAATGGGAAAGTGATCACTACCATGGAGGTCATAGACCACCCCCTAATCAAAATCAGGCTGTGCATCCGAAGAGCACAAAGATAGGTCAAGGCAGGAAAATGAAGCGGTTCTCGGACAGTGATGCGTAAGCCCATCCACGTGTAGGACACCCATCTCAAGCTCTTCGATAAGATCGGCAAGGATTTGTCCCCTGGGATTTATTGGTTAATCTTCCCAGAGAGGATGCCTGCCGTTCAGATCTCCAAGCAAGAGATAGGGCCTCGGCAACCCTGCCACGATGCGGCGGAAGTCCCTCGCGTCGAAGTCACCTGACAGTGGAATGTACGCAGAAATGATAGTATATCTATATCCAGGTCCAGCTGCACAGCCACTGCCTGAAGGGGGGTATCTAAAGAAAAAGGAAGAACGGAGACATCATGCCGGGTGTAAACCGCGCATCCCCCAGCCCGGCGATCCCGCAGGGGTGGGGTCGCAAGACCCTTATACTCCGGGAGGGCAGGCAGGAGGCACGCGCCTAGCATGGTCTCCCGCAAAAAGATAGCTAACGGGGAACGGGACGAGGCGAGACTCCGCAGCTCCTCCCAGTTGGGCCGGAGTCCACGGCAATTCCATTGAAGGAATATGCCCTCCAGGCCTAGCTCGGAGGAGACGCGGGGGCCTTCCTCGAACTGAAGACCCTCACGGGAATGGCCGTACACTTTCCCGGGGCAGAACCCCCGGCGCTGTTGGCCGGACAAAGCGCTGTCGCCTTCGAGGAATTATTGGGGGAGGTTGGGCTCGCCATGCGAGTCTTTTCCTTACTTCGCCTCGAAACCTTAGGCGGGCGTTGCAGTTTCGGAGGCAGGGGGCCCTCTTTTCGAGGAACCACCGTCTCCGAGCCACTCGCTTCACCTCAGGGCGTGGGCAAAGGAGCTGAAGCTCTTTGGAAGATGGCCTAGCGACCATCTTCAGGGGTGTTGCCTCCTGTCAGTCTAACGATTCAGTGGAGGCGCGTGGCCGTTTCGCCTTACGGAAACGGTCACGCTGGGGAAAAAGGGAAAGCCCTGGTTTTAGCCGGGGCTGGGTATGAACCTTTTTTGCCGCCAGCTTTACCAAGGAAGCGCCCGGGTTGGGTAGAGCCCGCAGAAGGCCTCCGAATGGGCACGGAAACAACCATGCTCGTTGGCCTAGGTGGGCTAGGAGCAGAGGGTGCCTTTCTAACTATTGAGGCATATGACGTCCCAGGCAGAGCCGGGCGTGCCAGGATCAAGTTCTTAGCCTCGCGGAATGAGAGTCGATCCTGGGCCTGAACAGCCAGGATTTCTTTCTCAAGGAGATATGCACCACATTGCTTCGAAGAAGCAGGGTGCGGCTCTCCGCAATTGACACACTTGGCCAAACACGATTTGGACTTATCGTGTGCGACCTTGGAGCAATTTACACAGACTTCGGGTGACCCCGACTTTGCACGTCTACATGAGCGATTCGTATGGCCGAAGCGGTGACAGTAATAGCACCGCCGCGAAAGTGGCACGAATGCCTTCACACGGTAGCGGTACCAACCGGCACGCACCGACTCAGAGAGCTTGTCACAGTCCAACGTGACGAAGAGGGGAAGGGGGGGGGGTCTCGAGGCCCCTCCCTGTTTTCTCATCACACGTTCGACCTTGACCACCCCATGGTCGGCCAGCTCTAGGGTGATGTCCTCAATGGAGTAGTCAACGAGTTCCCTCGCATAAACTACTTTCACAAAGTTCATGGTAGAGTGCGGCGTCACACTCACCGGGGTGCCATCAAGTGTCCGAAGAGCACTTATCTTGACCGCCTCGGCGGGATTCGCCAGAAGGCTCCCGTCCGAGAAACGGGTTACCTTCGGCTCTCTACCAATTGCACTAGCTAATCCTCTCCTCTGATGGATCATGTTGCCATTGGACAACATGGTGCCATCAGTGGAGCGAATAACGAGGAAGCGTTTGAAGCCAGCGGGCTCGAAAACGCCAGGTAACCTCTGAATCAGGGGCCCTGTTGTCATCGAGGCTCCGCCCTGTGCACTTTTGGTCTTTGTCATGGTCAGGAGCTCCGTACCCGGGGGGAGAGGGGCCGGATGTGCCGATCTTGGCTTGGTCGCTTGCCAAAGTGGCAGCAGACCCATCCGTTCCCGTTTCCCCCGCGGATGGAGAGGAGGCCCGAGTCTTCTTCGTCCTTTTCTTTTTTGGAGAGGAGGGCGGGGAATGAACCCGCTTCTCACCCCCACCGGTAGAAGCCCCCAGGCCAGATGGACCGGCCTCAACCAGGTCCTTCTCCTAAATGGAGAAGGTCCTGGTGGTCGCAGGGGCATCATCCGGAGGAGATCCCTCCCCTCCTTGTACTGTCTGAGAATCCCCAGCCGTTTGAGGAGGACCTTGCATCGGGGCGGATTCGGGTTCGGTGCTTGGTGCCGAGCCAGGATTCCCCCCGATGGAAGGCCCTACCGTCTGAGGCTGGGTTTCCTCAAGGACCATGTCTATCTCAGGAAAGGGGCCTCCAGTTGGCCATCTCCCCCCAAGACATCGCAGGTCCCGTTGGCAGTATCGTCAATAGTCTTCTTTGGGAAGGCATGGGCCTTGACCCCGGCAAGCTTCAGTATTCTTGCCAGCAGGTCTTTTGAGGGAAGCGACCGAAGGGGCCTGGCTTCCCTCTTCCCCCTAAGGGGGTTTGCCCGACCGAGCCGCTTCGATGTGGAGCGGCTGGCTAAGGGCTGCCTGCTGGCTTTCTTGGCAGTCCCCTTGGAAAGAACAGAGGGGACTGCCGCTGGTACAAGGGAGGCGCCCGAAAGCACCTCCAGAGAAGGGGGGGAGGGGGATTCCCCTCTCCGGTTAGATATATATGGAGGGTCCCCTGAGCAAGCACAAGGGGGGGGGAGACCTCCATTTTTTTGCTGGAGCTGCCCAAGGGCGGCTCCGTTGATGTTATAGGGAAAGTTGGGGGTTGGGTTTTTTTTTTAAACTCATCATTGGGCATGGTGACCTTCTTTTTGACACGGAAAGCAATCGCCCATCACCTCTCGCAGTAGCCCTCACTGCGAGAGGTGCTTACAAGCCTGGCAGAGCCAGGCGCCGCCATTTAAGACCACCCCTCCCGCCTGGTGGCCTGGCAGTCCATCGGCATGGCGGCTCCACCTTGAACACGGCGTAAAAAATATATAGATTGTGAAGAGGAGAGGAAAAGGGATGTGAGGAAGGTATGGGTGGGGATAAAGCAGGTTGTTAAAAACCAACCACCCCAGACCGGAGCTCAGGGGTTAGGGAACATTGTCCCCTCCCCCTTCAGCCCCGATCCGTGACGGTTGACTTAAGAAGAAGGTCAGCATCTACCCTGTGAAATTAGAGGCTGACCATTGAAAGTTGTGATGGAGGTTGTATGAAAAGCAAGGAAACAAGTGTTTTGAAGGAAGGAGAAGAGGCTAAGCTGGGGTCGGACGGGGTACTGAGTCCCATCAGCACGGCGGCCAGGATGGCAAATCACCGCGCCCCTTACGGGGGCATTAGGCAATAAAATAATTATGGCGACTTATCCTCATGTAGGCAGTCAACAGATGGCCAGTAAAAATGGTGATTAGGGGGCGTGAAGAGGGACTCATCGCAGACTTTCTGGGAAAAGAGTTTCTCTCCTACCCCCAACCCCTAAAGAGGGGTCTGGAGACATGACCTCATTTGTTTCACAAAATTTTACAGTTATATAAAGAGGGAAATGGTCCATGTAGAGGTACACAGAGGGACCGAGTTGAAGAGAAAAGGTGATGTGAAGGCATATAAAAGTGAGTACAATTGACCATGAGTGATGTGGTCTAATGTAGAGACAAACTGTTATACCTTACGGCCCCAGCACCAAGGCAGTCATACTAGATTGAAACTACCTGGGCGTTATTCCTTTTAAGACTTTTTTTACATGCTTTGTTTACACTCCTCTTTTCATCTCTAATTACAAGCGGCTAGTTACCAACCAGCAATACCATTCAGCCTTGATTAACACCTATAAGAGGCTTGCCTCTTTACCCAAGTTGGGGCGGTAGTTTTTAACAGGCTTGCACTCTACCTATCTTTTTATGTCCAAGACCCAGCTTAGCCCCATGTCACCGAACGTTTGACTACCAGCCTGTAAAAGGTGGTCCCAACTGGTGCCCTGTCAGTCCAAACGACAACCAAAAAGTCCGGAACGGGTTAGGCGTTTAACAATTGGTCCCCCGTATAACGAAATGATGATCTCTTAAAAACAAAAGTGATTATGAAAATTTGACAGGCCCACGGTTAATGGGGGTTGCCGTTGCCACCTGTACCACCCACCATGCCAGACTCCCGTCACCCACGCTAGGTGCTCCGTGTACTGCACCCCTCGTCGTAGCTTCTTTCCTTTTCTATCTTCCTGCCTTAACTCAGAACACTTGCGTTTACCCCTGGGGAAAGGTCCCTTGTTCTCCGTAAATAGCCTCCTCCTCTCCGCCACTGAACTTATCTTCCAGATATAATTGCGTATTTGTTCTCCTACTTTACGCCCCTATTTACCCATCCCCTAAACACTGAAATGCATTGCTGACTAGGACATATATGCGTAAATTGAAAGTCAAAGAAAAATGAATAAAAAAACATACTGCATAGAGCCTGCGACGGCTTCAAATATGGAATAGAGTACATGGAAGCTCCCCCTCTTATTTTGAACCATCATTGTACACTGGCATGGTGGCTCGAGCGCGACACGATATGTGCTCCAAGAAATAAGAGGCATTAAACTCAGTGCTGTAGAAACGAGGACCAGAGTCGCGCCACGCTCGTGAGTTGCATCAAAGTCTCAAAGGAATTTACAAGCCCTAAATTCAAAAAGCTAAGGCCATGATTGGTGTTAGTGTGGTAATAGCTAATGTGGAGATCAACCGCGGACGAAATGAGAGGCAAACTGAACCCGCGCGCACAATCTAATAGATAACTATAAACGACGTAAAGCGAGCAGCATCGATCCCAAGGTTCTATTGGGACAATCAAAAGGGACCGGTAGCCAAGCAGAGACTGGTGCTATGGATTAAATCCGCAATGGACCCTCGGCTGCGAATGAGTAGAAGTCACATCTGTAGTTTAGCTTAGAGCGAACAAAGGACGGTAAACAAACGAATATCCCTATCAGTACTCACAAATGATAAATCCCCAGACCGAAGAATATCCATGACGCGGGTACAAGAGATCCTAAGGCTGCAAACGTGCTCCTCTGTGTCGGTTGAAAACAAAATCAAGGAAACTATGCGACGCTACCACATCCAGGCGAGCCCCATTTAGGAAAATGTCGTGGTCGGATGGAGGGTGGCAGTAGTACAAATTATTTTTGTCTAAAGAAAAACGAAACCCATCTGATTCACTATAACGAAGGGTGCGGTTCAGAGCCTGTTGAAGTCGGTGATCCAAGGTTTTCATTTCTCTCGGAACCCAAGATATCGAAAATTCGTCTTCGTCGAGTGTAGCAAGAACATTTTCCAGCATCAACGATATGATGTCAATGGCAAAAGAAAAGAGCAGTACCTTTCTTTCTGCGGGGTGCCATCATTAAGTCCTATTAGACATGAACGAGCCCTCCTCACACTTAGTCGAAATTGACATTGGTGAAACCAAAACTATTGAGTGGTTTCCCTTGGCTCCCATGGTAGTGTCCTATGATATCGTATCATCACCCGGTATTATAAAACTCCAAATCAAAGAACACCATAAAAGTGTAGCGTGGAGAGGGGGTGGGGTAAAAGTTTCGCCTGTATGAGTCTTTTTAGACTCAAGATAGCGCAGTCGATACGCCACCCGCAAACGGAGTTAGCCTTGCGCAAATCGTCGCAGGGTTTTCAATTTTTTTTCAGCGCCCTTTTCCCCCCTAAACCCCTCTCATCTACAATAGTAACTTAATAGTAACCAAGTCGTAATCAACTTGCATGGGTAAAATTTAGAGAAATTTTGTGAAAAAACAGCCAGGAATCTGGGAAGATTCCCTCCGTACAGATTCAAGAGTCAAGTCTCTCTTACCTAGTTCTCGAAGCATGACTATCGGATATAGTTTGTACCAGGAAGGCATTCGCGCAGAAAGCAAGGGAGGAACACGGCTCAATTAGCGTAAATGGATCGTTGAATTGTTTCAACCTTTTTAAAGGTGAGAATAGTCGGAGACCTTCAGCGGGCCAAAGATGTTCTTTAAATGCTAGATAAGCAAAATTCGTGCTTAAAAAGCGATTGCAAAGAACCACGCCACAGAGGGAGAAGGGTTCCTGTCTTTGAAGGTCATGGCGGGGTGGTGGTCCTTGCAATAACTTACCTCAAATATTTTTTACATGCTTCCACACTTCCAGGTCCTTGGAGACTGGGGCTCCCCTAGTTTGCCGGACGAGAGCCTTCTGACGAATGCAGTGGACCCTTCCAAGGCGGCGATTATTAGTGACCTTGGGAAACACGACGGTGAGTGTGAAGCTGAACATGCATTTCGTGAAAAGTGGTTTATGCGAGGGAACCAAAAAGCTAACTGACGAAAGAGTAGTCAAGGTAGAGCGTGATGAGAAAACAGGAAGGGAAGGGAATGGAGGGGGGCTCGAAATCCACTCAGGGCGCTTACCCTGAGAATTGGACCTAGCGAGTGGGAGACGCGGCACTCCCACCTCCGACGCCGCCCCCACCCTCCAAAGGTTTTGAGGCGGAGGAGGAAAAAAAAAGAGAACCGAACCTCCCCCCCCCCCCCGAGTTCTGCCTCAGTGAAGCGTACGCTCATTCCTTAGAGGATTTTCGCTTGGAAGAGGCCCGCATCTCATCAGAGCTAGGACTGGCGGCTGTCGAAAATATATTCTGGTGGGTTCCTGGACACGTGGAAATTGCGGGGAATGAAGCCGCTAAAGAGTCCGCAAGAACTGGTCGACCAGACCAATGTTTCGCTCTTCCTCACACCAATAACATGGCAATGAAGATGGGAACGGCCGAGGGCAGCCTAAAGTTGCGTGCCATTGCCCTGCGACTCTTCCTATTGACAGCTTCAGGTTTTTTCTGCTACTTTGGAATTGGGCACCCTCAGAACGCACCCCCATTTAATGGAACGCTTCCCTGCAACTTACTGGATTGACTGCGTTTGGGACATTCGTTTTGAATGTCCCAGACTGGGTTATCTTCGCACACGTTACCTGTACCAGTATCTGGATCAGCGGGGTCGCTACCACTTGCCCCTCGTACTTGGGAAAAGTTCGTGCTCAAACTTGTGGACTATAACATTTGGAGGAGGCTGGCTTCCTATATTTTAGTTGACTCTGGTGATGGTCGCATGATCCTGGGATGATGGAGATGAGATCCAGCTTCTTCGAGACTGCTTGCCTAGATCTGAAGGTGACTATCGATTAACCCTATTTAACTTCATGCAGGCACAAGAGAATATTAAAATAGAATTAATTGACTAATATTTATTCTCTCTTTAAGGTTTTAACACAGGACATAAACTTGACAGTGTGTCAATAGCCTCTGCTTAAGGAACAATGGTAAGGGAGATGATTTGCCATGAGGAAGACCACCAGGGGGCAAGGGAAAATGACTTGGCATGAGGAAGACGCATGACCAACTTCGAACCAGATATAAATTGATCACAACTTGAATCATTTAAGTTCCTGTAAAAAAAAGAGAGAATTTTGATTATTAGTCGAGTGTGACTCTATATCTCACTGTCAGTCCCAATTTTGCTTTTTTAATTTGGTAATAATGTAACCTTCCAGCAAATTCTAATGAAATTTGAAACTCTTATGTTGTTTGACATTCTCTTTCTAATGATATAATTGTCAAAGTCCTCCAAAGGTTAGTCCATGAATTATTTTGTTTTGGCAATAACATCATAACTATTTGGCCGATTCTAACAAAATTTGAAACCCTTATGTTCTTTTGCATTCTCTTTCGAATAATCCAATTGCGAAGATCCTCCCATAGTTAGCCTGGGAATTATTGAAAGTATTGAAGGTCGCAAGGTCATAAATCAGAATAAGTGAAAGCATGCGACTTTGGTCCGCAGACTTTTTTTTATAGTAACCAGTATGTGATCCTATCAGCTGTGTCATAGAAGGCAATCAAATGAGGCTGTCATTATTCGTAAAAGTTAGAGAGATTGCCATGAAAACCCACACATGTAAAATAATCCCATGAATAATCTGAGGCTGCACCCCACAAGTACAGACCATACTGCAGGGGTGGGATGCAGCATGGATACTCATGCTACCTGACAGCTGGGTCCCCACAAGGGCAAGGGGGTGGGGGTAACGAGGGGGCAATACCTCTACTACAACTGAAACCTGCAAGAGTGGTGTCCCTCCCCCTGCCATATAAGAAAGTGGAGCTCTTCCTCGGGTTGTCTTTTGTACATCTTTTTTGTGCCTGCTTAGACCCAGGAAAGGGTGCAAGAGGGGTGTTAAATATTCTATATTAAAAAAAAAAATACAGGTGGGGGAAAGGATAAAAAAAGGGGAAGGGGGCTGGGGGTTACCCCCCATAAGGGATAAAGAGACAGAAGCTGGTGGGCAACTAGCCTGCGAATTTAGACATTGAGCCATGATACTTGTAAATAAAATGATGAAAAAAAGGTCAAATGGAAACATCTAGAAGAAATGAAGCTTAGGTAGTTTCAATCTAGTTCGAGACCGCCATGGGAAGCTTGCCCCCCCCCCCTCCAACAACATCACAACCTGTAACACAAAAGCCCACCCACAGGGAGAAGCAGTTGCAAACCCATCGTGGTCCTGCAAAATGAACCATGGACAAAGCACCAGAGACTTAGGACATACAATGACAGAGTGAGGTACCAACCTCACATATGCTATGTGTGGGTACTCAGAGTGAGGTACCAACCTCACATATGCTATCTGTGGGTACTGCATCCCCAAAATGTATAACTCGAATGTAACAGAAAATGATTTGGTACCATCGAAGCATTGAACCATAGGTCTACAGGTAGACTAAGTGCACAATGGCCAACAACTTTAAATTGTATTTTCCCGCCTTTTATTATAAGAGGCCAATGGACCTAATATGTGTAATGTATATATTAAGTAACCACAAATCAATATTTCCTAGAAACTGTTTGACATACTAAGTTACCAAAATTATTTTAAAGGTAACAAGTATGAATGAGAACTATACATAAGGAACAGCCTGTTCAAATACTGGCACCCATGTGCTCAGCCACCCTAACTCTTAGTTGATGGTTAGGTTGGGATCTTTTTTTTAGACTGAAGGATCAAATTAATAGCAGTCTTTTTTTTTGGACTGAAAGATCGAATTCATAGCAGACCTTATCTTTTAGTTGATGGTTAGGTTGAGATATTTTTTTTTAGACTGAAGGATCGAATTCATAGCAGAATCGTCGATCATTAACCTTTATTCTTGTCTGCCGGACAGACTAAACGGCAACTAAGAATAGGTAGGATCCATGAGCATTAAGGGAGACTTTGATTCTACAGCCTTGCTGTAGGCCCCATCATTACCACAATCAAGTTGGGCCGTGATCGCTGCAGCTGTCCTCAGGGATCAAGTTAAGAGTGTAGGGAGGCTGTTGCATGCTGCAGGAATTTTATAACCCTCCCCCCTATGCTAGGGGGTCCATGAAAAGTTACAAAAGGGGTTGGACAAAATAATGGAATCAGGTGATATTTTGCATCCCAACTTTTTGCCATTTGGTCATAAATAAGAATCAGAATGGTACAGTTTATATGTTGTGCAGACACCCTGTACTTGATGTAATAACAAAGATGTTTGTTTTCTTGAGATGTGGGTCAGTATATGTCAAAGTGTGAGACCTTTCTGACTTCCAATGAGGAAAAGGTGTTGAATGGCAAGGGCTTAGGTAACAAAAACTGCCAAGTTATTTTGAGAGGAACTGTGTCTAAAGTCGTACCAAAAAGAGGGAAAGTTCTGGGAATAACTCAGGATGGAAAACAAAACTCCCGACAGGATTTTATTGAAGTGGTAATCTGGCAACTACTTCCTAGGGCATAAGTCGCTCTCATTATTTATAGCTTGAGGTTAGGCGAGATTTAAAAAAGCAAACAAGAAGCACATTCTAGCATCAGGGAAAAGGCCCGAATCCACCCACAACAGGAGCGTGCGACCAACACCAAAGAGAGTCAAATAAAATGGAGGCCAGCCTCATCCAAAAAGTCAGAGAGTCCTCAAGTCTGCGTGCACGAACCATCGCAAGAGTGGTAGTCACGCCACTCATCAAAGTACCAGCACAAGTAAAGTGTGCGAAGATCACCCACACTTGGAAGACATTAAAAAAAAAATGTTCCAAACAGTCTGGGAAACAATGCAGTCATCGCTGTAATGTGCAGGGGTAAGCTCCATCAAATGGGGGTGGGTGCATCTTGCAAGTGTAATGAATTCAAAGATGACAGAAAGCGTCATGAAGCAGTCGTGCCATTGCGGGGTAGGTCCATGGGAACAGTTGCGGTGCAATGGCACGCAACTTTAACTTCCCATCAACTGTCTCCCATCTTCTTTGCCAAGCAGGCTGGATGGTTGCTCTGATTCCTGCAATGTAATCAGTGTGAGAAAGAGCAAAAGGATGGTCTGGTCATTAGTGGACTCTTTGGCATCTTCATCGGTGCAGTCATTCCCACATGTCCCAGAGGAAGAATCTCAACATCCACATTGCTTGCAGCAATCGTGGCATCAGGGATACTGCAAACCCAGTGTCTGGAGATTCAATACCCGGCTCTAGACAAGCTCTCGAAGGAGTTTCCAACCCTAAACCCAAAGGGCTTAAGGTATGACTGGCATCTCTCAGCTGCTTAAGAACCCTCAAAATGGGCCTCGGATGCAGTGAGAGACATTGGTGACTGATGGAATGAATGAATAGTGCCGAGAAAAGATGCTGCAAAGAGCAAATGGACTTTCCTGCAGCCAAATTCAAAGACGGGCAATTTGCAGAATAATTCTCAATAAAATATTGATTGGTGACTGATGGAAATGTCAGATGTGTGTGTACAGGCGCATAATGCAAAGTAGCATATATTAGTAATGACAAGTAGGCTCTCAATTGGGATATGTAGAAGGCACATACGGGTGAGATGAATCAAGGAACGTTCTACAATACACACTCAGTTGCGGATACGTAAAACTCGGAGTCAAGCTTTGAGTGTTCAAAGGATCAGTAGAAAAGTAAGGTAGTAGCCCTATCAGTGCCCCCAAGTGTTGAAGGTCACCAAACGAAGAAGGTCCATGAGACTACAAATATGAGCCTTAGGTATTGATCAAAAACAGGATCAAGAAATGATGTGAATCCACCACTTCCAAGCAAACCTTGTTTAGGGCCAAGTCAGGGTTGGGGGTGGGGCCATGGAGGGCGGCGGAAGTGCACCACCTTAGTCTTTTTGACTAAAGAAAACTAAAAGCTGTACCCTTTGGCAAATCGAGAGATACAGTTCAATGCCTGTTGGAATCAATGCTACACCAAATAGATCAAAAGGTCATCCACATAGAGTGTAGCGAGAACATCTTGTGGCAGCACCAAGGTATCTATGCATGAAGCGAGAGGGTAACAACTGACAATATAAACCTGTCATTGAAGGGTTCTCCGCTTCTGGTGGTAAAATTCAGTAGGCCGGCTTCAGTGACATCATGGCATGCATTGAATGCTCGTGGAGCAACATCTTTGCTAGATAATGCGGAGGAAGCAATTGTGAAAGACTCCTCCATGGATCAGAGATTGCAATCCTATTCTAGAGAACTGGAGGGAAACCCTTGAGAACTTGCCCTGAATCCTTTTGAATATTCCATACCTTAGCAAAAGGGGTCTTCCCATTAAGTGAAGACACATATGCAGGCTAGGAAGAGCAGAGGGCAAGATTTGAAATACACCTAAATCTAGCCCTGGTTTGAAGAAATTCAATGACTGTGAAGTCATTGAGGTGAAGCTTATAGACCATGTAGGCATATCATCATCATCATCATCACCATCACTAACTTTATAATTTAAGAAGGGGATTTTTTTGAGTATTTGAATAATAATTTCATCTTAGTTTAGTTATGTTTTTTTTATCAGTTATTTTTAATAATTCTTTTATAATATAAATCCAGGCAATGGCTTCGCCACTCCCCCCTGTAGGGGGGAGCTTGCATTTCACTACTAAGATTAAAATTTAAAATCTAAAAAAAAAAGCAGCCATGGTTAAATTTTTTATAAATATTCTGAACTTCGCCAATTATAATACTTTTTAAAAAGAACTCTAAACTAAATTTCCCCGCTTTCAAAATATTATGTTGCTCAAATATAGAGTTATAGAAGAAGATATATAAAAATATATATAAAAATGCATTAGAAATCATAGAAATTTCAAGAATCTCAAACAGAAAATGATAAAACAGAAAAAAGTAGTGATATATGTGTAATATCCCCCTTGCCTCATCTGATTCTGTTGCTGGATCTTCCTGTACCTCAACACACACAAAAAAAGATTCATCCTTCTTACGCCAAGGACGAATACTGAACAGAAGGATTATTATTATTATTATTGTAGAGAAATGGCTACATTAAGCATCCCGGAGGAGTATAGGTACATTAAAGCCCCCCCATGAGGAGAGGCATGGGAACGGTAGCCAGCGAATAACCATAAATGCTTATCCTGTTTGATCTCCCCGTCGCTTTGGGCAGTTGGAGCTAACATCTGTTTTAAGGCGACCACATAAGGCCCTTAAATGACGCTCTAATGATCCAATTACCTATGAGACCCATAAACCCCTGGTTATGAAGAGAAAAGCAGTGCTAGTCGAAAGGCACGCCAAGTATTTTTTATTTTTTTCAAGGAGCTATCTGGCGACTACCCACTTGGGCATAAGTCGCCGCAAACAAACAGCCCAGTTCTAGGCTACTTTAGAAAAAAATAAATAAAAAGAAACAACAATAAAAAGGGGATAACAATCAGGAAGCAAGCTTCTGCATCGGATCGGGGGGAGGTCCCCCTCCCACCGGCACAGGAGCCTGCCACCTACAAAAAAAAACAAACAAACAACAATAACAAAAAACAAGTTAAATACAAGGGAGAAGGCTGGCCTTCCCCCAAAAGTCAACAAGTCCACCAGTCATGATGCACGCACTCGTCCCGAATACAAGGGACAGGCGGTATAGACCCCGCCCATCCCGGTAACGGGACAGGTATCGTGCGTGAAGATCACCCAGACTGGGACATTCAACAAGAAGTCTGGGGGACGACGCAGTCGTTGCAATACGGCGCAGGCGAGCGCTTTACAAAACAGCGATGCGTCACACGAGTGTGTCCGATTCGGAGACGACAGAAAGCAACCTGAAGCCGCCGCGGCATTGAGGATAGGTCCATGGGAACAGTCGCGGCGCAATGGCACGCAACTTTAAGTTCCCTTCGACCGTCTACCATCTTCTTTGCGAAGCAGTCCGAAGAGCTGCCCGTATTCCTGCCATGTAGTCGATGTGAGGAAGAGCGAAACGCTGGTCCGGTCGCAGAGTCCTCGTGGACTCTTTGGCGCCCTCATCGGCGCGCTCATTCCCCGCAATTCCTACATGTCCAGGAACCCAGCAGAAGATAATTTCGACATCTGCCCGGCTCGCCAAAACCGTGGCGTCACAGATATCGCGAACCAGGGGATGCGGAGATTCCAATGCCCCCAGAGCACTCAGGGCGCTTTGTGAGTCGCTATAGATCACAATCCGGTCCCCGAACCAGGTACGTCGCGTAATCTCCCGTACCGAGTGGTGTATTGCCACCAGCTCGGCCGTGAAGACAGACGCAGCGCCTGGTAGAGCCCCACTGACTTCAAACAGAGGGGATACGGCGTGGAAGCCGACCCCCTCTTGGGACTTGGAGCCATCCGTATACACTGGCACGGTTCCAGCGTAACACGATGTGTGCTCCAAAAAGGTCGAACGCAATACTCCCGGCGCAGTACAAGCTTTGGGAGCAGAGGCGTGGCGACAAATAGCCAAATGTGGTACCCTCCAGGGTGGCGTCTTGGGCAGAACCAGGGTCGCCACCGGCCCAAGAGCTATATCTAGCTCTCGAAGGAGTTTCCTGGCCCTAAACCCAAAGGGCTTAGGGTCTGACTGGCGTCTCTCGGCGGCATAGGCACCATCGAGATCAGCTGCGGATACAGTGAGAGCTGTTGGCGACTGAGGGAGGCGCCGGGCTCGCGCGTACAGGCGAGTGATGCACTGCATGCGGCGCAGAGCGAGTGGCATCTCCCCAGCATCGACCAACAGGCTCTCAATGAGGGAAGTGCGGAAGGCACCAGTCGCAAGGCGAAGGCCGGTGTGGTGGATCGAATCAACCTTCCGCAATAAACGCTCGACTGCGGATGCATAAAACTCGCATCCGTAATCGAGCTTCGAACGAACAAAGGATCGATAAAAAAGTAGGGCAGTAGCCCTATCAGCGCCCCAAGCGCTGAACGTCACGGAACGGAGAATGTCCATGGCGCGGGTACAAGAGACCCTAAGGCTGCGAATATGAGCCTCCCAGGTGAGGCGTCGGTCAAATACAAGACCAAGGAAACGGTTGACTCAACCACATCCAGGCGCACCCAATTAAGAAACAAATCTGGGTCGGGGTGAAGCCGTGGATAGCGGCAGAAGTGCACCACCTTAGTCTTGGCCGAAGAAAACCGAAACCTGTGCGCTTCGACATAGCGAGAGACGCGGTTCAATGCCTGTTGGAGTCGTCCACGTAGAGCGTAGCGAGAACATCTTCCGGCAGCACCGAGGTGATGCCGTTGATGCTCAGGGCAAAGAGTGTGACACTGAGGACACTTCCCTGCGGGACACCCTCTTCCTGCTCCTTTGGGCCGGAGAGGGCTCCCCCCACCCGTACGCGGAATCGACGATCTCGCAAAAATTCAGATATAAACATTGGGAGGCGTCCCCTCGACCCCATCGTGTGGAGAGTCTCCATGATACCGTATCGACATGCGGTATCATAGGCTTTCCTGTCTACGAAGGAAAGCCTCGCAGACGGCATTTTCCAGTCGGAGCAGAGCATCCGACGTGGAGTGGAACTTGCGCAAGCCGCACTGTGCGGAAGACAGATGGCCTCCGCTGTCCAGGAAAAAGGCTAATCTAACATTTACCAATTTCTCCATCAACTTGCACACGCAAAAGGTTTATGAGATTGGGCAGAAACCGGTCAGAGTAGAGTGATCTCTCCCCGGTTTGCAAAAGGCGAGCACAGTAGCGATTCGCCAGGAGCAGCATCACGACTAGAGAATGCGGAAAAAACGGTCGCTAAGGATTCCGCCACGGATGCGGGGTCCGAGATTGCGCTCCCATTCTCCTGGAGAACGGGAGGGGGTTCCTGCGAGAACTTGCCCCGAATCCTTTTGACTCGCTTCCACACCTCAGCTAAAGGGGTCTTCCCGTTAAGTGAAGACACGTATGCCCGCCAAGAAGAGCGGCGGGCGTGCTTCGAAATATACCGGAACCTAGCCCTAGCCCGACGAAATTCAGCGACAGTGAAATCGTTCGGGCGGCGCTTATAGCGCATGTAGGCATAACGCTTCTGTTTGAGGGCCGTCTCACACTCGGCCTACCACCATGGGAGTGGTCGGCGTGCAAAACGGCCAGACGTCCTAGGAATAGTAGTCAGGTCCACGGCGATGAGGTTGCCAGAGAAGAACTCAACGGCCTCATCTACCGACCTAAACTCCTCGACTGAGATAGAGAATTCAGTCATTTAAAGAAATGCAGGCCACCGCGCCCGCGCCAAGCACCACCGAGGTGGGCTCTCAGGCGGCAGTTGCCCTGAAAATGATATTTGAATGGGAAAGTGATCACTACCATGGAGGTCATCGACCCCCCCCCCCTCCGAAGAGCACAAAGATAGGTCAAGGCAAGAAAATGAAGCGGTTCTCAGAGAGTGATGCGTAAACTCCTCCACGTTTAGGACACCCATCTCAAGCTCTTCGATCAGATCGGCAAGGGCTTGTCCCCTGGGATTTATGGAGTAATCTCCCCAGAGAGGATGCCTGCCGTTCAGATCTCCAAGCAAGAGATAGGGCCTCGGCAACCGTGCCACGACGTGGCGGAAGTCCCCCGCGTCGAAGTCAGCTGACGGTGGAATGTACGCAGAAATGATAGTATACATCCTATCCAGGTGCAGCTGCACAGCCACTGCCTGAAAGGAGGTATCTAAAGAGAAAGGAAGAACGGAGACATCATGCCGGGTGTAAACCGCGCATCCCCCAGTGGTGGGGTCGCAAGACCCTTATACCCCGGGAGGGCAGGCAGGAGGCACGCGCCTAGCATGGTCTCCTGCAAAAAGATAGCTAACAGGGAACGGGACGAGACGAGCCTCCGCAGCTCCTCCCAGTTGGCCCGGAGTCCACGGTAATTCCATCGAAGGAATATGCCCTCCAGGCCTAGCTCGGAGGAGACGCGGGGGCCCTCCTCAAACTGAAGACCCTCACGGAAATGGCCGTACGCTTCCCGGGGGCAAAACCCAGGGCGCTGTTGGCCGGACAAAGCGCTGAAGGCGCTGTTGGCCGGACAAAGCGCTGAAGGCGCTGTCGCCTTCGAGGACTTATTAGGGTTTGTTGGGCTCGCCATGCGAGTCTTTTCCTCCCTCCGCCTCGAAACCTTAGGCGGGCGTTGCGGCTTCGGAGGTGGGGGGCCCTCTTTTCGAGGATCCACCGTCTCCGAGCCACTCGCTCCACCTCGGGGCGTGGGCGAAAGAGCCGAAACTCCTTTGTTGCTGTCCTCCTTTTGGGGGACAGCTTTAAGAACCCCGGAAGATGGCCTAGCGACCATCTTCAGGGGTGTGGCCTCCTGTGAGTCTAACGACTCGGTGGAGGCGCGTGGCCGTTTCGCCTTCCTGGAAACGGTCACGCTGGGGGAAGAGGGGGCAGCCCTGGTTTTAGCCGGGGCTGGGTAGGAACCCATTTTGCCACCAGCTTTATCAAGGAAGCGCCCGGGTTGAGTAGAGCCCACAGAAGGGCTCCGAATGGGTGCGGAAACAACCGTGCTCGTTAGCCTGGATGGGCCAGGAGCAGAGGGTGCCTTTCTAACTATTGAGGCATATGACGTCCCAGGCAGAGCCAGGCGCGCCAGGACCAAGTGATTAGCCTCGCGGAATGCGAGTCGATCCTGGGCTTGAACGACCAGGATTTCTTTCTCAAGGAGATATGCACCACATTGCTTCGAAGAAGCGGGGTGCGGATCTCCGCAATTGACACACTTGGCCACACACGATTTGGATTTATCGTGTGCGACCTTGGAACAATTTACACAGACTTTGGGTGACCCTGACTTTGCACGTCTACATAAGCGATTCGAATGGCTGAAGCGGTGACAGTAATAGCACCGCCGCGGCAGTGGCACGAATGCCTTCACACGGTAGCGGTACCAACCGGCACGCACCGACTCAGGGAACTTGTCACAGTCGAACGAGACGAAGAGTGTAGGGGTGGGTCTCGAGGCCCCTCCCTGTTTTCTCATCACACGTTTGACCTTGACCACCCCATGGTCGGCCAGCTCTAAGGTAATGTCCTCAATGGAGTAGTCAACGAGTTCCCTCACATAAACTACTCCTTTCACAAAGTTTATGGTAGAGTGCGGCGTCACACTCACCGGGGTGCCATGAAGTGTCCAAAGAGCACTTATCTTGGCCGCCTCAGCGGGATTCACCAGAAGGCTCCCGTCCGAGAAACGGGTCACCTTCGGCTCTCTACCAATTGCACTAGCTAATCCTCTCCTCTGATGGATCATGTTGCCCTTGGACAACATGGTGCCATCAGTGGATCGAATAACGAGGAAGCGTTTGAAGCCAGCGGGCTCGAAAACGCCAGGTAACCTCTGAATCAGGGGCCCCGATGTCATCGAAGCTGCGCCCTGTGCACTTTTGGTCTTAGTCAAGGGCTCCGCAACCGGGGGGGGCAGAGGGGCCGGATGTGCTGATCTTGGCTTGGTCGCTTGCCAGAGTGGCAGCAGACCCATCCCTCTCCGCAGCCCCCGCAGATGGAGAGGAGCACCGAGTCTCCTTTGTCTTTTTGGTCTTGGTCTTTTTCTTTTTTGGAGAGGAGGGCAGGGAATGAACCCATTTCTCACCCCCGCCGGTACAAGCCCCTAGGCCAGATGTACCGGCCTCAGCCAGGTCCTTCTCTGAAATGGAGAAGGTCCTGGTCGTCGCATGGGCATCATCCGGAGGAGATCCCTCCCCTCCTTGTACTGCCTCAGAATCCCCAGCCAGTTGAGGAGGACCTTGCATAGGGGCGGATTCGGGTTCGGTGCTTGGCCCCGAGCCCGGATTTCCCCCCATGGAATGCCCTACCGTCTGAGGACATTGCAGGTCCCCTTGGCAGCGTCATGAGTCTTTTGTGGGAAGGCACAGGCCTTGACCCCAGCAAGGTTTAATATTCTTGCTGTGGTGGAGCGAATGTGAGTGTGTGAAGGGGCCATTCTCCCACCCTTTTTCCCAATACACTCGCCCTCCTTCTGTAAGAATGTGTGTGTGAGTGGCAATGGGTTTTTTTATTATATTTTCTTTTGTACATATGTATTTGATTTCATGTTGTATGTATAAGGTTATTTAACATCTCATGTTTTTTTATTAGCTACTAAATGTTAAAGTCTTCTAAGAGTACTTGACTAGATCTTAAAGACAACTGAGCTCCGAGGTGGCAGGCACCATAAGCCCCGCACACCCAATTTTGTCACAAGAGTGACTGCCGACAAGATTTTCCCCCGGGGAGGCCGGCAAATCGTAAACCGTGGTACCACGTAAGAAAACTCCTCTTTTTGTTGTCTCTTGTTTTGGTTGTCCCCTTTTGTATATGCTCACTCTTAGTATTAATATATATTTTTTTTGATTGATTGGGTTCCAAGATAGGATTGTTTTAGTATATATATAAATAGGCTCATTGGGTGCATATTTACCCATATTTTTTGTAAATATTGTATTTTTTTTGTTAAGTAAAGGACTGTACATACAATCCGTTTCATTCTCCTTCGATTTCTCACGTCCGGATTAGTGTAGGAAGCGGGTTGGATCGATTGGGGTTAGTCTAAATTTTTTGGCCCGCTACATTTGGCGCCCGAATAGGGACGTGAGACTTCGAAACCGGGAGCGTGACGGGATTGGATTGCAGTCCATACCCAATTAGCGTGGCAGGTAGTTTGGTTGTTTTTCACCTTTGTCTATCACTGTTACTAACCTGGGAGGATGGCTTCTGTGGAACAGGGCCTCCATGATGAGATTGTGAGACTGAGGCTGGAATTGAGGCAGAAAGAGGAGGAATGTATGATGTTGAGGAACGTGATTGATGGATTGAAGAGTGATGTGATGAGTATGGATGAGAAGACAGACAGGATGAGGAAAGAAATGGACGAGAGACAGAAGCAGGTCGACCAACGGATGAAGGACTTGTATGACATGATGAAGGGGTCAGGACCGTCCCCAGGACCCTCGACCTTGACCCCTGCTCCGACTGAAGGGGATAAGACTAATGGGATCAATGGGAGTGTGTGCGAGTCTAGAGAGGATAGGGTGATTATGAGTGATAGGAAGGACGGAGAATGGAAGAGAGTTGAATGCAAGAGAAGAAGGAAGAGTGGTGCAAAGGGGAAGGATAGGAAGGTAAGAGGCAAGAGTGTGGACTCATTGTACTCGGATGAAGGAGAGAGTGATGGTATGATTGATATGAGTGAGAGTGAAGGCAGCTCAAGTGAGAGTGAAGTGAATGTGGGAAAGGGTATTTTGATAAGGGAAGTGCCAAAGATAGATAGATTTAGGTTACATGGTGGGAAAAGTGTGGAAGAATTCTTCGGGGAATTTGAGCGATATTGTAAGCTCAAGTACCCGGAGAATAAGGGATACTGGATGAATGTTTTGAGGGAAAAGTATTGGAGTTTTTCCGCGTGATTACAAGTGTGGGGGAACCAAGGTACGATGTGGTGAAGAAGCGGATGATTGGACAGGTGAAACGAATGAAAGAGAGTGTGAAGTATAAAAGGGTAAATGAATTTGAGAAGGCTCGAATGGGGAAAAATGAAAGTGTAAACATGTATGCACATAGGCTTGAGAGTATGGCAAGAAAGAGGTATGGTGATGATGATGTAAATGAATGTAAACCACTGATGAGGAAGTTTTTGAACACGATCCCGCGAAAGGTGAGTGAATGGCTGAGTGGAAAGAGAAAGGAGAGAATGAGACTGACAGGTGAACGGTTGATGTGGGAGGATGTGTTGGAGCTGTTGGAAGATGGACGATTTGATGATGAAAGCGATCTAGAAGAGGATGGATGGTACAGTGTGAATGTTGGGGGTAAGAAGCCCAGGAGCTTTCATCCACCCATGCAGTATGTCAGCTACAGGGATGCCCTGAAGGCTGCACCAGCTGGAGTGATGTCGAACTTCCTGGGCCGGCAGAATGGATGGGTAAATGGAGGGTGGTCGAATGGAAGGGGACAAATGAATTTCAAGCGTGGGAACGGATATATGAGAGAAAAACCGAGGTATGTCCCGACAAACGAGAGATCGAATGGTGGGAGAAAGATTGTGGAATGTCATCGGTGTGGAAGGAAAGGTCATATGTTGGCAGAATGTAGGTGGACGTCTGGTGCATGTTTTGGTTGTGGTAAGAAAGGGCATATGATAAAGGATTGCCAGGAAAGTGTGAAAGAGTGCTTTGAGTGTAAAGAAATAGACCATTTGAAGAAAGATTGTCCGAGGTTGAATGGTGGAGCAACTGCTGGGGGGAGAGTGAAGTATGCTTGTGGTAATTGTGGAAAGGCTGGTCATTATGCGAGGATGTGTCATGACCAGAGGAATGTATGTAGCTATTGTGAGATGGAAGGACATTCAAGTGAAAAGTGTTGGATTAGACTGAGAGCGCAAGGTGTAAATGGAAAGTCTGAAGCGGGAAACTGAATTGTAAGAGGGTACCTGCTGAAGTATCCTCTGGGTGCATGAGTGTGAGTAATGTGTTGGTAAGTCTGTCTAGTGTGAAAGTGCTGTCTGGTAGGAAGTATGAGTGTCAAGGTGGAATTGAATGGAATTGAGTGTTTGGCTTTAATAGATTCTGGATGCAAGGTGAGCTTGGTGTATAAAGATGTGTATGACAAGGTTAGCGAGAAAGCCCTCCTGTCTGAGTGCACGGGTAGTTTGGTAGGTATTGGTAATAGGAGAGTGCCTGTGATTGGAATGATAAGGTCAGCTGTTCGAATGCATGGTATGATGATGAATGAATGTGAATTCTCGGTGATTGATAAGGTGAGTAGTGAGTATGGTGTGATTTTGGGCTATGATTTTATGAAAATGAATCGTATGGTTGTGCATCCTGCAAGTGATCAGATTGAGAGAAAGATTGGTAAAAATGGGGTGTATAAGTTATATGTAGGGAAAGATGGTAGTGTCTTGAGGAGTGTGTTTACTGGTATTGAGGTGACTGCTATGGAGAATGTAAGACTTGTGAAGGGTGAAAGGGTGGCGGTTAGAGTGAGTTGGAGTAAGGATGTTAGTTTAAATGTGGGTGAGAACACCGTGATATTGGATGGGAATTATGCATATTATAAGGTAAGGCTTGTTGCTTGTGTGTTTGATGGCTTGATGAGAATGAATGATCCTTTTGTATGTGTGCAGGCGGACCCCAGGGTGAAGGGACAGGTGAGGGGTATCCAAGTCGGAGATGTACTAGGACACCTCTCCACTGTCACTGAGGTAGGTATGGATGATAGCACGGATATCAGGGTGAATATTGCGAATGAAAAGACATGTGAATGGATGTATAATGAGGTGAAGGACATGGTGAAATTGGATGGATGTTTGACTGAGTATGAAAGGGAGGATGTGTATCGAATGATATTTGAATGAAAGGGAGCCCTCAGTAAGGGTGATCTGGATTTCGGGGTTGCAAAGCTCCCGGAATTCAAGATTGTCCTGAAGGAGGACTCCCCAATCTATCAGCGGCCGAGGCATTTCCCACGTCCGGTTGCTGATGAGATTGAGGAGCAGTGTTTGGAATTGGAGCAATTGGGAGTGATTGAAGAGAGTGAGAGTGCATGGAATAGTCCAATTGTGCCTGTACGTAAGCCGGATGGAAGATTGCGTCTGTGTGTGGATTATCGAAAGGTGAATGAAAGGACTGTGAAAGAAAGGTTTCCGATGTGTGTGGTATCTGAGTGTGTATATAGTATGCATGGGATGGAGTGGTTTATGAAGCTGGATCTGGTACGGGGGTATTACCAGATGCCTATTGCTGAGGAGAGCCGGCCAGTAACTGCCTTCTCTTCCACAAAGAGGCATTACCAGTTCCGGAACCTCAGCTTCGGGTTGGCTAATGCTCCCGGAGCCTTCCAGCGGGCAATGAATGTTGTGTTGAGTAAGTTTGCGAGTAAGAATGTGATTGCATTTATAGATGATATTTTGATTATGACTGAGACTTTTGAGGAGCATATGAGATTGGTGAATGATGTGTTGAGAACATTGGAGAGTGTTGGTGTGAAGGTGAAAGTGGCGAAGTGTGAATGGTTTGCGAAAGAAGTGGAATTCCTTGGGCATATGGTGAGTGAGAATGGGTTGCGAAAATCACCAAAGTATGTTGAGAAGGTGCGAATGTTTCCTAAACCGGTGACTGTGAAGCAACTGAAGTCGTTTTGGGGTTTGATTGAGTTCCAGCGAAAGTTTATACGTGATTGTTCTGGTGTGAGTAAGCCTCTGACTGAGTGGATGGGCAAGAAAGGTAGTACGGTTGTCAAGTGGAATGATAAGATGAATGAGGCGTATGAGAGACTGAAAGAGGCAGCGGCTGAAGATGTTGAATTGGCGTACCCAGATTATAGTGTAAATGCTAAAATGCTTGAATTGTATACAGATGCGAGTGGGTATTGTATGGGAGGTTTTCTGATGCAAGAGCAGCGTTTGAATGGAGAGAATGTCAGGCGAATAATTGGGTATGTATCCAAGGCTATGAATGTTGCAGAATGAAAGTATTCGACTGTGGAACGAGAGTTGGCTGCGATAAGATATTGTTGGAAAGTGTTGCGTCCGTTTTTGTATGGTGTGAGGTTTGTGATAAAAACAGATCATCAACCTCTTGTGTATCTGCAGCATATGAAGTGGGCTGATAGTAGGATTGCAAGGACTTTGGAAGATTTGAGTGACTTTGACTATGTGATTGAGTATGTGCCTGGTGAACGGAATGGAGTGGCTGATTTGATGTCAAGGTATCCTGGTACGAATGATGAAAATGTGTGTGGAGTGAGTGATCCTGAGTATTTGCCGAAAGGGATTATGAATGGAAAAGAGAGTAAGGGTGGTGGTGATTCCTTGTTTGAGAGTGTATGGAATGGTTTGCAAGATTTGAAGAGTGATCGAGTAGACGTGAGAGTGCCCGATAGTGTGGATGATTTAAGGAAGGAGGTAATGAATGAAGTGTGTAGGAAGCCGGAAAGCATTGGTATGGCAAAGGTGCGGAACTTCATGAAAGAATTGAGAGCGATGTGTATGCAAGGGGTCGCGCCATTTCAGGAAGTGTTGATTGTAGAGAGTCGTTTGTATGGAGTGATTGTTTATGTGCACTTTGGTGGTGAGAGGCCGATTGTGTACAAGGATGAGAAGATGAAGGGTTTGAATCCTAATGTGGTACATCTACAATGTTTGAGCAGTGTGCACTACAATTGGGTGATTGAAAAGTGTTCGTATATAAGAGAGAAGAATGATTGTCTGGATGAAGATGAGCGTCATGTGGTGAGTGATGATATGGGAGTTAATGACAGTGTGGATATCAGTGCTGATGTTGGTGTGCTTGTTCCTTCTGTGTATTGCGAACATGGTGGACCTGATATGATGGAAGCGAGAGTGAAAGTTGGTGAAAGGTTTTTCTGTGGTTTGATTGATACTGGAGCGCAAGTGTCTTTAGTGAATGAGAATATTCTGAGTAAGTATGAAGAGTTTAGATGTTGCGAGCATAAACTTGTGAAGTTACGGATAAGTGGATTAGGGAATGGCATGATAGTGGCATGGGAACAGATTAGTCTGAAAGTGAGTTTGGGTAATGGTGTGAATGTGAAGCATGACTTTGTGATTCTGAAAGATGAGCAAATGCCGTGTTGTTTCTTGCTTGGTGTAGACTTTATGAGATTGAATGATTTGTCTTTGGATGCTGATAAGGATCGTCTTATGAAAGGTGAATGTGAGGTGATGAAGTTGAATGAGTGTGCGAAGAATGTTGTCAAATTTTGTGGCATGATTGAGTTGGTCATGGATGATGAGAATGAGATTTTAAGTGATGATGATATTCTAGAGATGCAAGAGATGTGTCCTTTTGTTAGTGAGTTGAAGAAGTGTGTAATGATGCGTGTTGATTTGAATGAATGGCCAGAGTGTTTAAGTGATTTTAAAAGGTATGCTAAGGATTTTGTTGTTAGTATGGATGTTGTATATTTTGTGAGGCATGTGAAGGGTGGTGATGATATGTATGTACCTGTGATGTCCTTAGTTGGTATGATTGGTCTGGTGAAGGTTGTGCATGATAATTATGGGCATATGGGTAAGTTTAAGCTGTGGGAGTGTATGAAGGAACGTGTGTTCCATCCGTTTCTGAGAACTGTTGTGAATGATGTTGCAACTACGTGTGAAAGGTGTCAGAAGCGAAAGGTGCAAGGTGTGCAAGTGAAAGCACCGATGTTGAAAGTTGATGCGAAAGAACCGTTTGAATTGGTAGTGATTGATTGTGTGTCTTTGCCGCGTACGAGTGCTGGGAATGTTGGTATGGTTGTGATGGTTGATCATAAAAGTAAGTTTGTGTATGCAGCACTGTAGTAGTTTGGTTGTCCGCCTCCCCTCCCCTATGTCTAATCTCTTTCTTCTTTTGCAGAATGTGTGTGGGTGTGGATCGTGTGATCACCGTCTTTGCTTTGTGTGGGGGGACTCGATGGATCTCTATCGTGCTCCCCCATTCATCTCCCGTTTTCTTTTTAGGCGGATTCTTTCAGCAAATATCTTTAGTGTAATAGTTTGGAAGTCATTAGTTGTGACTGAAGAAGGAAGAACCGCCTGGACGGAGGATAGGTGAGTGAAGATTGTGTGAGAGTGGATATGGTTGAATGAGTTAGGAGTAAAGATGTTTGAGTGTGGCAGTGAATAGGTGACTGAATGTGCCTTCTCTTTTCCAGTTCCGTGGTACCGATTGTCGCCGACATCTGGCTTTCAGAGACGGCTGAAGCCAATCCTGACCCTCGCAAGTGTGCCTACCTTTTGGGGCAATTTTCTAACGTGTGGACCTTGGCCAGCACCTTCCAGTCTCCAGGGAGTGGTTGAAGCAGCGTCCAACCGACTGTGACCCAGCAGTTGGGACCAACAAGCGTCCCAGCTACCCAGAATCCTCGGCTTTGCCGAGTCCTGGACCCCTCAGAATCCCGCAGAAAGTGATCCACCTCCCACTTTCTCCAACATGTCTCACTCGATTAGATAGTTAAGGGTGCACCCGTCTTTCGCGATATCTTGGTTTATTTATTCGTTTGCGTGGCCAAGATCTTATGTAAGGCCTTTTGTAAATATATACGTGTGGTGGTTGGCCAGAGTATTGTAAGGCCAACTGTATATATATATATATATATATATGTGTAATGTATTTTGTTTTTTTGTTGAGGGTTATATAATATTTGGGGTTGATTATTTTGCTAGAATTACGGTTTCTAAATTAAATTTAGAAAATACTCTCTCTCCTCAATACCCTCTTCTTGAACCACCGAGCGGACCTTGTCAGGGCGGCGGGAACTTTTGGCTAGGGACTCGCGATCCCGCCACTACATATTTTTGGCGCCCGAATAGGGACTGCCCGGTGGTTTGAGGAAGGAGAGGAGTGAGAGCCTGTGTCTTTTGTCCCTAATGGAGGAGGAACAGATTGGGACCATGGAGTTGGAGATGAGAAGACTAAATGAGTTAGTGCGGCAGAAAGACAGAGAAAATGCGCATTTGAGAGAAGAGAATGATAGTTTGAAAAGGAAAATGAGGGAGATGGAAGTGAGAATGGAAGAGAGGATTAAAGACAGTGAGGTGCGAATGGAGGAAAGATTGATGCGAATGCTGAATGAGAAAATGGGAGAATCAGGTGCAATTGGTGGGGGTGTGGCCTCGACTCCACTTGGAATTGACATGACTGATAAAAAGGGATTGACAGGCATAAAGGAACCCCTGCAAATGACTAGGCATCGAAAAAAGAAGACCCCAAAGACTAGATGCCCAGACCGACAGGAATGGACCCGATTGGCTAGTATTGACTCCTTATATTTCAGCTCGAATGAAGGCATGAGTGAAAGTGGGAGAGAAGTGAGTGATAGTGAAAGTGATGCTGAGGTTCATCGGAGTATACTGATCAGAGAAGTGCCAAAGTTAAGTAAGTTTAGAGTGGAAGGAGCAAAAGATGTGAAAGTGTTTTTGAAAGAGTATGAAAATTATTGTAAGGAAAAATTTGGAGAGAATAATAGGTTTTGGGTGAAAGAGTTGTGCGAGTTTCTGGATGGGCGTATGAAGGATTTTTACCGGACGATTATTAGCGTAGGTGAGCCCAAGTGGGAGGTTATGAAAGAGAGAATAATAGAGCACTGTAAGCGGATGAAGACAAGTGTGAAGTATAAGAAAACAAATGGGTTTGAGGAAGCGAGAATGGGGAAGAATGAGGATGTGAATTCTTATGCGCATCGCTTAGAGTCCTTGGCACGAATGAGATTTGGAGATGACGGAATAAATGGGAATAAGGAGCTGATGAAGAAGTTTTTAAATACGGTTCCGAATGAAGTGAGTGAGTATGTGACGTATAAGAGGAAAGAGAAGATGAAATGGGCTGGTGAAAGATTGCTATGGAAGGATGTACTGGAGATGTTAGAGGACCGTGAATTTGAGGATTATGGAAGGGAGGAGGCCTCGATTCACACTGTGCGCAACTCAAGTATCAGTAAGTTGCCCCAGCTCCGGTCATATCGGGACGCATTGACAGAGAACCCGATCGAAGTGATGTCTAGATTTTTGGAAAATTATTACAGCGGGCAGAATGAACAACAGAGTGTGTATGTTGGCCGCCAACCGAGAGGGAGTAAAAGTAGGAGTGAGAGTAGGAATGGGTGGAGTAGGGTTCAGAATGGTCGGAATAGTGGTCGCACAAATGTTAGGAATGACAGTAGATCTAGAGTAAATGAGCCTAGGTGTCTGAGGTGCAAGAAAGTTGGGCATATGAGGGTTGACTGTCGCTGGTCACAAGGAAGTTGCTTTGGCTGTGGACAAATGGGGCACATGATAAAAGATTGTAGTCGTGCGAGGGAAAGAGCGTGTTATGGATGTGGAAGAATGGGCCACTTGGTACGAGATTGCAGGGAAGGTGGTCGAGTAAATATGAGTGGACCTGGAGTGTGTGGTAATTGTGGGCAGATAGGGCATTATGCCAGGATGTGTGCCAGTCCAAGAGCTACCTATGGTAAATGCGGAATGGTAGGTCATGCAACAAGGTTGTGTAGGACCGGAGAAAGATGCATGAATGAAAGAATGGATGGGAATGATGCAAGTAATTGAGAGGATACGACTCAGGGAAACTAAGGAATGAGAGGGTTCCTTCTGGGGAATTCTCTAGAGTGCAAGTGATGAATGTGAGAGAAGGATTGTCAAATCGTGGAGTGAATTGGGGTCAGAGAGTGAATAGGTGTATGTGTGTTAAAATTAAGTGTGGAGAACGAGAAGTTAGTGCATTGATTGATACAGGATGTAAGGTGAATGTGGTGTACTATGAAGCATTTATAGGAATGAAAGTAAGTGAAGTTAAGGATCGTGGATATCATTTGACTGGATTAGGTGAACAGGATGTGCCAATTGTTGCAAGGTTTAGAGAGAGTGTTTTGATTGCCGGTGTCCGGATGAATGAAGATGAATTTTGTGTTGTAGAAGGTGCAAACAAGAAGTATGACATGCTATTAGGTTATAAGTTTTTGAAAGCGAATGGTATTGTGATTTACCCGGATTTAGAGATGATTGAATGTAAGAAGAATGGAAGTATGAAGTTTCAATGGTATGTGAATCCAGATGGAAGTGTGAGAGTGAACATCATGAAAGGTCAGGAGGTATATGCGATTGAGAGTGTGCCTGTCAAGCAGAATGAAACATTGAGTGTAAGGATTGGATGGAATTCGGATGTTGAGATAAATGAGAATGATGGGAATATTTATGTCTTGGATGGTAGTGCTGCGAACTATCGATTAAGGCGAGTGGTGCATGTGTTTGATGGTATAATTGATATGAAAGATCCGCGTGTCTGCATGCAAGTTTGGCCTGATCTGCGAAGGAAGAGTCTTAGAGGAGTGCAAGTGGGAGATAAATTGGGTGTGTTAAATACAGTGGTGAATATGGAGAATGATATGCATGTGGTGAACGCAAATGTGTTTTCCGTGAGTGTAACGTCGAATGTTTGGAAGTATGAAGATTTGATTGAGCAAGTGAAATTGGAAGAAAAGTTGAGTGAATGTGAGAAGCAAAAAGTTTACAGGATGTTGTGGAATAGGAGAGGTGCTTTGAGTCAAGGGGATGAGGACTTTGGCAACGCTCGCTTGCCTGAGTTCAAAATAATTTTGAGCGACGATATGCCAATATATCAAAGGCCCCGTCATTTCCCTGCCCCTGTGGCTCAAGAGATTGAGGAACAGTGTGAGGAATTAGAGAGAATTGGCGTGATTGAGCCGAGTGTGAGTGCCTGGAATAGTCCGATTGTACCTGTACGAAAGCCAGATGGACGTTTGCGACTGTGTATTGACTATAGAAGAGTGAATGAACGAACGTTGAAAGACAAGTTTCCTATGAGTGTTGTGTCTGAATGTGTGTACAGTATGTATGGAATGAAAGTGTTTTCTAAGATGGATCTGGTACGTGGATACTACCAGATGCCTGTGGCTGAAGAGAGTAGACCTATTACGGCGTTCTCTACCTCAAAGCGCCATTATCAGTTCAGAAACCTGAGCTTTGGGTTGGCGAACGCCCCAGCTGCTTTTCAGCGTGCTATGAATGTAGAGTTGAGTGGTTTTCCGTGTAAGAATGTACGAGTGTTTTTGGATGATATTTTGGTGATGAGTGAGAACATGGAAGAACATATGACCTTGGTGAATGATGTTTTAAGAAAGTTGGAAGAGGTTGGTGTCAAAGTGAAGTTGTCTAAATGTGTATGGTTTGCTAGTGAAGTTGAGTTTTTAGGACATAAGGTGAGTGCAGTTGGATTGCGTAAATCGCAGAAGTTCGTGGGAAAGGTTAGGAATTTCCCTAAGCCTACCACAGTGAGAGAGTTGCGTGGATTTCTTGGTTTAGTTGAGTTTGGAAGAAAGTTTATGAAAGATTGTTCAGGTGTAATGAAACCGTTGAGTGTATGGACTGGGAAAAAGAAGAGTGCTGTGATTAAGTGGAATGACTCTATGAATGCAACATTTGAAAAGTTAAAAGCGGAAGTTGCAAAAGATGTGGAACTTGCGTATCCAGCATATGGAACAAATGCAGGAATGCTTCAAGTGTATACGGATGCAAGTGGTCATTCGATGGGTGGATGTTTGATGCAAGATCAAGTTGTGAATGGAGTTGAAAGAAAGCGAGTAATTGCGTATGTTTCCAAGGCGTTTAGTGTGGCAGAGCGTGCATATTCAACGATTGAAAGAGAGCTGGCTGCGTTAAGATTCTGTCTCAAGTCGTTACAACCATTTCTGTATGGAGTACGGTTTGTAGTGAGAACAGATCACCAGCCACTAGTGTATTTGCAGCGTATGAGGTTAGTTGATAGTAGGCTTGCAAGGACGATAGAGGATTTGAGTGATTTTGATTTTGTGGTTGAGTATTTGCCAGGTGAAAGGAATGTGATTGCTGATTTTATGTCACGTTTGCCTTGTAGTTTGAATGAGAGTGAGGTTGTAAGCATAAATCCTGAGTATTTGCCAGCAGGTGTAGTTGTTGGAAGAAAATGTAAGGGTGGAGGTGATTCTATGTTCGAAAGTGTGTTGTATGGTTTACGAGACTTGGTGAAAGATGGATTGCTTGAAAAGGTCCCAGAAAGTGTGAATGCATTACGAAAGGTGGTTATGGAAGAAGCGTGTAAGAGACCAGAGCAATTGGGAATGGAAAATTCAAGTAGGTTAAGAAAAGAGTTAAGAAGTATGTGTATGCCAGGAGTGATGATGTTTCAGGAAGTGTTAGCGATAGTGAGTAAGCTGTTTGGTGTGAGAGTATATGTGCATTATGGTGTGGAGAAGCCAGTGATGTATCGTGGTAAAGGTGTAGACCGAGTGAATGGGTGTGAGTTGCATCTGCAATGTTTGAGTGGTGTGCATTATAATTGGCTGATTGAGAAGAAGAATTATGTAAGAAGAGAGATTGACTACGTTTGCGAAGGAACTGTTCCAGTTAGTGAAGATGAAGGTTTGGATGCTGCAGAAGTGTTTGTGGAACAGACCGAAGTGTTGAATATAATGTGTGAACATGGACTTGAAGAGAGAGTGCAAGTTACCTTGACTATGAATGGGAAGAGCTATTGTGGAATGATTGACACAGGTGCGCAAATTTCCTTGGTGAATGCAAAGGTTGTGCATGATGCTGACAATATGAGTTTGAATGTTTCTAGAAAAGGTGTCAGTTTCGATAAGTGGACTCGGAAGTGGACGTATTATGGCATGGGAGGAAGTGAGTTTGTCTGTAAGCATGGGGAAGTTGAATGATATATTGCATGAATTTGTTGTGCTAAGTGAGAATGAATTACCTTATTGTTTTCTGTTTGGGATTGATTTTCTGCGTAAGAATAGGATTTCAGTGGATGTATGTAATGAATGTTTAGTGAAAGATGGTGTAACAGTTGGGAAGTTGCAGAGTGAGCTTGTAGGCTCAACTGGATTTGTAGGAGTGGCAGGTGTCGATTTGAGTGAAGAGCTGTTGACTGCTGAAGATATAGAGAGCATGCAAGAGTCATGTCCGATGGTGCGTGAATTGAAAGATAGCGTGATGACCAGTGTTCCTGTGAATGAATGGAGTTGCATATTAAGAGAGTTTAGAAGGTTTGCTGGAAAGTTTGTAGTGTGCAAGGGTTTAGTGTATTTTGTTCAATGTATAGATGATGAGGATGTATATATTCCGGTGTTTTCCGTGTGTGGCACGATTGGAATGGTGAAGATTGTGCATGATAGGTTTGGACATATGGGTAAGAATAAATTGTGGGAATGTATGAAAGGATGTATATTTAGTCCCTTTTTGAGAAAGATTTGCGTGGACGTAGCGACTACGTGTGAAGTGTGCCAGAAGAGAAAGTATCAGAGAGTGTATGCCGCCCCACCTGTATTAAAGTTGAGTGTGAATGAACCCTTTGAAATGGTAGCGATCGATTGCGTGTCTTTTCCGAGGACTGCAAGAGGGTATGTTGGGATGATTGTGATGGTGGATCATAAGAGCAAATTTGCGTATGCTGCACCTGTGACAAATAAATCTTCATTGACTGTTGCTAGAGAAGTGAGTGAGAGAATGTTGCCCATATGCATGTGTAAGCCTGTGCGAATGTTGAGTGACAATGGACCTGAGTTTGTGGGACGTGCTTTTGAGGAGATGTTGAGTGAATGGGGAATAGATCATGTGCGAACAACGCCGTATATGCCTAGTGCAAATGGTTTGGCTGAAAGGACGATAAGAACTTTGAGTGAGATGTAACGATTGATGGTGAAAGATGGGAAAGAATGGGATGAATGTTTGGGAAGAGTGCTTTGGGCGTATAACATGACAGTGCATAAGGCGATTGGAATGTCACCATGTAAGTATTTGATGAACTTTGAACGAATGATTAGGCCACATATGGGACTTAGTGAGAAGGATCGTGAGTTGTGGAGAAAAGGGAATGAAAGGTTTGAAAGTTTTTCTGTGGGTGATAAAGTACTAAAGGAGATTGAGACAAAAGGTAGACTGAATGTGGATAAGTTGAAAGAGAAATTTGAAGGTCCGTTTGTAGTAAGAAAGGTTTGGTCAAATGGGGTAAGTTATGTGATAGTTCGTGAAAGAGAGGATGGAAGTTTGGATGAACGTAGAGCGCATCAAAGTCAGTTGCGAAAGTGGCGTGAACTTCCTGAGTATTTGGTGCAACATCCGGTGAATGAATATCTGTCTGAAAGAATGGAAGACTGTGAAATGGTGGATGATATAGCTAGTGCTTTAGAGGGGAAGCAGTTAATGTTAGTTGAACATCGAAGGGGGAAGCGTAAGAGTAAACGGTTGAGAAAGGATGAATGGATGGAACAGTTTGGTGAGAGTGATGTGAGAGAGTTTTCTGGGTTTGTGCAAGATCGAGATGGAGTATATGATAGAACGTACAGTATTTGTAAGTTTCCGTTGAATGAGTCTGAGTCTATGCTAGAGAGTATAAATGGGGTAAGTGCGAAATTGGAACAAGAGTCGATAAATGCTATGAAAGAATGGGAAGGTTTGATGGATGTAGTAGAGAGGTTAGTCGAGGATTTGAGTGGGATTGGTCAGGGAATGTCGGATGTGTGTGTGGATGAAGTACATAGAGAAGGGGCCATGGACAGACATGAGGAGACATTACGACAGATGACAGAGACAGTTGATGGACCTGTGAATAGGAGGAGAGGCAGAGTGAAAGAGTATGACTGGGTGATGTCGAAAGCATTGTGAATGAATAAAGATGGGGATTGAGACATGGTGAGGTGAGGTGAGGCGAATTTAGCTGGGAGGGATGTAGTAGTTTGGTTGTCCGCCTCCCCTCCCCTATGTCTAATCTCTTTCTTCTTTTGCAGAATGTGTGTGGGTGTGGATCGTGTGATCACCGTCTTTGCTTTGTGTGGGGGGACTCGATGGATCTCTATCGTGCTCCCCCATTCATCTCCCGTTTTCTTTTTAGGCGGATTCTTTCAGCAAATATCTTTAGTGTAATAGTTTGGAAGTCATTAGTTGTGACTGAAGAAGGAAGAACCGCCTGGACGGAGGATAGGTGAGTGAAGATTGTGTGAGAGTGGATATGGTTGAATGAGTTAGGAGTAAAGATGTTTGAGTGTGGCAGTGAATAGGTGACTGAATGTGCCTTCTCTTTTCCAGTTCCGTGGTACCGATTGTCGCCGACATCTGGCTTTCAGAGACGGCTGAAGCCAATCCTGACCCTCGCAAGTGTGCCTACCTTTTGGGGCAATTTTCTAATGTGTGGACCTTGGCCAGCACCTTCCAGTCTCCAGGGAGTGGTTGAAGCAGCGTCCAACCGACTGTGACCCAGCAGTTGGGACCAACAAGCGTCCACCTCCCACTTTCTCCAACATGTCTCACTCGATTAGATAGTTGAGGGTGCACCCGTCTTTCGCGATATCTTGGTTTATTTATTCGTTTGCGTGGCCAAGATCTTATGTAAGGCCTTTTGTAAATATATACGTGTGGTGGTTGGCCAGAGTATTGTAAGGCCAACTGTATATATATATATGTGTAATGTATTTTGGTTTAGGTTGAGGGTTATATAATATTTGGGGTTGATTATTTTGCTAGAATTACGGTTTCTAAATTAAATTTAGAAAATACTCTCTCTCCTCAATACCCTCTTCTTGAACCACCGAGCGGACCTTGTCAGGGCGGCGGGAACTTTTGGCTGGGGACTCGCGATCCCGCCGCTACAGCGCCTGTGAGAGATAAAAGGAGTGTGACTGTTGCGCGTGTGGTTGAGCAGTTGTTTTTTCCTATGTGTGTATGGAAGCCTAGAAGATGTCTGAGTGATAATGGGCCTGAATTTGTAGGAGAAGTGTTTGAGCAAATGTTGAGAGAGAATGGTGTGGAGCATGTGAGAACAACTCCGTATGTACCGTCTTCAAATGGATTGGCTGAACGGACTATAAGAACCTTGTGTGAGATGTTGAGAATGATGAGTACGACAGTGAATGACTGGGAAGTATGTCTGGGGAGAGTGTTGTGGGCGTATAATTCAACTGTGCATAGCGCAACTGGAATGTCCCCATGTCAGTTTGTGATGAATTTTGAAAGGCGAGTGAAAGATAGGTTTCGTTTGAGTGAAAGTGAGCAGAGTGTATGGCGTGAGGCACATGAAAGGTTCCGTTCATTTGAATTAGGTGCAAAAGTATTGAAGGTGAAAGAAGTGAAGGGTAGGTTGAATGTGTCAAAGATGAGTGAGAAGTTTGATGGACCTTATAGAGTTGTGAGAGTTTGGGAAAATGGGGTGACATATGTTTTTGGAGAGTTTGAATGACGGTATGACTGAGAGAGTGCGGGCTCATCAGAGTCAGTTAAGAAGATGGAGAGAACCTCCTTACTACCTGGTGAGTCATCCAGTGTATGAACTGTGTAGAGAGAGAGGTAAAGTGCATGATGATGAGATTGAATGTGATAGTATGGATCTGTCTGGGAAAGAGCTAGTCTTAGTCCCAAGGAGTAGAAAGCGTACAAAGAAGAGTGAAAGGAAGAATGAAAGTAAGTCCGAGCAGTCTTTCTGGTATGGGGGATCTTGAAATGGAGATTGAGTTTTTGCGTAAACAGGTAAGTGATTTGGCTGGTATAAGTAGACGAGTGAGTGAGCTGCCTGTGCCTGATTTTTCTGGTTTTGGGAACAGTATGAATGATAGTGTGTTTGGGCAGAATGAACCTAGTGTGGCTGATTTTTCGGGTTTACGAATGGTAACAGTAGGGGCGAATTTGATGTAGTGAACGATGAAGTGGCTGATTTTTCAGGTTTCTGGTGGGAACCAGTCGAAGGGGTTTCTGGTATGCCTGTCGAGAATACGGGGGATGTGACTGACCTGTCTGTTTCGCAAGAGTGTACCTTGAGTTGGATGAGAGCTGTGAATGAGGAGCTGATGAATGGGGGTATGAAGAGTGAAGGTTCTGAACGGAAGAGTATGAAAGAATTCTGTCGTGAGATGGGAGAACTGGTAATGAGGGCTAAGAGTATGGTTGACGAGATGATTAATAGTGATGATGAGACTGACAGGAAGACTGATGAACAACCCCGACTGATTGCTACGCGTAGCCAGGGACCAGTAGACGAGTGTGAATGGGTGCAGAAGGATGTGATTGAGTATAAAAGGTACTGTGAGTAAGGATTGAGAGTGACTGTGGTCGAATGGCTTAAGGAAGGAGGGGTGTGGTGGAGCGAATGTGGGTGTGTGAAGGGGCCATTCTCCCACCCTTTTTCCCAATACACTCACCCTCCTTCTGTAAGAATGTGTGTGTGAGTGGGAATGGGTTTTTTTATTATATTTTCTTTTGTACATATGTATTTGATTTCATGTTGTATGTATAAGGATATTTAACATCTCATGTTTTTTTATTAGCTACTAAATGTTAAAGTCTTCTAAGAGTACTTGACTAGATCTTAAAGACAACTGAGCTCCGAGGTGGCAGGCACCATAAGCCCCGCACACCCAATTTTGTCACAAGAGTGACTGCCGACAAGATTTTCCCCCGGGGAGGCCGGCAAATCGTAAACCGTGGTACCACGTAAGAAAACTCCTCTTTTTGTTGTCTCTTGTTTTGGTTGTCCCCTTTTGTATATGCTCACTCTTAGTATTAATATATATTTTTTTTGATTGATTGGGTTCCAAGATAGGATTGTTTTAGTATATATATAAATAGGCTCATTGGGTGCATATTTACCCATATTTTTTGTAAATATTGTATTTTTTTTGTTAAGTAAAGGACTGTACATACAATCCGTTTCATTCTCCTTCGATTTCTCACGTCCGGATTACTGTAGGAAGCGGGTTGGATCGATTGGGGTTAGTCTAAATTTTTCGGCCCGCTACATTGCCAGCAGGTCTTTTGAGGGAAGCGACCGAAGGGGCCTGGCTTCCCTCTCCCCCTAAGGGGGTTTGCCCTACCGAGCCGCTTACACGAGGGGAGGTCGGCAATGGGCTGCCTGATGGCTTTCTTGGCAGTCCCCTTAGAAAGCAAAGGAGGGACTGCCGCTTGAAATAGGGAGGTGCCGAAAGCACCTCCAGAGAAGGGGGTGAGGGGGAGTCCCCTACACCCATAGCCATAGGAGAGGAGTAAGCCTCCTCTCCAGTTGAAGAATTATGGAGGGTCCCCTGCGCAAGCACAAGGAGGGGACTTCCATTTTTTCTGTGTAGCTGCCCGAGGGCGGCTCCGTTGATGTTCTTGGGGAAGTTGGGGGTTGTTGTTTTTTTTATTTTCATCATTGGGCATGGTGACCCTATTTGTGCTATGGGACGCGATAGCTCATCACCTCTTGCATTTGCCCGCACTGCAAGAGGTGCTTACAGGCCTGGCGCCGCCATTTCGGACCACCCCTCCTGCCTGGTGGCCTGGCAGTCCATCGGCATGACGGCTCCACCTTGAACATGGCGTAAAATTGATAGAATGTGAAGAGGAGAGGAAAAGGGATGTGAGGAAGGTATGGGTGGGGATGAAGCAGGTTGTTAAAAACCAGCCACCCTAGACCGGAGCTCAGGGGTTAGGTAACATTTTCCCCTCCCCCCTCAGCTCCGATGCCGGACGGTTGGCTGAGAGGAAGGTCAGCATCTACCCTGTGAAATTAGAGGCTGACCAGAGAAAGTTGTGGGAGAGGTTGTATGAAAAGCGAGGAAACAAGTGTTTCAAAGGAAGAAGAAGAGGCTAAGCTGGGGTCGGACGGGGTGCTGAGTCCCGTCAGCACGGCGGCCAGGATGGCAAATCGGCGCGCCCCTTACGGGGGGCAAACCAAGTAGCGGTGCGGTTGCGAGCCGACTTGGGCATCCCAGTGCCACCCTCTGCAATTCTCGCTATCCCCAGATGCGAACTCACCATTCGCATCTCCCCCCTCCCCCCTGCCTTTGTGGCCTGGTCACTTCCCCCTTTAGATGGGGCGGTAATCCACCTATAAATAAGCCCCGCAAAGAAAGAGAGATTATTAGAAGTCGATACGCCAGAAGGAGGATCAGGTCGTGAAGATCGATCCGTCAGCCCGACACGAAAGTAGAAGGATTAGTTCGTGAAGATCGATCCTTCAGCCAGACAAGAAGATTAGAATTTGATAAGAGAGAAGGTTCAGTTCGTGAAGATAGATCCTTCAGCCATACAAGACTATTTCCGTGAGAAATGATAGGATCAGATTGAGAAAATCGATCCCCCCTTTTCGGGCCGTATTAACATAAATAGTCGAGCTTTATATCGGTGCCATACCGAAGAATCCTTTACAGACTGTGAAGAAGACTGACTGAAGAAAAGTAAACCCACTCACACTCGAGTGACTCTCACATCTCAAGCTCCGTAAGAGTGAGAGTAGAAGAACACAGCCCCAATGAGCTCCCGTTCTTTAATTACGTTGAAGAATCAGCCCCCCACAGGCGTCAAGCTATCCCTCCTCGATGAAATTCAATCATCGGCCACAACACTCCAAAGCGAGAGATAAGTCCTCCAGCGACATCCGGCAATCCATAATACCTCCTGTCATGTATGTTAGAAAGAACATTTATATTCATATTGCGATAGAAGTTTAGTACGTCTCACGTTTAAGGGGAGTAGAAACCATTGTTCTTGAACCTAGGTCATATGTGCTTGTAGACGAGAGTATGTTAATTTAATGTTTAAAGCTAATCAAATAGAGTCGCGATAAAAATACTAATCGGCAATTGGTATGTTTACGGGTAGCCTATTTGTTTAATTTTGTCATCATATCCGTGCGATAGGACTAGATGCCAAAGATAGAAATGTGTTAACTGTTTGTTTGTTATAGTTAAGTGTTTCATTTAAAATATATGTTTATGTTGGTATAAATCTGGTGTTTCCTCTTATCCTTACGTGTTTAAATAGCTCTTACTTAAGAACAAAACTACCGAATTAGCACTCTTAGAACAAAGCCTACTTCATCAAAGAAGTAACTCACGCACCACAAAGCATACCGCTACAGAAAGGGTGTCAAAGAGCATAGTGATCAAAGAAGGGCCATTCTATGACAATTATATTAGGTGTTTTACCAACTTAGGCACCACAACAAAAGGATGATATTGACATAAAAATTGCAACATTCTTTTTTAGTTAAAACATCGCTTTTAATAGTGTTAAGAACAAAGAATTAATTGCACTGATTGAATCATTATAACTAGGCTATAAACCACCAAACACAAGAGTACTTAGAGATCATTTAGATAAAGGAAGATATTGCAATAACAATTATACAAGATGCCTGTAGTAGTCACTAATGACCCAATTATTGTACAGGGTGTGCATGGGAGAGGAAAAAAATCAGTTATTCTTTTTAACAGATGCTGGATTAAAAAAAAGAATATACAGAACTTTTGTGGAACATTGACTGTGTGAATGACAACTACCAATCATCATGCAGGTATTAGCCCTAGGAAGGCACATATTCCATCAGATGTCAGCTGCAGCATGGTTAACCACACTACACTGACATACCCTTGCAGGATAAATAAATAAGGGAAAATGGGGAGGGGAGGGGGCACTAGAAGGAGGAAATGATGCCTTACTCCTGGCCCAAACCAAGAATGAGTGAATGGAAGCTGGTCACTGCAAAACTAGAAACAAAGAGAAAAAATAGGTATGAAAGTGGAATAAAGCACAAGTAGTTTCAATCTAGTTTGAGAATACCAGGGACACTAGGGCCAAGTAGGCATGATCATCATTGTCAAGGAATCATGGGTGTAGAACCTAGTCCGTGGGTCCGTACATGCATAAATAGGCGGCCGAAAGCTGAAAGGCCTCGCTCCAGTTCAATTGGAGGATCAAACAAAAGGGGGCATAAGCGAGTGTGTGAGGTTGTCCTTAAAGGGTTTGTAAAATGCCAGGATTCATTCAAGGTCATTTAAAGAGTACCCCAAGATAAATGATTTAATTACAAAAAAAAATGTAATCACAAAAAATATATACACAGGTCAAGATTTGAGGTATTATGGAATTGCAATGAGCAGGTCGGACATGGACTAATGCAATCGGCAAATGAGACTCGGTAATTAACAAATTATGGACAGGGGGTAATAACCTCCAGGGGGGGGATTTAAAAAAATAGGCGGAAGGACCTTTACCTTGCGGACTAGCTTCTCAGAGAAGGGGGAGGTGGTGATGGAACCAAGACTCGCATTGCACAGGATGAGAAGATCTTGCAATGGGAGTCGATTACTCGTGGGTGGAGTAGCGAGATACACTTAGGCTTGAGGGAGCGCACTCGGACAGGGCGACGTACTTTCGTGAATGGAATGAGAGGATTATGTCGAACGAACTCTTCGAAGACACCGCTTCACGAACTTGCCTATAGAAGATGGCCAAAAGTTCACGGTGGTGATCTAGTCGACGAGACCTTCAAACTTCAGGGGCTCGACTCGAGACGAAAGGGGGACGTGAGCTGTACTCTCTGTCGAGTAAAGGGGGACCCTGAATATATATACCTAGCCAGCTAAGTCGCTAAAAGGCCTCGAGGCAGGGAGTTGACTGGAGGCTCCTGTCTGGCGGGGGGATTAATTTGTCCGCGGGTCGGGGGGAGAGGGCTGATTTAGGCAAGAACAGGTTGGGTGTCTCAACAGCTTCCACGTGAGAATCTTCGTTATTGTTCTTCCTTAGGATTTTATTTAAAACCACGCGGTCTCTGCTCGAAAAGGGGAGGGAGGGGAAGGGGGGTGGAGGTCAAGGTTATCCTCCTACACTCCTCCCTTCCAAAAGGCCTTTTCTTGGAGCGAAGGGGAGAGAAAAAGACATCCCCCCCAAAAAAAATTAAAGGGGTCGTGCTCGGAGTGTACCAAAGGTATAGGAGCAGGGTATTCTTAACCTGCTTCGAACAGGTGTACATAACATTAACGTCTAACTAACCGAGTTTAAGAATCGCTACAACAGGGGGATTTCAATATTAAGCCTTTATTGCAGCAAACCAACTAAGGAATTAGGGTAAAATAAAAAAATTGACATGGTAATTACAGAGTGGATAATAGTAGTTAATAGAGTTAGCTCTTCAGACATAAAGGGATAAATAGGCCATGGGTAATAGAATGGGGTCAAAACTTACAAAAAATAGAAAAAAGGTACATGAACGTTGACGGTAAAAAAAACAAAAAAAAAAAACCCCACATCTGCTACCCGATTGGAGTTTCTATAAGAGAGTTCACCGAGTCTACCACAAATAATTTATTTGCAATGGGGACTATAGAGGTTAAGGATTGTTATTTTAATTGTGAGAATTCCCTACAGGGTTCCTACTAAGGCTGACAGCAACACAATTCTCAGTCCCTTTTATATACACTATCGTAAATTAATATTCATGGAGGAGCAAGCTCCATCTCATTAGCCATCCATTTTGGCTCTTTGAGTTTCTTAAGTATACTAGGGGATGATGATCAGTTTCTACAATAATCTCTTTACCTAACAAATACATCCGGAATTTTTGAATGCCCCAAATAATCACTAGAGCCTCATTTTAACAACCGGATAGTTCTTCTCTCGCGCCAGGAGACTCCGGCTGGCATATGTAGCATGGTGGCTTTTGCCATCCTCTCCATGTTGAAGGAGGATGCATCTGATGCTGTCATTGCTGGCATCTGATACTGTCATTGCTGGCATCCGACTGTATTGCAAAAGGCTTGTCGCGATCCGGGAGCCTTAAGATGGGGGCTGATGCAAGCTTGTTCTTCGGCTGATGAAAATGGTCTGTAGCTTTGGGGTTCCAGACCTGGGGATCTAGTGACTTCTTCTGAAGCAGGGAGCAGAGGGGGGCTGCTAGGGAGGCAAAATTTGGGACAAACCGCCGATAGGACGTTGATCCCATGAAGGAGCTTAGCTGCTTTTTCGTGCGTGGAAGGGGCATGCTGACTATGGCCCTCACCTTCTCTTTTTGGGGCACCATTTGGTTTTCTCCAATGTTGAACCCTAAATATTTGATAGTGCTATATGCAAAATGACACTTACTGTGGCCTACCGTAAGTCTGTGCGCATAGAGCCTACTTAAAAGGAATTGGAGGGAGATCAAGTGTTGCTCCCAGGTGCGGGTGTCAATGTAAACGTTGTTGAAATAAAAGGACACATCATGCAGACCACCCAGGACTCGAGGCATCATACGATTATAATTACTGCAAGCAGTAACTAGTCAGAATGGGAGACACTGAAACTGCTTAAGTCCTTTTTTCAGTGGGGAATGCCATATATTTCCGAGCGCTTTGCTGAAGGTGAATTTGATAATATGCTTTACAAAGGTCTATTTCAGAAATGAGTTTAACGTCTTCAAATAAGTGTAAATTTTGGTCTATGCGGGAAAAAGGTTCAGCATCGAAAACGGTCACTGCATTAAGCTTCTGAAAATCGATGTACATAGGCAAAGACTGATCGGGTTTCTGAACCATGATGAGGGGGCACCAGTTGTTGGAGGGTTCATGATCTCCAATTTTAAAAGATTTTCCACCTCAGTGTTAAAAGCCTGGCGTAAATCAATTGCTAATGGATAGGGCTTTGAATTGTTTTTTTTTTAAACCCAACACTAAAAAAAAGAAAAGAAAAAAAAGGAGAAAGGCAGCAAACAGGAAGCAAGCTCCTGCATCGGGGAAGGTACCCCTGGCACAGGAACATGCGACCTATAAAGAAAAATAAACAACTAGTTAAATAAAAGGGAGAAGGCCGGCCTCCCCCCAAAAGTATATAAGTCCACCAGTCAATTTGCACACACTCATCTCGAGTACAAGGGACAGGCAGTAGCGACCTCCCCCCCATCCAGGTACTGGGACAGTCTGGGGAATGACGCAGTTGTCACAATAGGGTGCAGGAGAGCGCTCCACTAAATGGCGATGCGTCACACGAGTGTGCCCGATTCGGAGACGACAGAAAGCAGCCTGAAGCCGTCGTGGCATTGGGAGATAAGTCTATGGAAACAGTCGCGGCGGAATGGCACGGAACTTTAAGTTCCCCTGGACCGTCTCCAATCTTCTTGTCCAAGCAGTCTGAAGAGCTGCCCGTAATCCTGCCATGTAGTCGGTGTGAGGAAGAGCGAAACGCTGGTCTGGTCGCAGAGTCCTCGCGAAACTCTTTGGCGCCCTCATGCCCCACAATTCCTACATGTCCAGGAACCCAACAGATGGTAATCTCAACATCTGCCCGGCTTGACAAAACCGTGGCGTCACAGATATCACGAACCAGGGGATGCGGAGATTCCAATGCACCGAGAGCACTCAGGGCGCTCTGTGAGTCGCTATAGATCACGATCCGGTCTCCGAACCGGGCACGTCACGTAATCTCCCGTAGCGAGTGGTGTATTGCCCGCAACTCAGCCGTGTAGACAGACGCAGCGCCCAATAGAGCCCCGCTGACTTCAAACAGAGGGAATACGGCTTGGAAACTGACCCTCTCTTGGGACTTGGAGCCATCCATATACACTAACACGGTTCCAGCGTGACACAAGATGTGCTCCAAAAAGGTCGAACGAAATACTCCCGGCGCTGTACAAGCTTTGAGAGCAGAGGCGTGGCGACAAATAGCCAACGGTGGTACCCTCCAGGGTGGCGTTCTGGGCAGAACCGGGGGCGCCACCGGACCGAGAGCTATATCTAGCTCTTGAAGGAGTTTCCTAGGCCTAAACCCAAAGGGCTTAGGGTATGACTTGCATCTCTCGGCGGCATAGGCACCATCGAGATCAGCTGCGGATGCTTTGAGAGCCGTTGGCGACAAAGGGAGTTGCTGCACTCATGCGTACAGACTAGTAATGCACTGTGCACGGCGCACAGATAATGGCATCTTTCTAGCAACGACAAGCAGGCTCTCAATAGGGAAGGTGCGGAAGGCACCGGTGGCCAAGCGAAGGCCGGTGTGGTGGATCGAGTCCACCTTCCGCAATAGACGTTCGGCGGCAGATGCATAAAAGCCACATCTGTAGTCGAGTTTCGAACGAACAAAGGATTGATAAAAAGGTAAGGCAGTAGCCCTATCAGCACCCCATGCGCTGAACGTCACGGAACGAAGAATATCCATGACGCGGGTACAAGAGACCCCTAAAGCTAAAAATATGAGCCTTCCAGGTGAGGCGTTGGTAAAATACAAGACCAAGGAAACGGTGCGATTCAACCACTTCCAGGCGCATCCCATTAAGAAACAAATCTGGGTCGGAGTGGAGCCGTGGATGGCGGCAGAAGTGCACCACCTTAGTCTTGGACAAAGAAAAACGAAACCTGTGCGCTTCAGCATAGCGATAGACGCGGTTCAATGCCTGTTGTAGTCGAACCTCCAGAGTTGGCATCTGGGATGCGCCAAAAGAGATCGAAAGGTCGTCCACGTAGAGAGTAGCAAGAACATCTTCTGGCAGCACCGAAGTAATGCCATTGATGCTCAAGGCAGAGTGTAAGGCTGAGGATACTTACCTGCGGGAAACCCTCTTCCTGCTCCATTAGGCAGGAGAGCGCTCCCCCCACCCGTACGGGGAATCGGCGATCTCGCAAAAATTCACATATAAACACCGGGAGGCATCCCCTCGCCCCACATCGTGTGGAGGGTCTCCATGATACCGTATCGCCATGCGGTATCATAAGCCTTCTCCAAATCGAAAAACACTGTGGCGAAGTAGTCTACAAAGGAATGCCTCGCAGACAGCATTTTCCAGTCAAAGCAGAGCATCCGATGTGGAATGGAACTTGCGGAAGCTGCACTGCGCAGAACACAAATGGCCTCCGCTGTCTATAATCTAACATTTATCAATTTCTCCATCAACTTGCACATGCAGGTTAGAGAAATTAAGCATAAACTAGCCGGGTTAGAGTGATCTTTCCCCGGTTTGCGAAAGGCTAGCACAGTAGCGATTCGCCAGGAGTCTGGGAGGTTACCCTCTACCCAGATCCTGTTTAACAAATCTAAGAGAAACGTTATTTTTCGCTCACCCAGGTGTCGAAGCATGGCGTACGGGACATCGTCCGGATCATGGGCGGTGTCAACGCACGAAGCAAGAGCGGAACGCAACTCACTCAGAGTAAACCTGTCGTTGGAGGGTTCTCCGCCTCTGGAGGTAAAGTCCAACCGGCGGCCTTCCGCGACATCACGATGTGCATTGAATGCTGGCGGAGCATCATCACAGCTAGAGAATGCGGAGAAAGTAGGCGCAAAGGATTCCGCTACGGACGCGGGGTCCGAGATTGCGGTTCCATTATCCTGCAAGAACTTGCCCCAAATCCTTTTGACTCGCTTCCACACCTCTGCTAGAAGGGTTTTCCCGTTAAGTGAAGACACGTATGCCCGCCAAGCAGAGCGGCGGGCGTGGTTCGAAATATACCGGAAACTAGCTCAATGAAATTCACTGACATTGAAATCGTTTGGGCGGCGCTTATAGCGCATGTAGGCATAAGGCTTCTGTTTGAGGGCCGTCTCACACTCAGCCGACTACCAAAGGAGTGATCGGAGTGCAAAACGGCCAGACGTTCTGGGAATAGTAGTTAGGCCCGCGGCGATGAGGTTGCCGGAGAACTCAATGGCCTCATCTACCGACCTAAACTCCTCGACTGAGATAAGAGAATTCAGTCATTTCCTGAAATGTAGGCCACCGCTCCAAGCACCACCGAGGTGGGCTCTCAGGCGGCAGCCGCCCAGAAAATGATATTTGAATGGGAAAGTAATCACTACCATGGAGGTCATTGACCACCCCTCAATCAAAATCAGGCTGTGCATCCGAAGAGCACAAAGATAGATCAAGGCAAGAAAATGAAGTGGTTCTCAGGCAGTCATGCGTAAACTCATCCACATTTAGGACACCCATCTCAAGCTCTTCGATCAGATCGGCAAGGACTTGTCACCTGGGATTTATTGAGTAGTCTAGGGCTTTGAAAGGAATGGTTCCTGGGTTGTGAGCGTGATGGGAGTCTCAAAGTGGGTTGAACAGCCGGGTTTTTAAGAAATTACGTCCGGGAATTTGTTCAACAATTATACCAATTGCAAGCCACTTCTGAGAGGGTACAAGTTGGGCAGAATCATCTGAGGGGCCTGGTAATAAAGGAAGAGGATAATCATTATCCTGCTCAATGCAAACAACCTGAACTGCATTAAGGCGGCTGGAAGGGTAAGAAGCTTCCATAGCTGACTCCTCATCAAGGGCAACTATATTGTTTATACAGTTGCAGCAGTGATACCGCTTTAATATGTTCACATGGAACAGCTTATCTCCAGTGGGAGTATTAATTAGATAGTCCACAGGGACACAAGCTTCGAGGACAGGGAAGGGGCCTTTCCATTGACTAAGGAGCTTGTTTGTATCGGTGGACAAAAATCGTCTCTTTTGACTCAATGTCAAATAGGTACGGTACTTCTCAAGATTGAGATCGGCAGATAGTCAGGAGGTTCTCTCCACCTCCTCAACTGACTCTGATGAGCCCGCACTCTCTCAGTCAGTCACACCTTCATTCAAACTCTCCAAAACATACATCACACCATTCTCCCAACTCTATACAGACCTTCAAACTTTTCACTTATCTTTGACACATTCAACCTACCTTTTACTTCTTTTACTTTCAATACTTTTGCACCAATATCAAATGAACGAATCTTTTCATGTGCCTCACATCATACACTCTGCTCACTTTCCCTCAAATGAAACCTATCTTTCACTTGCCTTTCAAAATTCATAACAAACTGACACAGAGACATCCCAGTTGCACTATGCACCGTCGAATTACACGCTCATAACACTCTACCCATCCATATACACCAGTCATTCAGTCATACTCATCATTATCAACATCTTACACAAGGTTCTAATTGTACATTCGGCCAACCCATTCAAAAAGACGGGACATACGAAGTCGTTTTTACATGCTCCACACCATTCTCTCTCAACATTCACTCAAACACTTCACTCGCAAACTCAGGCCCATTATCACTCAGACATCTCCTAGGTTTCCATACACATATAGGAAAAAACAACTGTTCAACCACACATGCAACAGTCACACTCCTTTTATCTCTCACAGCTGCCGCATATGCAAACTTACTTTTATGATCAACCATACCAACATTCCCAGCACTCCTACGCAGTAAAGACACACAATCAATCACTACCAATTCAAACGGTTCTTTCGCATCAACTTTCAACATCGGTGGCTTCACTTGCACACATTGCATCTTTCACACAGTCGCAACATCATTCACAACAGTCCTCAGAAATGGATGGAACACACGCTCCCACAACTTAAACTTACCCATATGCCCATAATTATCATGCACAAATTTCACCAGACCAATCATACCAACCAAGGACATCACAGGTACATACATATCCACATCCTTCATATGCCTCACAAGATATACAACATCCATACAAACAATAAAATCCTTAGCATACCTTTTAAAATCACTTAAACATTCAGGCCATTCATTCAAACCAACACGCATCCTTACACACCTCTTCAACTCACTAACAAAAGGGCACAAAGGGCACAAGGACCAATTCGATCATACCTCAAAATTTGACAACATTCTTTGCACACTCATTCAACCTCATCACCTCACATTCACCTTTCATGACAATATCCTTATCAGCATCCAAAAACAAATCAATCATTCTCATAAAGTCCACACCAAGAAAGAAATAACACAGCATTTGCTCATCTTTCAGAATCACAGTCATGTATCACATTCACACCACTGCCCAAACTCACTCTCAGACTAACCTGTCCCATGCCACTATCATTCCATTCCCCAATAGACTTATCCGTAACTTCACAGGCTTACGCTCACAAAATCTAAACTCATCATACTTACTCGAATCCTCTTGTTCACTAAAGACACTTTCGCTCCTGTGTCAATCAAAGCACAGAAAAACCTTTCACCAACTTTCACTCTCGCTTCCATCATACCAGGTCCACCATGTTCACAGAAGGAACAATCACACCAACATCAGCACTGACATCCACACCATCATGAACACCCACATCATCACTCACCACACACTTATCTTCTTTCAGACAATCATTTTCCTCTCTCTCCTATATGAACACTTCTCAATCACTCAATTGTAATGCACCACACTAGCATTGGAACCTTTCACTTTCTCATCCTTGTACACAATTGGCCTTTCACCCCCAAAGTGCACATAGACAATCACTTCATACAGATGACTCACGACAATCAAGACTTCCTGAAATGGCAGGACCCCTGGAACACACATTGCTCTCAATTCTTTCATAAAATTCTGCACTCTTGCCATACCAATACTCTCAGGTTTCCTACAGACTTCACTCATTACCTCCCTCTTTAAGTCATCCACACTATCAGGCACTCTCACATCTACTCCATCACTTCAAATCTTGCAAACCATTCCATACGCTCTCAAACAAAGAATCACCACCACCCTTAATCTCCTTTCCATTCATAATCCCTTTTACCAAGTACTCAGGATCACTCACTCCACACACACTTTCATCATTTGAACCAGGATAGCTCAACATCAAATCAGTCAATCCATTCCATTCACCAGGCACATACTCAAAATCACTCAAATCTTCCAAAGTCCTTGCAATCCTACTATCAGCCCATTCCATATGTTGCAAATACACTAGAGATTGGTGAGGATCGGTTTAACATAAAAAAACATAACATAACATAACATAATTACACGGATGACAAAAGCCACAAGGGCCTATCAAAGGTCATCCGCCTCCGTCAAAACCCACCCACAAAAAGCACCATCACCAGGGAAAGACAAAATCAAAGTCCCCCACAATATAATATAACAGATGACAAAAGCCACAAGGGCTCATCATAGGTCATCCGAGTCAAACGGCCTCTTTTTTAAGGCCCCAAACTCCCAGGAAAACTACATCCAGAGGATTGCGTCCAGAAACAAGGGTATCACCAATCAAGGCTTGTCAAGAACTAAATCATGCAGCTATAGATATATACAAAAATATTAATATATACAAAACTTAGGAACCATCACAAACTTCCCTCCCCATAAACTCATCCAACCTACTCTTAAATACATTTAGATTTGGACTACCTACTACCCTCTAGTTTAATTTGTCCACGGGTCAGGGGGGAGGGAAAATCGGCTGATTTAGGCAAACGCAGGTCTCACCAGTTTCCATGTGAGACTTTGTTATTGGCCTTCCTTAAGATTTTGTTTGAGACCACGCAGTCTCTGCTAAAAAAAAAGGAGGGGGGGAGCAAAGTGGTCCTCCGAGGTCATCCTCCTATAATCATTCAGGTACCACATGTGAAGTCTACACAGAGCATCCCCTTTGTGTGGTCTCAAATGCAATAAAGAGAAACAACTAACACACCCAAATAATCAGCCATTACTTTTCACAACCTCCCAAAGAACCCCATTCTGCAATAATGCCTCCCCAGAGATAGCAAAGGATGACTCTTCCCTCCCCTACACAATAGTCACCCTTTAAGACTCAGAGCAACCCCTCACCTAAAACAATACAAGCACCTGAGAAGCCACATAACCAAAACTGTCCCTGCTGTACCCACCCTTCATAAAATACCTAATACAACATGTCCAAACCTTAAAGCCCAGACAGTAGGGCTGCTGAAATTTGGGGGGCAATTGTAACCAAATAATTTTCAAAATGTAGCCTAAATCGTGAAAATGTAACCACTTTTGTAATATTTATATTAACCCTTAACTGGCGGATATCATCAATTGACGATCCCTTAGAAAATGGCTGGTAACAACAATTGATGATTCAAAGTGTTTCCTGCCATACATGCATCGTCAACTGATTATCAGCCAATTATAATCCGCGATAAGCAATTTTAGTTTTTAAAAAAAAATATGATTGGTTTTTGAAACCAAAACCAAAAAAATAATAATTAAGTTAAGTTAAATTTAAAAAAAAATATTATGATGAAATGTTACAAATGTAACCCAAAATACCCGAGTTGTAACCTTTTGAACGAAAATGAGCAAAATGTAACCATTTTGGCAGCCCTGCCTCACTGACATAACCTATTCCAAGCCTGAGAATTAAGGGTTCAATGACCAACCCGGGAGGCAACCAAGAAAAGAAATAATAAAAACTCACAGTGGGAAGTACATTCTTGTCTTCATCTAAAGATACATTGATAGGAATATTTCTGAACTGATCTTCTTGCTTATCTAACATCTGGATAAGAAACCTGAGGAGGGTTAAAAAAACAAGCAGCATTTTTAAAAGAAAATAGTGTAAACAGAAGCAAGACTAAACAGTTTCTATTAAACAAATTTACCTTCTTTCTTTTCTAAGCCGATGAATTCTTCTTTTTGTTTTCAAGAGCCTTAAAACCAGCATCTGATTTTCCTGAGTACAAATAAAATACAATTAACTTTAGTATTTGTATATTTTAAAAATTATTTTGTACCAATAAATGACAATGAAAATGACAATGAAGAATTGTATACATATAAATTCTCAGAGATGGGACCACCCTACTTGTTATATATAAAGTTTTCATAGTAAATCTTTATAATTACAATCTAGATGCGAATGATTGCTTTGTCCTTGTCTAAGTCACTGGGTTTAAACCTTTCCCAAAGCAGATTATCGCTAGGTGTGATTCAATTAAAACCTTATTCCTAGAACTTATCCTTTTAACCCTTAAAGTGCCAAAGGATTTTTTTTATATCTCACTAGGCTATATTAAAAGCCAAATTAAAAAACAACCAAAAAAACACAGTAAAAGCAAAAGAAAAACAAACAAATTGAAAAAAATATAGAGCGAGCTCCGTCGACGGGGGAAGGCCCGCCCTCCCCCGCCGAGGAAGACCGCGATCCATAGTCGAATATTAAATAACGGGGAGAAGCCCGACCTCGTCCAAAAAAGTCTAAAAGTACACAGGTCGGGGTGCATGAATCCGCCCCCGAGTACAAGGGACAGGTGGTAGCGACCCCGCCTATGCCTGTACCGGGACAGGTAACGTGCGCGAAGATCACCCAGACTGGGACATTTGACAAGAATGTGCAGAACAGTCAGGAAAATGACACAGTCAATACAATAGGGTGCAGGCGAGCGCTCCATCAAATGGCGATGCGTCACACGAGCGTGTCCGATTCAGAGACTACAGAAAGCGACCTGAAGCCGTCGCGGCATTGGGGGATAGGTACATGGGAACAGTCGCGGAGCAATGGCACGCAACTTTAAGTTCCCCTGGACCGTCTCCCATCTTCTTTGCCAAGCTGCCTGTATTCCTGCCATGTAGTCTGTGTGAGGAAGAGCGAAACGCTGGTCAGGTCGCAGAGTCCTTGCGGACTCTTTAGCGCCCTCATTCCCCGCAATTCCTGCATGTCCAGGAACACAGCAGAAGATAATCTCGACATCTGCCCGGCTCACACAAACCGTGGCGTCACGGATATCACGAACCAGGGGATGCAGAGATTCCAATGCCCCAAGAGCACTCAGGGCGCTTTGTGAGTCGCTAGAGATCACAATCCGGTCTCCGAACAGGGCACACCGCGTAATCTCCCGTACCGAGTACTGTATTGCCACCAGCTCGGCCATGAACACAGATGCAGCGCCCGGCTGACTTCAAACAGAGGTGATACGGCGTGGAAGCCAACCCCCTCTTGGGACTTGGAGCCATTGGTATACACTGGCACGGTTCCAGCGTGACACGAAGTGTGCTCCAAAAAGGTCAAACGCAATATTCCCGGCGCTGTACAAGCCTTGGGAACAGAGGCATGGCAACAAATAGCAAAATGTGGTACCCTCTAGGGAGGCGTCCTGGGCAAAAACATGGCACCACCGCCCCGAGAGCTATATCTAGCTCTCGAAGGAGTTTCCTGGCCCTAAACCCAAAGGGCTTAGGGTAAGACTGTAGTCTCTCGGCAGCATAGGCACCGTTGAAATCAGGTGCGGATGCAGTGATGGCTGTTGGCGAGTGGGGGAGGCGCCGGGCTCGCGCATACAGGCGAATGATGCACTGTACACTCCGTAGAGCGAGAGACATCTCCCCAGCATCGACTAGTAGGCTCTCAATGGAGGAAGTGCGGAAGGCACCGGTCGCCAGGCCAAAGCCGTGTGGTGGATCGAGTCCACCTTCCTCAATACACGCCCGGCTGCGCATGCCTAAAACTCGCATCCGTAGTCGAGCTTCGAACGAACAAAGGATCGATAAAAAAGTAGGGCAGTAGCCCTATCAGCGCCCCTGGCGCTGAACGTCACGGAACGGAGAATATCATGCGCGGGTACAAGAGACCCTAAGGCTGCGAATATGAGCCTCCCAGGTGAGGCGTCGGTCAAATACAAGACCAAGGAAACGGTACGATTCAAACACTTCCAGGCATACCACATTAAGAAACAAGTCTGGGTCTGAGTGGAGCCGTGGATGGCGGCAGAAGTGCACCACCTTAGTCTTGGCCAAGGAAAACCGAAACCTGTGCGCTTCGGCATAGCGAAAGACGCGGTTAACTGCCTGTTGGAGTCGACGCTCCAGAGTTGGCATCTGGGCTGCGCCAAAAGAGATCGAAAGGTTGTCCACGTAGAACGTAGCGAGAACATCTTCCAGAAGCACCAAGGTGATGCCGTTGATGCTCAGGGCAAAGAGTGACACTGAGGACACTTTCCTGCAAGACACCCTCTTTCTGCTCCACTGGGCCGGAGAGGGCTCCCTCCCAACCTTACGCGGAATCGACGATCTCGCAAACATTCAGATACAAGGATAGGGAAGCGTTCCCTCCCCCCCATTGTGTGCGGAGTTTCCATGATACCATATCTCCATGTAAGGTAAAAGGCCTTCTCCAGATCAAAAAACACCGTGGCATAGGGCTGTCTATGAAGGAAGGCCTCGCAGACGGCATTTTCCAGTCGGAGCAGAGCATCTGACATGGAATGGAACTTGCGGAAACCACACTGTGCAAAAGAGAGATGGCCTCCGCTGTCCAGGGAAAAGGCTAATCTAACATTTACAAATTTCTCCATCAACTTGCACACGCAAGAGGTTAGAGCGATTGGGCGGAAACCGGCAGGAGTAGAGTGATCTCTTCGCGGTGTGCGAAAAGTGAGCACAGTAGCGATTCGCCAGGAAACTGGGAGGAACCTCTCCACCCAGATCCTGTTGAGCAAATCTAAGAGAAAGGCCATGCCTCGCTCACCCAGGTGTCGAAGCATGGCGTACGGGACATCGTCCGGACCATGGGCGGTGTCCGCGCACGAAGCAAGAGCGGAGCGCAACTCACTCAGAGTAAACCCGTCATTGAAGGGTTCTCCGCCTCTTGAGGTAAAGTCCAGGCGGCGGGCCTACGGGACATCACGACCTGCATTGAATGCTGGCAGAGCAAAATCACGGGTAGAGAATGCGGTCCCGAAGGATTCCGCCCTGAACGCGAGGGCCTCATTCTCCTGGAAAACGGGAGGGGGGGTCCTGCAAGAACTTGCCTCAAATCCTCTTGACTCGCTTCCACACCTCTGCTAGAGGGGTCTTCCCGTTAAGTGAAGACACGTATGCCCGCCAAGAAGAGCGGCGGGTGTGCTTCGAAATATACCAGAACCTAGCCCGAGCCCGACGAAATTCAGCGACAGTGAAATCGTTCGGGCGGCGCTTATAGCACATGTAGGCATAACGTTTCTGTTTAAGGGTCGGCATGCAAAATGGCCAGACGTTCTGGGAATAATAGTCAGGCCGGCGGCGATGAGGTTGCCGTAGAAGTACTCAACGGCCTCATCTACCGACCTAAACTCCTTGACTGAGATAAGAGAATTCAGTCATTTCCTGAAATGCAGGCCACCGCGCCAAGCACCACCGAGGTGGGCTCTTAGGCGGCAGTTGCCCTGAAAATGATATTTGAATGGGAAAGTGATCACTACCATGGAGGTCATCGACCACCCCCTAATCAAAATCAGGCTGTGCATTCGAAGAGCACAAAGATTGTTCAATGCAAGAAAATGAAGCGGTTCTCGGGCAGTGATGCGTAGACTCATCCACATTTAGGACACATATCTCAAACTCTTCGATCAAATTGGCAAGGACTTGTCCCCTGGGATTTATTGATTAATCTCCCCAGAGAGAATGTCTGCTGTTCAGATCTCCAAGCAAGAGAAAGGGCCTCGGCAACCGTGCCGTGACGGAAGTCTCCCGTGTCGAAGTTAGCTGACGGTAGAATGTATGGGCAGGTGGCGCGTGCCTAGTATGGTCTCCTGCAGAAAATTAGCTAACGGGAAGTGGGACAAGACGAGCCTCAGCAGCTCCTCTCAGTTGGCCCGGAGCCCACGGCAATTTCATTGAAGGAATATGCCCTCCAGGCCTAGCTCGGAGGAGATGTGAGGGCCATCTTCGAACAGAAAATCCTCATGGGAGTGGCCATACGCTTCCCGGAGGCAAAACTCCGTGTGCTGTTGCCTTCGAGGACTTATTGGGGGAGGTTGGGCTCGTCATGCAAGTCTTTTCCTCCCTCCGCCTTAAAATCTTAGGCGGGCGTTGCGGCTTCGGAGGCGGTGGGGGCCCTCTTTTCGAGGATCCACCGTCTCTGAGCCACTCATCCCACCACTAGGCGTGGGTGAAAAAACCGAAGCTGCTGCTTTGTTGTTGTCTTCCCTTTAGGAGACAGCTTTAGGAACCCCGGAAGATGGCCTGGTGACCAACTTCACAGGTATTGCCTCCTGTGAGTCTAACGACTCGGTGAAGGCACGTGGCCATTTCGCCTTACGGGAAACTGTCATGCTGGAGGAAGGGGGGGAGCCCTAGTTTTAGCCGGGGCTGGGGGTGAGCCCTTTGTGCCGCCAGCTTTACCAGGGGAGAGCTCCAAATTGGCGCATCAACAACCGTGCTCTTTGGCCTGGATGGGCGAGGAGGAGAGGGTGTCTTTATAACCATTGTGGCGTAAGATGTCCCAGGCAGAGCCAGACATGCCAGGACCAAGTCCTTAGCCTCACGCAATGAGAGTTGATCCTGGGCTTGAACGGCCAGGATTTCTTTCTCAAGGAAATATGCACCACATTGCTTTGAAGAAGTGGGGTGCGGCTCTCCGCAATTGACACACTTGATTTGGACTTATCATGTGCGGCCTTGGAGCAATTTACACAGACTTCGGGTGACCCTGACTTTGCCTGTCTACATGAGTGATTCATATGGCCAAAGTGGTGACAGTAATAGCACCGCCGCGGCAGTGGCATGAATGCCTTCACACGGTAGTGGTACCAACCAACACGCACTGACTCAGGGAGCTTGTCACAGTCGAACGTGATGAAGAGTGTAGGGGGGGGGGGTCTCGAGGCCCCTCCCTGTTTTCTCATCACACGTTTAACCTTGACTGCCCCATGGTCGGCCAGCTCTAAGGTGATGTCCTCTCTCTATGGAGTAGTCAACAAGTTCCCTTGCATAAACTACCCCTTTCACAAAGTTCATGGTAGAGTGCGGCATCACAATCACCCAGGTGCAATCAAGTGTCCAAAGAGCACTTATCTTGGCCGCCTCGGAGGGATCCGCCACATTCGCCAAAAGGCTCCCATCCAAGAAACGGATCACCTTCGGCTCTCTACCAATTACACTAGCTAATGCTCTCCTCTGATGGATCATGTTGCCCTTGGCCAACATACTGTCATCAGTGGAGCGAATAACGAGGAAGCGTTTGAAGCCAGCAAGCTCGAAAATGCTAGGTAACCGGTTGAAGGAGATCCCTCCCCTCCTTGTACTGCCTGAGAAACCCTACCCATTTGAGGAGGACCTTACATAGGGGTGAACTCGAGTTTGGTGCTTGGCGCCGAGCTCGGATTCGCTCCCATGGAAGGCCCTACTGTCTGAGGCTGGGTTGCCTCAAGGACCATGTCTATCTCAGGGGGAGACTCCAGTTGGCCATCCCCCCCCGCCCCCAGGACATCACAGGTCCCATTGGCAGCGCTGTCATAAGTCGAGTCTGGGGAGACACAGGCCTCGACTGCAGCAAGGTTCAATTATCTTGCCAGCAGGCCTTTTGGGGGAAACAACTGAAGGTGTGGTGGAGCGAATGTGAGTGTGTGAAGGGGCCATTCTCCCACCCTTTTTCCCAATACACTCGCCCTCCTTCTGTAAGAATGTGTGTGTGAGTGGGAATGGGTTTTTTATTATATTTTCTTTTGTACATATGTATTTGATTTCATGTTGTATGAATAAGGTTATTTAACATCTCATGTTTTTTTTATTAGCTACTAAATGTTTAAGATTTTATGACACAGCGTTCAAGTACCAGAATAAAAAAAAAAGAAGAAAAAAGAACAAAACAAACAAAAACATTGCCTGCATTTTGCAAGAGTGACTTTAACGAAAATATTTTGGAGATATTTAAAGAAGATATAAGAAGTCTTCTAATAGTACTTGACTGGATCTTAAAGAAAAGTGAGCTCCGAGGTGGCAGGCACCATAAGCCCCGCACACCCAATTTTGTCACAAGAGTGACTGCCGACAAGATTTTCCCCCGGGGAGGCCGGCAAATCGTAAACCGTGGTACCACGTAAGAAAACTCCTCTTTTTGTTGTCTCTTGTTTTGGTTGTCCCCTTTTGTATATGCTCACTCTTAGTATTAATATATATTTTTTTGATTGATTGGGTTCCAAGATAGGATTGTTTTAGTATATATATAAATAGGCTCATTGGGTGCATATTTACCCATATTTTTTGTAAATATTGTATTTTTTTTGTTAAGTAAAGGACTGTACATACAATCCGTTTCATTCTCCTTCGATTTCTCACGTCCGGATTACTGTAGGAAGCGGGTTGGATCGATTGGGGTTAGTCTAAATTTTTCGGCCCGCTACAAAGGGACCTGGCTTCCCTCTCCCCCTATGGGGGTTTGCCCTACCGAGCCACTTCATTGGGAGGCGGTCGGCTATGGGCTGCTTGCTGGCTTTCTTGGCAGTCCCCTTGGAAAGAAAAGGGGGGACTGTGGCTGAGAAGAGGGAGGTGCCCAAAAGCACCTCCAGAGAAGAGGGTGAGGGGGAGTCCCCTACACCCATAGACGAAGGAGAAGAGTAAGCCTCCTCTTCAGTTGAAGAGTTATGGAGGGTTCCCTGGGAAACCAATTGGGGGACAACCTCCATTTTCTCTGTGGAGCTGCCTGAGGGCGGCTCCATTGTTCTTACAGGGGAAATGGGGCGAGATTTCGGTTTTATTAAGTTTTCATTCATGGGTATGGTGACCCTAATTTTTCCACAGGAGTCAATCGCTCATCCCCCTGGCAGTAGCCCGCCCTTCAAGGGGTGCATACAAGCCTGGCAGAGCCGGGTGCCACCATTTAAGACCACCCCTACAGCCTGGTGGCCTGGCAGTCCCTCGGCATGGCAGCTCCACCTTGGACACGGCGTAAAAAAATAGATGGTGAAGTGAGAAGGAAAGGGGATGTGAGGAAGGTATGAGTGGGGATGAAGCAGGTTGTTAAAAACCTATCATCCCAAATTGGAGCTCAGGGATTAGGGAGCATTGTCCTCTTCCCCCTCAGCCTCGATCCAGGATAGTTAGATGTGAAGAATGTCAGCATCTACCCTGTGAAAATAGAGGCTGACCAGAGAAAGTTGTGGGAGAAGTTGTAGGTGAAGTGATGAAGTAGGGGAGAAATACAGGCTGTCTGAAAAAAGAAGAGGCTAAGCTGGGGTCGGACGGGATGCTGAGTCTCGTCAGCATGGTGGCCAGGATTGCAAATCGCCATGCCCCTTACGGGGTTAAAGTACCAAAGGAATTGGGTTGATATCGCTGTGGGTGAAATTACCCTTAATGTTAGAAAGAGAAAATATTTAAATCCATTTTTATAGATCAAATAGTATATCATTTTAATTGAAAAGAACTCTTCTATTGATCTAACTTAAAAATTATTAATAACCATCTACATATTGGTCCTTAAACATTTGGTTCCCCCCCACTCTTGAAACTTGATTTTGTTAATTTAAGTTAGTGCTTAAAACTACTACTATTTTATAGAAAACTGCTTAATTTTATGGGAACATTTATATATTTGAAAATATCTTCTGTCTTGATATTTAATGTTTAATACTATTCCTCCTCCCCACCCCCTTGAACGCTCCAATTTTGTTGCTGTCTGTGCTTACTCATTCTTGCAAATTGAGTAACATGCAAACCTAAGGCATTTCTGTATTTTTATTAGATGAAAGACAAAAAACATAAGTGTGTTAGCCCCCCCACCCCCCAAATGAAAGAGTATTGAAAAAAATACGTTTACAAATGTCTGAATCATAACAACTGTATGGTGTCTTTTTTTTCTTGTTAAAGTTTAGTGCGCTTGTCCCCTTTAGTTTGCTTAATTTTTTTAAATAAGAAATAAAATTAAATTATAGTATCCAGCTGTGAAAACAAGACACCTAATGACTAAGTACACAAAAAGATATCTTAAAATAAAGATACCCCAAAGGGTTTTCAGAATAAACTTCCATTTCCAACTGGGAAACGAGGGACATTTAGTCAGAATAAGAGACCAAATAGTAAATTCTATAAACTTAATGAATAAAAATAATCTATATAGTAGAAGAACCAGCAAAATCACTAACTTTCTGAATAGTATCACATTTTCTCATAAAAACTTCATACTTAATTGCAAATTTATCTTGTATTTCTTGATCAGATGAATAAGATGATCCAGAATCAGAATCAATATCAAAATCCATTTTATAATTTTAAATTTATACTCAAATTTATATACGTATTACTTAACTGCATCAGAATTTTAAAAAATATTTAACTGAAAGTAGGTTTAAAATTATTACTTAAACATTAGACTTAGTTTAGGTCCTATCCTTTGAGGTGTATATATTAATTGCTTTGCAGCACAGTTGTTGTTGTGGTTCCCCGGGCTCTGTCATTCCAGGAAGCCCACACCATGCAGGTAGGACACCACACTGACTGGATCTGACCATAACTGATGCACATGTGAAATGTTGTGGTGTTGTCTGAGAGCTGCCAAGTTAGGGTAATCTGCTATGAGATACGTAACTGTGTAGGGACTAAATTGCCAGAGTAGGCACAGATCTGTATGGGTGTTGTCTATGTGGTGTTTGTAGGTGTTTAGTGACTTGTGGTGTCAGCAGCGAAGTCGTGTAAGATGTACTCTCTACAACCTTGAGAGTCACATTTCTGTGCTGCTTATGTCAGGTGGGGGAGGGGGAGTATTTTATTGTGAGGGAGATTGTTCAGTGCTTGCCTGGTGAGGTGTGTGTGTGAATGAATATGTTTTTTATACTGTGTTACATTTGCATATAGTGGTATGGTATTTAGGATGTTCGTGTAATATCTGTGAGGTATGTTTATTATTTGTCTGTAGGTGGGTGTGTTGTTTCATAGACAGTGACAGGGGCTGTTTGCGTTGTTTATGACAGATGTTAGGAACTGTGTGCCTCTCATGATCAGCTGTTGTTTTATAGTTAGTACCTTGGTTTCAGCATGTAGGTGTTTTCTATGGGTGTTGTTTGTGTGCCACCAAGTATGATTCTAAGTGCAGTGTTTTGTGTGATTTGGATATGACAGGGGCCCAGGCAGGGCTGGCATAGTCTATTATGGACTGTGTGTTGCTTGTATACTAGAGTAAGTGTTTCTTTGTGTTGTCCAGTGGTCTGGAGATGGCATCTTGGTCTGCATTTTGTGATTATGTTGTTTATATGTGGTGTGAATGACATGGATGTGTTGTATGTGATTCCAAGTATTTTTGTTTAATGTGTGTTGGGTATTGTAGAGCTGTTCAATGTTGCTGTTGGTCCGTATTGATGTTCTTTGTTGTGAAGTGTGAGAAGTGTAATGGTAAACTTGGTGGATGATACTTTTAGTCTGTTTTGTGTTAATGAGTTTTCTAGTTGTGTCATGTAGGCTTGAACTTGTGTGGAGCATATGTCTGCATCAGTGTGTTGGTGTTGGTATGTTGTGCATGTATTAATTGAAAAGTGTGGGAGTTAGGACAGAGCCTTCCATTAGGGAAGTTTCTAATAGTGGTGACTTGCCATTATAGTGTATGAATGATTGTCTTCCTGATAGGCAGCATTTGGTGTTGTTGTGTAGTGTTGTAAATTTCATTGTCTATTGTTACTAGTAATGTTGTGTGGTGGTCGTCTGGAGTTGATGCTATCTTGTACTGTTTGTGTGAGATTGGTGAGTAGTGTTGTGGCTGAGTGGTCTGGTCTGTAGCCATGATGTGTTGGTGACAGTGGAATATGTGGTGTTATCTTGCATAGGAGAAGTCATTCTATGACTTTAAATGGTGCGCAGAGTAGCGTTATGTGTGTGTGTATAATGCTGCTTCTGTGGGTGTTTTGTTTGAGTAGTGTGATGTCTTTACCTAGTTTCCAAATGTTTAGTATTATGCAGTGTGCGTATGAGTAGTTTGCTATGTTTGTGTGCCATGGGGACTGAGGTGTTTAAGATGTATGTTGGATATGTTATCAATGTCCACGGCTGAGGAGTTTTTAAGTTGTTTTATGATGTGTGCAGTGTCTTCTGTTGTGGCAAGTATTACTGTGTAATCTAATGGGAAGTGTAGTTTGCCTTTGTATATATGTGTCTTCTTTGTATTTGGGAAGCTGGCTTATTTTAGAGTATGTATTATTAAAATGTTGGCCTGTTGTTTGTGTGAGGGAATTTTGTCTGAAGGGCTGATGGATGCGTGACTTTATACAATATCACTGTTTGAGTTAGTGATGCTTCTGATTGTATTGTGTAGTTTAGATGTAATTGTTTTGTAGTCAAATGTTTTTAGGAAAGCTAACCAGTTTTGTTTGTTTCTCTATTAGTTTGGTGTTTTTCTGTGTGTATATGGTTTGTTGTTTTGTGTGTGCGGCTGGGTGTGTCACATAAATTGTTTCATTCCCTTATAAGTCTGTTGATGTCTGGTGAGAAATTGGGGTTATAATGTTTTATGTTGCCTTTAGGGATGTGTGCTTTGTCTGGGTTGTTTATTATGTCATTGAACTATATGGTTGTGTTGTTTAATATCGGTGTTGATGTTATGTGTGTATGATTTAGCTCCTGAAAATGATCTTCGGTAGTTTCCCAAACTCTCCCAGGCAGCTTATTGTAGTTGGTGCTGGTATGGCAGGTATATGAGAATGTGTCTGTTGTGGTGTGGAGCGTGATGATGATACGGAGGTGATCTGATGACAGGTCTGTTACAGTTTTCCATGTTAAGGCATGGAGTGTGTGTATGAGTGTCTGCATTATTAACGATGAAGAGCTGATCTAGTTGTGAACAGATTTCTGTACCTCTTTGTGGTGTTCTGTTGGGTATATCAGTGTTTGTGTTTGGCATTAAAATCTCCACCAGAAGAATGTTTGGGAGGTTATTCAATGCCTGTAGGGGCAGTCTCTGTCAGATCAACCAGTGCCTAATACCTTCATCCCTCAGATTTTGCTGAAATTTGGTTTATAGGAAGTTTTAGAGCCCTAAACCCATTTCTGAAATTTTAAGGTCAATCCAACCAAAGGTTTGAGATATGATCTCAGGTATTTTAAGGCCATGTGCGAGGTCACAAACATTTCGCAAACCATAACTAGGGTAATAATGGTCATAATTATATAAAAGTATAATATATATATATATATATATATATATATATATACAGTGGCGGCAACAAAAAAAGTGACATGTGACAATTCGGGGAAAATAAAACAGAAAAATGTAACTTACATATTTTATTATGAATATTTCATGAAAGTTATTACTTGGTCATGTTGCCCTTGCACTTGATGACCATCCTGAGTCGATTGGGCATTGATTCAGTGAGGTTTGCGAAGTAGGTGGGGTCGATCGTAACCCAGATCTGCTTCAGTGATTCTATCAGGTCCTTGATGCTGCCGGGTGCTGTCACTTGAACTTTGGATTTCATCAGATTCCAAGCATTCTCAATAGGATTTAGGTCCAGGAAATTACCAGGCCACTCCAAAACACTAATATTATTATCATTGAAGAACCTTTTTACTAACTGGGACCTGTGAGCAGGGGCACCATCATACATGAAAAATTCACACTGATGAATTTCCCAAAATGGCAGCATGTGCTGCCTCAAAACTTCAAGATAGTTAGTCCCCCTCATGGCTACATTCTTGGCAAGGAAGTACAGACCTCCTCTGCCCTTTTTTCCACTAAAGGCACCCCACACCATCACACTATCAGGGTGCTTCACAGTTTTCACGGTATATTTCGGGTCATCCCGAGACACAGTGCTGGGACGACGCACGATCTTTGACTCTCCTCTGACCAGCCTAAAGGTGCTCTCATCACTGAACATGACCTTCTTCCAATGGGCAGCTGTCCAATGTTTATAGGTCTTGCAAAAATTGAGCCTTTCTATCTTCATAGCCTTGGTAAGAAGTGGCTTCTTGGCAGCGCGGCGAGACGGTAGGCCTAAGTCCTTCTGTAAGCGATGACTGATGGTCCTGAGGGCAACCTTCTGGAGGAGGTCTGGGTGTTTTTTCTTGATTGAAGCAGAGGTTACAGAAGGGTCTGACATTACTTTACGCCTTAGGATATTATCAGTCCTTGAAGATGTCTTCCTAGCTGCACCAATGCCCTCCTTCCTCTTTGGTATGGTACCTGGTGGCAATAACTCAGCTGCACGTTTTAGGCGATGAATCGTATTTTTGAGGTTACTAAATCTGCTGCTACATCAATAAAAGACTTTTCCTGCTCTAATAGGGTCAAGGCACGGCTTTTCTCTGTCATAGAAAGCTTTTTCCACCCAATTGTATCCACTTGCACAGAAGTTATAGCACGTCAAATGTAGGCACGAATGCAGATAATCAGCACGCTGGAGTGCCATATACTAAAACCTCGTTGTACGAGCTCAAACGAGACACTGAGTTCCAATAGAGCGCAGTTCTGTTGTCTTAGCCCAGGAGAGTCGTCCACTTGCGGCATAAGCTCCGCACATTTTCATTGGATTGTTGGCAAGTAAAATAGTAAAAGCGATTTTGTGTATCGATTTCTGTTGCCAATATTCAATGTCACTTTTTTTGTTGCCGCCACTGTATATATATATATATATATATATTATCAGAAAAAGACAAGGAATCCAAATATGAGTTTTAGAACTCTAGGTTGAAAAATGAAAAAAAAAACATTTGCACAAATTTAAGGTCGTATCAAATTGAAATTTTTTTATAGAAGTGAAAAATAAAGGCCTATGTTTTGGCTATTTAAATCAGTAAAAAAAATATAGTTTGTTTATGCTAGCAGTTTTCAGGTAACTAATACATAAGTGAGCGCCATATTTATAATTTCTTTTGTTTTCTAATATCGCATCTGGCGACTGCCTTCTAGGGCATAAGTCACCGTACTCAACCTAGCCTATATTTAAAGCCAAATAAAAAAAATGAAAAAGAAAAAATACAATCAGAAAAACAAACAAATCAAAAAAATATAGAGCGAGCTCCGTCGACAAATATTAAATAACAGGGAGAAGGTCAGCCTCCTCCAAAAAGTCAAAGTCCACAGGTCGGTGTGCATGAATCCATACCAAATACAAGGGACAGGTAGTATCGAACCCGCCCAGCCTGGTACTGGGATAGGTAACGTGCGTGATGATCACCCAGACTTGGACATTCAACAAGAATGTGCTGAACAGTCTGGGAGATGACGCAGTCATCACAATAGGGCGCAGGCGAGAGCTCTATCAAATGGCGATGCATCACACGAGTGTGCCCGATTCAGAGATGACAGAAAGCAACCTGAAGCCTTCGCGGTATTGGGGGGTAGGTCCATGGGTACAGTCACGGTGCAATGGCATGCAAATTTAAGTTCCCTTTGACCGTCTTCCACAAGCAGCCCGTATTCCTGCCATGTAGTCAGTGTGAGGAAGAGCGTAATGCTGGGCTGGTCACAGAGTCCCCGCGGACTCTTTGGCGCCCTCATTCCCCGCAATTCCTACATGTCCAGGAACCCAGCAGATGATAATCTCAATATCCGCCCAGTTTGCCAAAACTGTGGTGTCACAGATATTGCAAACCAGGGAATGCGGAGATTCCAATGCCCCAAGAGCTCCACCACCTCGGCCGTGAACACAGAGCCTGGCAGAGCCCCACTGGCTTCCAACAGAGGGGATACAGTGTGGAAGCTGACCCCCTTTTGGGACTTGGAGCCATCAGTATACACTGACACGGTTTCAGCGTGACACAAGGTGTGCTCCCAAAAAGGCTGAACACAATACTCCCAGTGCTGTACAAGCTTTTAGAGCAGAGGCGTGGTGACAAATAGCCAAATGTGGTACCCTCTAGGATGGAGTCCTGGGCAGAACCAGGCTGCGCCACCGGCCCGAGAGCTATACCTAGCTTTTGAAGGAGTTTTCTAGCCCTAAACCCAAGGGCTTAGGGTATGACTGGAGTCTATAGGCAGCATAAGCACAGTCGAAATCTGCTGCGAATGCAGTGAGAGCTGTTGGCGACTGAGGGAGGCACCCGGCTCGGGCGTACAGGCAAATAATGCACTGTGCATGGCGCAGAGAGAGTGGCATCTCCCCAGAATCGACTAGTAGGCTCTCAATGAGAGAAGTGCGGAAGGCACCGGTCGCCTGGCGAAGGCCGGCGTGGTGGATCGAGTCTACATTCCGCAATACACGCTCGGCTGCATATTTGTTTTTTGTTTTTTTAATTTTAAGAACTCATCTGGTGACTGCCTACTTGGGCATTAGTCACCGTATTAAAAACTGCCTAGTACAAGATTACTTTAAAATAAGATTTCAAAAAACAACAAAAAAACCCAAGACTAAAAATAAAAAGGGCAACAAGCAGGAAACAAGCTCATGTTTGGGGGAGGTCCTCCCGGCACAGGAATGTGTGACCTATAAAGAAAAAAAACAAAAAACTAGTTAAATAAAAGGGGGAAGGCTTGCCTTCCCCCAAAAGCCTACAGGTCCACCAGTCAATGTGCACGCACTCGTCCCCAGTACAAAAGACAGGCGGAAGTGACCCTGCCTATCCTTGTACTGGGACAGGTAACGTGAGCGAAGCTCACCCAGAATGGGACATTTGATAAGAATGTGCCTAACAGTCTAGGAGACGACTCCGTCATCATAATAGGGCGCAGGCGAGCGCTCCATTAAATGCCGATGCGTCACACGACTGTGCCCGATTCAGGGACGAGAGAAAGCGACCTGAAGCAGTCGCAGCATTGGGGGATAGGTCCATGGGAACAGTCGCGGCGCAATGGCACGCAACTTTAAGTTGCCCTGGACTGTCTCTCATCTTCTTTGTACAGGCAGTACGAAGAGCTGCCCGTATTCCTGCCATGTAGTCTATGTGTGGAAGAGTGAAACGCTGGTCCGGACCTCGCAGACTCTTTGGCGCTCTCATTTCCCACAATTCCTACAGGGCCAGGAAACCAGCAGAAGATAATCTCGACATCCACCTGGCTCACTAAAACCATGGCATCACGGATATTGTGACCCAGAGGGTGCGGAGATTCCAATGCTCCGAGAGCACTCAGGACACTCTGCGAGTCGCTATAAATCACGATCCGGTCTCCGAACCCGGCACGCCGCGTAATCTCCCATACGGAGTGGTGTATTGCCACCAACTTAGCTGTGAAGACAGACGCAGCGCCTGGTAGAGCCCCGGACTTCAAACAGAGGGGATACGGCGTGGAAGCCGACCCCCTTTTGGGACTTGGAGCCATCGGTATACACTGTGACAGGTCCAGTGTGACACGAGATAGATGTGCTCCAAAAAGGCCGAACGCAATACAAGCTTTGGGAGCAGAGGCGTGACGAAAAATAGCTAATGGTGGTACCCCCCAGGGTGGTGTTCTGGGCAAAACCATGGGCGCCACCGGCCTGAGAGCTATACCTAGATCTCGGAGGAGTTACATAAACCTAAGCCCAAAGAGCTTAGGGTATAACTTGCATCTCTCGGCGGCATAGGCAGCGTCAGCTCAGCAGTGGATGCTTTGAGAGCCGTTGGCGACAAAGGGAGGCGCTTCGCTCGTGCGTACAGGCGAGTAATACACTCTGCACGGCGCATAAATAATGGCATCTCTCCCGCATCAACAAGCAGGCTCTCAATAGAAGAAGTGTGGAAGGCACCAGTTGCCAAGCGAAGGCTAGTGTGGTGGTTTAAGTCCACCTTCCGCAATAAACCCTCGGCTGCGGATGCATAAAACTCGCATCCGTAGTCGAGCTTTGAACGAACAAAGGATCAATAAAAAAGTAAGGCAGAAGCCTTATCAGCGCCCCAAGCGCTTAACGTCACGGAACGGAGAATATCCATGGCGCGGGTAAAAGAGATCCTAAGGCTGCGAATATGAGCATTCCAGGTGAGGCGTCGGTCAAATACAAGACCAAGGAAATGGTGCAATTCAAACAAATCCAGGCCCACCCCATTAAGAAACAAATCTGGGTCGAGGTGGAGCCGTGGATGGCGGCAGAAGTGCACCACCTAGGTCTTGGCCAAAGAAAAGCGAAACATGTGCGCTTCGGCATAGCAAGAAACGCGGTTCAAAGCCTTTTGGAGTCGACGCTCCAGAGTTGCCATCTGGGCAACACCAAGAGATTGAAAGGTCATCCACGTAGAGTGTAGCAAGAACATCTTCCGACAGCACCGAGGTGATACCGTTGATGCTCAGGGCAAAGAGTATGACATTGAGGACACTTTCCTGCTCCATTGGGCCGGAGAGGCGTCCCCCCGCCCCCATGATACCGTATCTGCATGCGGTATCATAGGCCTTCTCCTGATCGAAAAACACCGTGGCATAGTGCTGTCTATGATAGAAGGCCTCGCAGATGGCATTTTCCAATCAGAGCAGAGCATCCGACATGGAGTGGAACTTGCGGAAGCCACACTGTGCAGAAGACAGATGGCCTCCGCTGTCCAGGAAAAAGGCTAATCTAACATTTACCAATTTCTCCATAAACTTGCACACGCAGGAAGTTAAGAGAGATTGGGCGGAAACCAGTCTGGGTAGAGTGATCTCTGCCCGGTTTGCGAAAGGTGAGCACAGTAGCGATTCGCCAGGAATCTGGGAGGAGACCCTCCACCCAGATCCTATTGAACAAATCTAAGAGAAATGGTCCGGCATCATCCGGACCTGTCTTAACTTATCTATTCTGTTCACTTTCACCCACCACTCATCATCACTTACTGCTTTCTCTCCAGTCCCTGTTCTAGTCCTAACTTCCTCCCTCCTGGTCCCAATCTGACTCTTCAAACGTACACTTGCATCTCTTCTCACTTCAGACACTAAATCGTTCCCTCTCAAGCATTCTGCACATAATCGACTCACCTCCTCAGTCAAAGCACATACAAGGCACTCAGACACGTTCACTCTCCTCTCTACACCACAGTCATCGCACACTACATACACACTACTTTCAAAAGGCATACTCTCTACATCCAAACAGTCAGCCATACTTAAACAAGAACAAATCAAGTAGATGTAATTTACTAGGATTTTAGTAAAGCATTTGATAAGGTACCACATAGGAGACTAGTTCATAAATTAAAAATGATTGGGATATGTAGGGGTGTTTCAAATTGGATAGCTGAGTGGCTGAAAGATAGGAAGCAAAGGGTAGTGCTAAATGGTGTAAAGTCAGAGTGGAGGGATATTATCAGTGGGGTTCCTCAGGGATCAGTTCTTGGTTCATTATTATTTGTCATCTATATAAACAATTTTGGGGAGGAAGTTAATAATAAAGTGTCAATTTTTGCAGATGATACAAAATTAGAAGCTGTAGTTAAAGATATTGATGATAATTTTAAAGTGCAGGGGGATTTAAATAAATTGTTATCACATAAGTGGCAACTGACTTTCAACCTTGATAAGTGCAAAGTTATTAACATGGAAAAAGATAATAAGAGAATTTAACTATGAAATGGATGGACATTGGCTGAGCTCAGTAGAGGATGAGAGAAAGATCTAGGAGTAGTAATAGATAAGTCATTAAGGTTTTATAAGTAGCGTATTGAAGCAAGAAATAAGGCAAATAGAGTGCTGGGTTTCATTAAGAGAAATGTCAGTTACAAAAGTAAGGAGGTTATTCTTAAACTCTATAACTCTCATGTTAGGCCACATCAAAGGGACTGTATACAGGCATGGTCCCGACATTTTAGACATGATATTAACCTTCTTGAGTCAGTGCAACAAAGATTATTCCTTCCCTGAGACACCTTGAATATATAGATAGACTGAGAGTATTAAATATGCTCTCGTTCGAAAGGAGGTGTGTGAGAGGAGATATGATTGAGCTGTTTAAAATTTTTCTAGGATAGATAAATTGTATGTTAGCAATTTTTTTGAGTTAGATGATGGAAATCAGACTAAAGGTCACCCCTGAAAATTAAAAACATAAGAACATAAGAAAAGAAGGAGACTGCAAAAGACCATTCATGGCCTACACTTGGCAGCTCCTGTTCCAGTCAACACACAAAAGATTTCTTACCAGAGAAAAGTCATCAACATTGTCACCCTTTACAGAAGTTCGTCAGATCTAATCTACAATATACATAAAATGCATCCAGAGGATTATGTCCATTCATGCAACCGCAAAATATAATCTCCCCACTCCTTAGAAAAATATATACATATGTACATAAAAAAAAAGTCAGTCCCATCTAGCAGCTTCATCCATATATTTATCTAATCTATTCTTAAAACTACCCAGAGAGGAGGCTTCTATCACATGTCCAGTGAGCCTATTCCATTCATCTACCACACGATTTGTAAACCAATTCCTCCCAATCTCCTTCCTAAACCTATACTTATCAAGCTTAAACCCATTGCTACGTGTCCTGTCATGTTCACTAAGTATAAGAACCTTACCCAGATCCCCTATATTATATCCTTTTACCCATTTGAAGACTTCAATCAATTCCCCTCTGACTCTTCTCCTTTCCAATGTATGTAGATTTAGTTTTCTGAGCCTTTCACCATAGGGTAAGTTCCTTAGCCCACCAATCATCTTTGTCATCCTTCTCTGCCCAGCAAATCAATATCCTTCCTATAATATGGTGACCAAAACTGTACTGCATAGTCTAGATGAGGCCTAACTAGCGCCAGATACAGTTTTAGAATGACTTCAGCACTCTTATTGCTTACACTCCTCCTAATGAATCCCAATATCCTATTAGCTTTATTCTTAGCATTTAGGCATTGCTTTGTAGGACGAAGGTCTGAACTTACCAAAAAACCAAAGTCCCTCTCACAATCGGTCCTCCCTAAAATTCTCCCATTTAATTTCTAACTATTCAATGGATTATTTCTACCTATACTAAGTACACTACATTTGTCTATGTTAAACTTCATTTGCCATTTCTCGGCCCAATTAGACAGAATGGTCAATTCCTCCTGCATTACAACAGCATCAGAATCAGCCCTAATGGCCCTACCTAGCTTAGTATCATCAGCAAATTTACTCAGGTCACTACTTATACCTATGTCAATATCATTAATATAAATTAAGAATAGCAAGGGACCCAAAACAGATCCTTGCGGAGCTCCACTGCTAACACACCCCCACTCAGATTTAACTCCATCTATACTAACTCTTTGCTGTCTGTCACCAAGCCATGACTGAATCCACCTAAATATACTGCCATCGATCCTGTGTGCTTTAACTTTGCTCAGAAGCCATAAGTGTGGCACTCGATCAAAAGCCTTACTAAAGTCCAAGTATAAAATATCATAGTTTTCATCATTATCTGCTGCTTCATACACCTTACTATAAAAAGACAGCAAATTAGTCAAACAGGATTTACCCTTACTAAAGCCATGCTAGATTCTTTTATCAACTTATTCTTATCCAAGTGATCTCTAATATTCCTTGCTATAATAGATTCCATCATTTTCCCTACCACTGATGTCAAACTTACTGGTCTGTAATTAGACATATTTGTTTTATCCCCTTTCTTAAATATAGGTATCACATTGGCTTTCTTCCCTGCCACTGGCACAATGCCACTCTCCAATGATTTTCTAAAGATGCATGCTAGGGGCTCACTAAACACATCCTTACATTCTTTCAAAATTCTAGGAAAGAGCTCATCAGGACCGGGTGCTTTACTACTTTTGATTTTATCAATTTCCTTTGTCACTATCTCCTTTGTGATCAAGATATCCTTTAATTTCTCTTCATCATTACCCTGAAAGATCATTGACACCTCGGGTATATTTAGAGTATCCTCCTGTGTAAATACTGAGAGAAAAAATTCATTTAGCATTCCAGCCATTGAGTCCATATCACTCACTAATTCTCCATTGGAATCTATAAGTGGGCCTATTTTATCTCTAACCTTAGTTTTGTATAATTGATAAAAACTTTTAGGATCTTCCTTTGCCCTATTTGCCACTTTAATTTCATAATTTCTCCTTGCTACTCTAACTAACTTTTTAACATCTCTTGCTAGTTCATTATATCTCTGCCTTAAGTGATCCTCTCCATTTTTTATTTTCCTATAAATGCCCTTTTTAATGCCAATATAATGCTTAATTTTATCTGTCATCCATTTTGGGTCATTATTTTTAGTCCTAATCTCCTTATAAGGAATGTTAATCATCTGACCTGTAATTAATTGCTCAATTATTCTTTCATACTCCTCTTCAATTGTAATCTCTTCCTCCTGGTGATTATTGCCCAAAATTGAGTATATACTGGGGGCTGCGCCCCCCAGACCCCCCAATTGATTGAAACTCAGGATCATCGCAGGGTGGTCCCCCTGCAGTGATATCTCCCCCACGAGCAGTCCCCTTGAATTTACTGGGGGGGGGGTTTCTCCCCAACAGCTTTTTACTGGCAGAAAAACCTAACCTAGTAACAAACAATTCTTACTTTTATAGGTTTCTTGATTAGTTTATCGCCTCTAGATAATCTAAAAGTTTTTCACGATTATACAAAGTAAAGCCGAATTCGAATAACGAAGAAGCACATGGAGAGCACGAAAACACAATAATGAAAGAAAAACATTTGCAAAACGGGTCCTATTTATAAGCTACGATGTTGCCAGTAAGAAGCTGTTATCGTTCGCAGTAAACAAAAAATATGAAAACAAAACAAAAAACAATAAAAGACATCAGGAAACCTTACCTAACTTAAAAAAAAACTATAAACAAGCAGAGCGCAGATATTTAGTAAATAATAGACTAAAAGTTACAAATCCGCAAAACAAAAAAATATAACGCAGTGATGGTCACATCTGACGCTACCGCCTGACGTCATAAGAGATATGCTGTAACCCAAAATTGTAGCCGACTAACAGCGCCATCTACCGTGCGCCCCGAATCTGAAGTATTTCCCTAATCTCACCCTTCAATCGCACACTTGCATCTCTTCTCACCTCAAACACCAAATCATTCAACCTCTTACATTCCCCACTCAACCTCCTAACCCCCTTCCAGAAAACACACACGGCATTCAGTTACATTTACTCTCCTTTCAACTCCACATGCATCACACACCACATACACACTACTTTCAAACGGCATGCTCTCACCATCTACACAAACGGCCATACTCTCAGAAATTTACTAAGGAAAAAGTTAACACTCACCCCCCCCAAAAAAATTCTTGCTCAGGATTGCTGCCAGTTATCTTCCTCAAAAGTATTAATCACTAATGTATTTATTACATAGTGTTTGATGTATTAAATAAATACAAGAAAAACTACACACTCAAATCAGTATTATATCCCAATCTTACAATGAGAATCAGGAGCTTCCTGTAAGACAACCTTCCAGAACAAAGCCAGACAGCCAAAAGCAAGGGTGTAGGTTGGATTTAAGAAAATATTTTTTTCACCAATAGAGTGGTGGACTTCTGGAACAAATTGCTGCGGAGGGTAGTAGGTAGTCCAAATTTAAATGTATTTAAGAGTAGGTTGGATGAGTTTATGGGGAGGGGAGGTTGTAATGGTTCCTAAGTTTTGTATATATTAATAGTTTGTATATATCTATAGCTGCATGATTTAGTTCTTGACAAGCCTTGATGACACCCTTGTTTCTGGACGCAATCCTCTGGATGTAGTTTTCTTGGGAGTTTGGGTGCCTGAAAAAAAGGGCTGTTTGACTCGGATAACCTATGATGGGCCCTTGTGGCTTTTGTCATCTGTTATATTATAATGTGGGGGACTTTGATTTTGTCTTCCCCTGGTGATTATTGATATAGTCCTATGTGGGTGGGTTTTGACGGATGCAGATGACCTTTGATAGGCCCTTGTGGCTTTTGTCATCCATGAAATTATGTTATGTTACATACAATCAATTTCATTTTTCCCTCAATTTTCCACGTCTGAATTAGTGTTGGAAGCGGGTCGGATCGATTGGGATTACTCTAGATTTTTGGCCTGCTACACCGCGACCATACCATTTTGTTAACCCATCGACATCCCCTATCCTATTCCCAGCACCTGACTAACATATCCTTTCCTCATCCGTGCCCCTCTCAACCTTATTGTGTTGAATTCAGCTAGATTTATTATGAATTAACTAGTGCACTATTTGAGTCTTGTATATTTACTGATATTAGGGCTTAGCGGCCCGGTCGAAAAAAAAATTTGTGTGTAAATATTGTCGTTCACTCGTGTCAGAATATTCATGCGCGTTTGAGTCCTTTCGAATTATTATTCTATAAACAATTAGGATTATATACTGGGGGTTCGTGCCCCCCAGACCCCCCCCCCCAATTTAATGAAACTCAGGATCATCGTAGTGTAGTCCCCCCCCCCATTGTGTTTACCCCCACACGAGCCGTCAACTTAAATGTACTCCAAAAACGTGAAACATTTTGGAACACGGACGAAATAGTACGTCCCATCGTTCGCGCCGATAATCTACATATTTACCAAGAAAATTTTTAGTTACTTTTGAAATGAAGGGCTTCACCTTATAATGTCTGACATCATAAGGCCAAAATTGTAGCCCAGAAACAGGGCCCCTAAAGTGAGGTATTACCTTTTACTCTTAATATTAGTTACTTGTTATTTTCCAACCAATGATATAGGTAGGAGGTTATTCTTAAACTCTATAACTCTTATATTAGGCCACATCTAGAGTACTGTATATAGGCATGGTCCCCACATTTTAGACACGATATTAACCTTCTCTAATCAGTGCAACGGAGGGCAACAAAGATTATTTCCTTCCTGAGGCACCTTGAATATATAAATAGACTGAAGGTATTAAATATGTTCTCGTTCGAAAGGAGGTTTGTGAGAGGGGATATGATTGAGCTGTTTAAAAATTTTTATGGGATAAATAAATTAGATGTTAGCAAGTTTTTTTGAGTTTGATGATGGAAATCGGACTAGAGGTCACCACTTGAAAATTAAAAAGCAAGGGTGTAGGTTGGATTTAAGAAAATATTTTTTCACCAATAGAGGGGTAGACTTCTGGAACAAATTGCCGCCGAGGGTAGTAAGTAGTCCAAATTTAAATGTACTTAAGAGTACATAACATAACATAACATAATTTAACGGATGACAAAAGCCACAAGGGCCTATCAAAGGTCATCCGTATCCATCAAATCCCACCCATATAATGCATCCATAGGATTTTGTCAGATCATGCAGCTACAATATACAATTTAACAATCCATAGGAATGTCCAACCATGCATCTACAATATATAATTTAAAGCCTCCATAGGAGTCTGTCAAAAACAAAATCAAAATCCCCCAAAATATACAATAAAAAGAAACTGCATCCACAGGAATGAGTCAAGAAACATATCCACATACCAAAAAGTAAGAAATTAACCCTCCATCCCCATATAATCATCCAATCTGCGCTTGAAAACATTCAAGTTTGGGCTGTCTACAGTCTCAGGTGGCAAACTATTCCAATAATCCACCACTCTGTTAGTGAAAAAATATTTTCTAACATCCAGTCTGCACCTCTGTTTTTTAATCTTTAAGTGGTGGCCTCTAGTTCTATTACTACCTTCTAACTCAAATAACTTGCTGAAATCTAATTTATCCATCCCAGAAAAGATTTTAAAAAGCTCAATCATATCTCCCCTCACACACCTTCTTTCAAATGAAAACATATTTAATACCCTCAGTCTATCTTCATATTGAAGGTGCTTCAGGGATGGTATTATTTTTGTTGCCCTCCTTTGTACTGACTCTAATAAGTTTATATCATGTCTAAAATGTGGTGACCATGCCTGTATACAGTACTCTAAATGTGGCCTGACATAAGAGTTGTATAGTTTAAGGATGACCTCCTTACTCTTGTAGCTAACGTTTCTTTTAATGTAACCTAGCACCCTATTTGCTCTATTTTTTGCCTCAATACACTGCTTTGAAAATTTCAGTGACCTATCTACTACCACTCCTAAGTCTTTCTCATCTTCAACTGAATTAAGCCAATATCCATCCATCTCATAGCTAAATTCCCTATTATCTCTCCCCATGTTAATAACTTTGCATTTATTAAGGTTAAAAGTCATCTGCCACTTCTGAGCCCAAGCTAACAGCTTATCTAAGTCACCCTGCACTTTAAAGCTACCCTCAACCTCTTTGACTACAGCTGCCAATTTAGTGTCATCAGCAAAAATTGACACTTTGCTATTTACACCTTGCCCAAGATCATTTACATAGATTATAAATAATAAAGGGCCTAAAACTGATCCCTGAGGTACGCCACTAATAACATTCCTCCACTCTGACCTCACTCCATTCAGTACAACTCTCTGTTTCCTATTTTTCAGCCATTCAGTTATCCAATTTAAAACGTTCCCACATATCCCATGCAGCTTTAATTTATGAACTAGTCTTCTATGTGGAACCTTATCAAAAGCTTTGCTGAAATCTAAGTAGATCACATCAACTTTCTCACCCCTATCTAATTCTTTAGTTACATAATCCATAAAATCCAGTAAATTAGTTAAACACGATCTATCTTTTCTAAAACCATGCTGAGCATCATTAATTAACCTGCTACTCTCTAGATGATCAGAAATTCCCTTCTTAACCATCTTCTCAAGAATTTTACAGACTAGGTTTTACAGAGTAGGTTGGATGAGTTTATGGGGAGGGAAGGTTGTGATGGTTCCTAATTTTTGTATATATTAATATTGTTTGTATATATCTGTAGCTGCATGATTTAGTTCTTGACAAGCCTTGATTGGTGATACCCTTGTTTCTGGACGCAATCCTCTGGATGTAGTTTTCCTGGGAGTTTGGGTGCCTTAAAAAAAGACGCCGTTTGACTCCCATGACCTATGATGAGACCTTGTGGCTTTTTTCATTTTTTATATTATATTGTGGGTGGGTTTTGACTATTGCGGATGACCTTTGATAGGCCCTTGTGGCTTTTGTCATCCGTGAAATTATGTTATGTTATGTGGTCTGGCTCAATGACTTACTAGTACAGTGGAACCTCAGTTTTGGAATTTAATTCATTTCTGAAGGCCATTCGAGAACCAAAAAGTTTGAAAACTGAAACAATTTTCCCCATAGGAATCAATGTAAAATGGATTGATGCATTCTTGGATGCCAAATGATTGCTTATTCAAACTTTTGCAACAGTACATTTGGCAGAAAGTTCCGGTTCGTGCGTATAGGAGATCATATTACCCTCAAATTGATATCTAAATCTTTCCTGTACAATAAGTAGTAGCGATTTCATATTCAATTATTTTTACCGGGTAAGGGTTGTTTTCTCGAGTTTGAGCCCTCGAGCGAAGGTTCTGCATCAATAACTTTGGTAATCTTTGGGAAAGAGTGGATTTTCTTACACTGGCCTGAAGAACTTAAGTACCCACCCCGCGTCTAATGCTATCTAATACTCTAAAAAATTTATTTTATAGGGCAAACTTTCCTTTTCGAATGACCTTGGTTTCATTCAAATCGGCGGGTTAGTTCCTGAGATATTCGCTAAAATTTGGGCCATTTTTTTAACCGATAATTTTGACCAGGAATTATCGATGGAAATGCACCAAATTACATAAACAGATATTGTATAGGGGCATCTTGAGGGTTAAATTCATTTAAAAAAATTTAATTAGGCCTTGAAATCCAGAAAAATCCCAAATCCGGCATGGTCTTGGTCCCTTGGAAGCCGATTTGAGAACTTCAACCTGTACTGGCAAAATCAGACAACAGTTCTAAGCATGTATACTTCGAGCGTGGACTGAGGCAAGCTTGACACCACACGCTCAGTCACTCAGTGGTCATGTGTTGTCCGCGTGGTATTATTGGCTTGTTTGGCAACCGAGTTATGGTACAATAACTGGGGCAAATTAACGGTATTCAACACTACTTCCCTTGACCTAGAATTATCATCAATTAATCTATCTTGATTCTCTTGTGTAAATACTGAAGAAAAATGTTCATTAAGAACAAGTATAGGCCATGAATGGTCTTTTGCAGTCTCCTTCTTTTCTTATGTTCTTATGTACTATTTCCTAATTAGATTCTGTCTAAACCCCTTCATATCTAATAGGCCCTATTTTATCACTGTTAGATTTGTTATTAATTTTATTATTCCCTAAAGAATTTTCTTGGTTCTTTATTATTATTTTGAGCTAAATTTATAATGATTTAAATTGTAAAAAGTACTTTTTGTAATCTCCGCTATGACCTTTTCTTCTAAGAAATTTTCCTAGCTATCTCGTGATTCCACCACAACGGCTTCCTACATTTCTTCCTAATAGCCTTCATTGGAATACACTGCTCATTGACTATGTTTAATATAGTCTTAGAAGTGTCCCACATCTCATAAGTATTCTTTCCCCTGAATTCTATATCCCACCTAATCTGATTTAGCAAGTTTCGTAATTTATTTTAATCTCCCCTATAAAAATTTGAAGATTTTGTGGAGTTTGTTGATTGTTCTACCTTTCACTATTCCCAAGTTAAAACAAACCATGTGATGATCACTATTTCCCAATGCTTTCCCGACAGTCAATTCCTTAACCAAGGGATCATCAATTGAAAGAACCAGATCTAAGATATTAACATAACATAACATTATTTCATGGATGACAAAAGCCACAAGGGCCTATCAAAGGTCATCCGTATCCATCAAATACCCTCAGTCTATCTTCATATTCAAGGTGCTTGAGGGAATGTATTATTTTTGTTGCCCTCCTTTGAAATGACTCTAGCAAGTTGATGTCATGTCTAAAGTGTGGTGACCATGCTTGTGTACAGTACTCTAAATGTGGCCTAACATACGAGTGTTGAGTTTAAGGATAACCTCTTTACTCTTGTAGCTAACATTCATCTTAATATATCATAGCACCCTATTTGCTCTATTTTTTGCCTCAAAACATTGCTTTGAAAACTTCAGTGACCTATCTACTACTACATAAGAACATAAGAAAAGAAGGAGACTGCAAAAGACCATTCATGGCCTACACTTGGCAGCTCCTGTTCCATTCAACACACAAAAGATTTCTTACCAGAGAAAAGTCATCAACATTGTCACCCTTTACAGAAGTTCGTCAGATCTAATCTACAATATACATAAAATGCATCCAGAGGATTATGTCCATTCATGCAACCGCAAAATATAATCTCCCCACTCCTTAGAAAAATATATACATATGTACATAAAAAAAAAGTCAGTCCCATCTAGCAGCTTCATCCATATATTTATCTAATCTATTCTTAAAACTACCCAGAGAGGAGGCTTCTATCACATGCCTAGTGAGCCTATTCCATTCATCTACCACACGATTTGTAAACCAATTCCTCCCAATCTCCTTCCTAAACCTATACTTATCAAGCTTAAACCCATTGCTACGTGTCCTGTCATGTTCACTAAGTATAAGAACCTTACCCAGATCCCCTTTATTATATCCTTTTACCCATTTAAAGACTTCAATCAATTCCCCTCTGACTCTTCTCCTTTCCAATGTATGTAGATTTAGTTTTCTGAGCCTTTCACCATAAGGTAAGTTCCTTAGCCCACCAATCATCTTTGTCATCCTTTTCTGCACAGACTCAAGCAAATCAATATCCTTCCTATAATATGGTGACCAAAATTGTACTGCATAGTCTAGATGAGGCCTAACTAGCGCCAGATACAGTTTTAGAATGACTTCAGCACTCTTATTGCTTACACTCCTCCTAATGAATCCCAATATCCTATTAGCTTTATTCTAAGCATTTAGGCATTGCTTTCTAGGACGAAGGTCTGAACTTACCAAAATACCCAAGTCCCTCTCACAATCGGTCCTCCCTAAAATTCTCCCATTTAATTTCTAACTATTCAATGGATTATTTCTACCTATACTAAGTACACTACATTTGTCTATGTTAAACTTCATTTGCCATTTCTCGGCCCAATTGGACAGAATGATCAATTCCTCATGCATTACAACAGCATCAGAATTAGCCCTAATGGCCCTACCTAGCTTAGTATCATCAGCAAATTTACTCAGGTCACTACTTATACCTATGTCAAGATCATTAATATAAATTAAGAATAGCAAGGGACCCAAAACAGATCCTTGCGGAACTCCACTGCTAACACACCCCCACTCAGATTTAACTGCATCTATACTAACTCTTTGCTGTCTGTCACCAAGCCATGACTGAATCCACCTAAATATACTGCCATCGATCCTGTGTGCTTTAACTTTGCTCAGAAGCCGTAAGTGTGGCACTTGATCAAAAGCCTTACTAAAGTCCAAGTATAAAATATCATAGTTTTCATCATTATCTGCTGCTTCATACACCTTACTATAAAAAGACAGCAAATTAGTCAGACAGGATTTACCCTTACTAAAGTCATGCTGTGATTCTTTTATCAACTTATGCTTATGTTATACATAACATAATTTCATGGATGACAAAAGGCACAAGGGCCTATCAAAGGTCATCCATATCCATCAAATATCACCCACATAATGCATCCATAGGATTTTGTCAGATCATGCATCTACAATATACAATTTAAACAATCTATAGGATTATGTCAGACCATGCATCTACAATATATAATTTACAACCTCCTTAGGAGTCTGTCAAAAACAAAATCAAAGTCCCCCAAAATATACAATAAAAAGAAACTGCATCCACAGGAATTAGTCAAGAAACATGCCCCCATACCAAAATGTAAGAAGTTAAACCTCCATCCCCATAGAATCATCCAATCTGCGCTTGAAAACATTCAAGTTTGGGCTGTCTACAGTCTCAGGTGGTAAACTATTCCAATAAACCACCACTCTGTTAGTGAAAAAATATTTTCTAACATCCAGTCTGCACCTCTGTTTTTTGATCTTTAAGTGGTGACCTCTAGTTCTATTACTACCTTCTAACTCAAATAACTTGCTGAAATCCAATTTATCCATCCCAGAAAAGATTTTAAAAAGCTAAATCATATCTCCCCTCACACACCTTCTTTCAAATGAAAACATATTTAATACCCTCAGTCTATTATCATATTCAAGGTGCTTCAGGGATGGTATTATTTTTGTTGCCATCCTTTGTACTGACTCTAACAAGTTTATATCATGTCTAAAATATGGTGAACATGCTTGTATACAGTACTCTAAATGTGGCCTGACATAAGAGTTATATAGCTTAAGGATAACCTCCTTACTTTTGTAGCTAACATTCCTTTTAATGTAACCTAGCACCCTATTTGCTCTATTTTTTGCCTCAATGCACTGCTTTGAAAACTTCAGTGACCTATCTACTACTACTCCTAAGTCCTTCTCATCTTCAACTGAATTAAGCCAATACCCATCCATCTCATAGCTAAATTCCCTATTATCTCTCCCTATGTTTATAACTTTGCATTTATTAAGGTTAAAAGTCATCTGCCACTTCTGAGCCCAAGCTAACAACTTATTTAAGTCACCCTGCACTTTAAAGCTACCCTCAACCTCTTTGACTACAGCTGCCAATTTAGTGTCATCAGCAAAAATTGACACTTTGCTATTTATACCTTGCACAAGATCATTTACATAGATTATAAATAATAAAGGGCCTAAAACTGATCCCTGAGGTACACCACTAACCACATTCCTCCACTCTGACCTCATTCCATTCACTACAACTCTCTGTTTCCTATCTTTCAGCCATTCAGTTATCCAATTTAAAACTTTCCCACATATCCCATGCAGCTTTAATTTATAAACTAGTCTTGTATGTGGAACCTTATCAAAAGCTTTGCTGAAATCTAAGTAGATCACATCATGTATGTCATGTGATTTATCATTCAGGGGCCATAAGTGCAGTAGCATACTGCAACTTACCGGTGTGTACCATTATTGAGCTTAGTTATTCAGTCTAATTCATCTCTCTTCTATACCTCTTTTCCTTTATGCAGGCTAATTCTCACTACTCTCCTATTTCTGCTCTATTCAGTCTACTCTTTGCTCTCTATCATTTGCAGCTTGCCATCATGCTTCTGTGCCCAAGCTAATAACTTATTTAAGTCACTCTGCACTTTAAAGCTACCATCAACTTCTTTGACTACAGGTGCCAATTTAGTTTCATCAGCAAAAATTGACACTTTGTTATTTACAGCCTCCCCAAGATCATTTATATAAACTATGAATAATAAAGGGCCTAGAATGGATCCCTGAGGTACGCCACTGATAATGTCCCTCCATTGTGACCTCGCCCCAGTCAGCACAACTCTCTGTTTCCTGTCTTTCAGCCATTCAGTTATCCAATTCAAAACTTTACCACATATCCCATGCATTTTTAATTTGTGAACTAGTCTCCTATGTGGAACCTTATCAAAAGCTTTGCTAAAATCTAAGTAAATTACATCAACATTCTCTTCCCTATCTAATTCTTTAGTTACATAATCCATAAAATCCAGTAAATTAGTTAAACACGATCTACCTTTTCTAAAACCATACTGAGCATCATTAATTAACCTGCTGCTCTCTAGATGATCAGAAATTCCCTTCTTAACTATCTTCTCAAGAATTTTACAGACTATAGAAGTTAAGCTTCCTGGTCTTAAGATATTTGGGTCCTCTTTGCTTCCCTTTTTAAAAATTGGCACTACATTTGCCAATTTCCAATCATTAGGTATTTCTCCAGACTCTAGTGATCTATTATTGGCTCATCAATAAATTTAGTAAAAAAAATTTTCCTCAAAGCATTCTATAAAATTACAACTTGCTCTATCCCTTCCTATCATATTTTCCCAGTCTACAGAATTTAAATTAAAGTCAACAAGAATAACTCTATCTACTTCACATCCTTTCCTTATTTCCCCATCATTAGCTCATCAATACAGTCAGTCTGTCCGGGGGTCTGCAAAAGGCTCCCAAGTGTATTATCCTATTTTTACTGACCCTAATATCTATCCACAGTAACTCCACTTCTTGCTTTATAGAATTATTTAGATTTGAATAAATGCCATTTCTCATATAAATAATCAACCCACCACCCGTCCTATCTCTCCTTTGACTAATGTACATATCATAAGCCTGTAATTCAAATTCACTCACGTTGTCATTAAATTTATTTCCATTAACCCATGATTCTATTACACACATTATATCTTCATCAATAATATAACTAAATAACTCATCTTTCTTATTTCTAAGACTATGAGCATTGGTATAAAGACAACTCAGCCCTCCTATCCCTGAAGCACCTCTTTTAGAATGTATACCTTCCTCTGCATCTCTTTCCTTTCCCTGCCCCACCCTGTACTCTTTATTTCCCTGACCACTACCAGTAACTAGCTTCCCACAGGCAAAGACCCAATGACACTATCCAACTCCTGCCACAACACGTCAACCCCAGCGAAAGAACCGTTTCAACTTTGAATTAGTAGCAATTGATGGTGTGTCTCTACCACATACAAGTGTTGGGAATGTTGGTATGGTTGTTATGGATAGATATTAGGGTTGGTAAAAATAGGAAAATACACTTGGGAGCTTTTTATAGACCACCAGGACAGACTGATTATATTGATGAGTTAATGATTAGGGAAATAAGTAAAGTATGCAAAGAAGATACAGTACTTCTGTGGACTGGGAAAATATGATAGGAAGAGATAGAGCAATTTGTAAGTTTATGGAGTGTTTTGAGGATAACTTTTTTACCCAATTTGTTAATAAGCCAACAAGGGGTGCCAATATATTAGATCTAATTCTTTCAAATGATGATCACTTTGTTCAAGGATTCAGTGTAGGGGAATCATTGGAAAACAGTGATAACATAACATAACTTCACGGATGACAAAAGCCACAAGGGCCTATCAAAGGTCATCTGCATCTGTCAAAACCCCCCACATAGGACTATATCAGATCATGCAACTACTTTATAAACAATCCATAGGTTTGTGTCAGTTAATGCATCTATAATATACAATTTAAACAATCTATAGGATTGTGTCAGATCACGCGCCCATAATATACAATTTAAACCAGCCACACAAGCGGATCAAAAACAAAAAGCACCATCGCCAGGGAAAGACAAAATCAAAGTCCCCCACAATATAATATAACAGATGACAAAAGCCACAAGGGCCCATCATAGGTCATCCAAGTCAAACAGCCTCTTTTTTAAGGCACTCAAACTCCCAAGAAAACTACATCCAGAGGATTGCGTCCATAAACAAGGGTATCACCAATCGAAGCTTGTCAAGAACTAAATCAGACAGCTATAGATATATACAAACAATATTAATATATACAAAACTTAGGAACCATTACAACCTTCCCTCCCCATAAACTCATACACCCTACTCTTAAATACATTTAAATTTGGACTACCTACTACCCTCCGTGGCAATTTGTTCCAGAAGTCCACCACTCTATTGGTGAAAAAATATTTTCTTAAATCCAACCTACACCCTTGCTTTTTAATTTTCAAGTGGTGATCTTTAGTCCGATTTCCATCATCTAACTCAAAAAACTTGCTAACATCCAATTTATCTATCCCAGAAAAAATTTTCAAACAGCTCAATCATATCTCCTCTCACATACCTCCTTTCGAACGAGAACATATTTAATACGCTCAGTCTATCTATATATTCAAGGTGCCTCAGGGAAGGAATAATCTTTGTTGCACTGACTCAAGAAGGTTAATATCATGTCTAAAATGTGGGGACCATGCCTGTATACAGTACTCTAGATGTGGCCTAACATAAGAGTTATAGAGTTTAAGAATAACCTCCTTACTTTTGTAACTGACATTTCTCTTAATGAAACCCAGCACTCTGTTTGTCCTATTTCTTGCTTCAATACACTGCTTAGAAAACCTTAATGACATCTATTACTACTCCTAGATCTTTCTCATCCTCTACTGAGCTCAGCCAATGCCCATCCATTTCAATAGGAATGCGCTTCTGATTGCAGTCTTCCAACCAAATGAAAAGCAAATCCTCCATTTCAATCATCAAAGGACACCTATTTCTAGTGCATTGCATGCTTGAGGACGTAGATGCAATTTTGCCTTTATCTTGATACTCGCTCGCTTTATTTAAAATCATGCGTATTGTTGACTCACTAAAACCTAGCCTCCTACCTATCTGTGCTTTGGTTTTGCCATTATCAAATCGGTTGATTATATCAAGTTTAGTCTCCAAAGTGATGTGTTTACGTTTAAGAGTTTCTTTTTTGTCTATAATTATAAAGGTAATTTATTAAATGAAAATATATAAAATAAAATCAAATTATGTATGTAGTCTGATGGAAACAAGCAATAAGTATGGCAGAGGTCTTTCCTAGATGAAGCCTGGAGAGTGACTGGCCTCTGCCTGACTGCCCGCTTTAACTTTCCCTAGCTGAAGGCTCTGCCGTGGGTTGCCAATGCCCACCGGACGGAAAAAATGGCACGCAGAAAAAAAAAAGGCGCACTAATCAAAATTGGCACCGCATAATAATATTGATGAAGGGTCTCAAATTTTGGGGGGGGCGCTAATTAAAACCCGGCTAATCAAGGGATATATGTAGATAGGGGTGAGAAAGCTGATATGATCTACTTAGATTTCAGCAAAGCTTTTGATAAGGTTCCACATACAAGACTAGTTTATAAATTAAAGCTGCATGGGATATGTGGGAAAGTTTTAAATTGGATAACTGAATGGCTGAAAGATAGGAAACAGAGAGTTGTACTGAGTGGAGTGAGGTCAGAGTGGAGGAATGTTATTAGTGGCGTACCTCAGGGATCAGTTTTAGGCCCTTTATTATTTATAATCTATGTAAATGATTTTGGGCAAGGTGTAAATAACAAAGTGTCAATTTTTGCTGATGACACTAAATTGGCAGCTGTAGTCAAAGAGGTTGAGGGTAGTTTTAAAGTGCAGGGTGACTTAAATAAGTTGTTAGCCTGGGCTCAGAAGTGGCAGATGACTTTTAACGTTAATAAATGCAAAGTTATTAACATGGGGAGAGATAATAGGCAATTTAGCTATGAGATGGATGGGTATTGGCTTAATTAAGTTGAAGGTGAGAAGGACTTAGGAGTAGTAGTAGATAGGTCACTGAAGTTTTCAAAGCAGTGCATTGAGGCAAAAAATAGAGCAAATAGGGTGCTAGGTTACATTAAAAGGAATGTTAGCTACAAAAGTAAGGAGGTTATCCTTAAACTATATAACTCTTATGTCAGGCCACATTTAGAGTACTGTATACAAGCATGGTCACCACATTTTAGACATGATATAAACTTGTTAGTCAGTACAAAGGAGGGAAACAAAAATAATACCATCCCTGAAGCACCTTGAAAATAAAGATAGACTGAGGGTATTAAATATGTTCTCATTTGAAAGAAGGTGTGTGAGGGGAGATATGATTGAGCTTTTTAAAATCTTTTTTTCTGGGATGGATAAATTGGATTTCAGCAAGTTGTTTGAGTTAGAAGGTAGTAATAGAACTACAGGTCACCACTTAAAGATTAAAAAACAGAGGTGCAGACTGGATGTTTGCCACCTGAGACTGTAGACAGCCCAAACTTGAATGTTTTCAAGCACAGATTGGATGATTCTATGGGGATGGAGGGTTAACTTCTTACTTTTTGGTATGGGGGTATGTTTCTTGACTCATTCCTGTAGATGCAATTTCTTTTTATTGTATATTTTGGGATCCTGATTTTGTTTTTGACAGACTCCTATGGAGGTGATAAATAATATATTGTAGATTCATCGTCTGACATAATCCTATGGATTATTTAAATTGTATATTGTAGATGCATGATCTGACAAAATCCTATGGCTGCATTATGTGGGTGGGATTTTATGGATACGGATGACCTTTGATAGGCCCTTGTGGCTTTTGTCATCCAGAAAAATTATTTTATGTTATGTTGATCATAAAAGTAAGTTTCTGTCTGCTGCCCCTGTGAGAGATAAAAGGAGTGTGATTGTTATTGCGTGTGTGGTTGAGCAGTTGTTTTTCCTATGTGTGTATGGAAGCCTAGGAGATGTCTGAGTGATAACGGGCCTGAGTTTGAGTGAATGTTGAGAGCGAATGGTGTGGAGCATGTGAGGACGACTCTGTATGTCCTGTCTTCAAATGGATTGGCTGAACATACAATTAGGACCTTGTGTGAGATGTTGAAAATGATGTATATGACTTTGAATGACTGGGATGAATGGTTGAGTAGAGTGTTATGGGCATGTAATTTGATGTTGCATCGTGCAACTAGGTCTCCCCATGTCAGTTTGTTATGAATTCTGAAAGGCGAGTGAAAGATAGGTTTCATTTGAGTGAAAGTGAGCAGAGTCTATGGCCTGAGGCACATGAAAGGTTTTGTTCATTTGAAATAGTTGCAAAAGTATTGAAGGTCAAAGAAGTAAAAGGTAGGTTGAATGTGCCAAAGATAAGTGAAAAGTTTGAAGGACCGTAGAGTTGTGAGAGTCTGGGAGAATGGTGTGACGTATGTTTTAGAGAGTTTGAATGAAGGTGTGACTGACTGAGAGAGTGCAGGCTCATCAGAGTCAGTTGAGGAGGTGGAGAGAACCTTCTGATTACCTGGTGAGCCATTTGGTGTATGAACTGTGCAAAGAGAGAGATAAGGTGCATGATGATGAGATGGAGTATGATAGTATGGATCTGTCTGGGAAAGAGTTTGTCTTGGTCTTGAGGAGTAGAAAGCACACAAAGTAGAGTGAAAGGAAGAATGCAAGTACAAATGAAAGTAAGTCTGAGCAGGGTCTTTCTGGTATGGGGGAGCTTGAGAGAGAAATTGAGTGTTTGCATAAACAGGTGTGATTTGGCTGGTGTAAGAAGACGAGTGAGTGAGCTTCCTGTGGCTAATTTTTCTGGTTTTAGGAGCAGTATGAATGATAGTGTGTTTGGACAGTGTGGCTGATTTTTCTGGTTTTATGAATGGTAAGGGTAGAGCTGAGTTTGATATGGAGAATGAGGAGGTGACTGGCTTCTGGTGGGAACCAGTTGAAGAGGTTTCTGGTGTAGCCGTTGAGAGTAGAGGGGGATGTGAGTGATTTGTCAGTTTCGCAAGAGTGTACCTTGAGTTGGATGAGAGCTGTGAGTGAGGAGCTGATGAATGGGGGTATGAGGAGTGAAGGTTCTGAATGGAAGAGTATGAAAGAGTTATGTTGGGAGAAGGGATAACTGGTAATGAAGACTAAGAGTATGGTGGACAATATGATCAATAGTGATGAGGAGACTGACAAACAACCCCGACAGATTGCTACACGTAGCCAGGGACCAGTAGATGAGTGTGAATGGGTGCAGAAGGGTGCAATTGAGTATAAAAAGTACCGTGAGTAAGGATTGAGTGTGTATTGTGAATGACTGTGATCGAATGACCTAAGGAAGGAGGGGTGTTGTGGAGCGAATGTGTGTGTGTGTGTGTGTGTGTGTGTGAAGGGCCATTCTCCCACCCCTTTCCCAATACCCTCTCCCCCTCTCTTTAAGAATGTGTGCATGAATAGAAATGTTTATATATATATATATATATATATATATATATATATATATATATATATATATATATAAATTGATTTTCATGTTTTGTATAAAATGTTTTTTCTCTTCCCCAGCTAAATGTTAAATATTTTTTTGATAGGCCACTCTTTTAAATTCCAAGAAAATTCTACAATTTGTAAAGAGTGGCAGAGACTGTAGAGTTTGGAAATAACGAAGTTTAAATTATTGTAAGTCCCATCAGGACAGAGAGGGCTTTAATAGCCTCAAGACGTGACCAGATTGTTAATAACATAATACCGAGCTCAGGGGCGCAGGTTTGTTTTTTACAAGTCCTAGGCATTGTGCCAACCCGAGTGGCAGCTGGCAGGACTTCCTCCTGGGGTACCACGTGAGGCCTTTTCCTTTTGTTTTTACGGATTGGTAGTTGTTTTCCTTCTGTATATATAGTCTAATTGAATGTTGTTTTTTGTATAAATTTTGATTGGCATTCATAAGTAAGATTGGCTTTCTAGGTAGGATTATTTTTATGAGATCTCAAATTTATTCATCCCTATCTCTTGTAAATATTTATCCCCATATTTTTTGTAAATAAAGGACTGTACATACAATCTGTTTCATTTCTCCCACGATTTTTCATGGCTGAATTAGTGTAGGAAACGGGTTGGATCGACTGGGGTTAGAGTCTAGATTTTCAGCCCGCTACAGTGTATTAAAAATGTCTGCGTGAGTTTGCATGTACTCAAAAGGCACAGCAACTAAGGTGTGTAAATAGGGAGAGCAGGGTGTTAGTACTGATGCACTGCCAAGTTCCTTGGCACCTGTTCTAGACAGATCAAAGTTAACAAATCCAACACTGCGCTCTGCATTCAAGTTGTGAATTGGTACCTTCTCCAACTTCTCGGGGTCCATCTGAGTGATAGCATGCTCTGCACACTCATCATAGTCTCCAAAGGCAAATATATCGCCCTTCTGTCTCTGAAAGCCTGTTGCCAACTTGGAAAGTATCATCTTCAGAAGCTTAATGACCTATGGTTGGAATGAAGTATCTACTTTTAATATCGCATCACTCAAACAGGTAGCACGTGTTTCATAGAGCTCTCAGTCTGTTGATTTATTTTTCAGATTTTTCTACAGTTTGTTTGTTTTTTTTTCACCACAATCAGCGAAAGCTAAGTTGCTCTTCTTTTTTTTCTTATTACTACTTAAGTTCTTTCTTTGTTTGAATAAGTGATGGAGTTTGGGGATGAAAGTGAGCATGAGTGTCGGAATGTATACATTGGTTGTGGTGTATTAGGTGAGGGGTATACATGTGTTGTATGTGGGTGCCGTGAATGCATTGTAGATTTAGAGGGAATGAGAATGCAGTATTTAGACAGGATATGTAGGCTGGAGGGGTTAGTTGCTGAGCTCAGGAGGGATCTTAGTGTTAGGCCTAGAGCTGGGAATAGGTTAGGTGGTGAGGTAGGCCAGTTAGATGTTTCAGGTGGAGGAGGTAGGATATGATAGTTCTAGGGATAGTGAAGTTAGCCCCTTAGATTAGTTAGAAATAGGCCTAGTGAGGATGGGGGGACAGTGGAGAGTGGTTAGGAAACATGAAGCTAGGGAGGCTTCTCCTGTTCTTTGTGAGAATAGAGTTGCCTCTGTTGAGATGGTTAGCCAGGGGGAGAATAGGTGTGTGAGTCAGAGGGACACAGAACCTATTAGCTTGACTAATAGATTCAATGCCCTAAGAGAGGAAGTAATTGGAAGTCATATGACTGATGGGGGTGGAGGTAGAGTGACTGGTAGTTTGAATGAGAATAGGAGTGGGGATGGAGTTAGGTCTGTGGAGGTTAGGAATAGGAGTCTGACTGAAGTGCTTGTGATGGGTGATTCGCGAGTTAGATATTTAGATAGGAAGTCGAATGCAAATAGATTGAATGGTTTGAGGGTGTGTTTGCCTGGTGCTGGAGTGAGAGATCTGTCTGATAGGTATGAGGAGCTGGTGTCTGGCTGTGCAAGGGATGCGGTTGTGATTACACATGTAGGAGTGAATGATGTGAAGAAAGTGGGTGCATGTGAGTTACGTGAGAGGTACAAGAGGTTGATTGAAAAGGTGAAAGAAAGTAGAATGAAAGGTGTTGTGACAGGTGTGCTTCCAAGAATGGATGTTGGGGTAGAATGGATGTCTCGTGCGATTGGGCTGAATGATTGTGAGGAGGATGTGTGAGATGGAAGGTGTCATGTTTGTGGCTGTGTGGGATAGGTTTGTTGGAATGAAAGAAATATATGCGATGGATGGATTGCATTTGAGTAGGAGGGGGGTAGTTGTGTTGTGGGAGGAGTATGATCGTGTTATTAGGTCTTTGCGGGCGGGAAACTAGATACTAATAGTGGTCAGGGAATTATGAGAGGACATTATAGTACTGAAAGTAGAATGGACTTGGCAGATAACAGAAATAGGTTCCAAGGCGATAGAGGTGAGGTCATTCAGGTTTCAAGAAATGCTTCAGGGATAGGGGGGTTAAATTGTTTCTATACAAATGCTCATAGTCTTAGAAACAAGAAGGATGAGCTATTTAGTTATATTAGCAATGAGGATATAGATATATTATGTGTTACTGAATCCTGGGTTAATGAAATAGAATTTAGTGACACTATAAGTGAATTTGATTTACAGGGCTATAATATGTACATTAGTCAAAGAACAGGTAGGATTGGTGGAGGAATAATTATCTATATAAAAAACAACATTGTTTCAAGTTTAAATACTTCAATAAAGCAGGATGGAGTTGAGTCACCTTGGATAGATATTAGGTTCAGTAAAAATATAATGGTGCATTTGGGAGCTTTTTACAGGCCACCTGGGCAGACTGATGATATGGATGAACTAATGATAAGGGAAATAAGTAAGGGATGTGAAAGAGATGCAGTTATTATTGGGGACTTCAACTTAAACTCTGTGGACTGGGAAAATATGATAGGTAGGGATAGAACAAGTGGCAGGTTCATAGAATGCTTTGAGGATAATTTTTTGAATCAATTTGTTAATGAGCCAATGAGGGGGAACAATATATTAGATTTAGTACTTTCTAACAGTGATCATTTAGTTCAAGAATTGACTGTTGGGGAAGCATTGGGAAATAGTGACCATCAGATAGTTTGTTTTAACTTGGGAATTGAGAAGGCTAAAATAACCGAGAATGCTGTAAAAGTTCCAAATTTTCATAAGGGAGATTATGTAAAACTCCGAAGCTGGCTAATTTTGTAGACTGGGATGTAGAATTCAGAGGTAAAAATGCTTTTGGGATGTGGGATACTTTCAAGCATATAATAAATGTAGTCCAAGAGCAATGTATCCCAATAAAGGCAGTAGGAACAAAAGTAGGAAACCATTATGGTGGAATCACGAGATAGCTAGAAAATTTTCAGAGAAGAAAAGGGCATATAAAAAATTACAGGTAGAAAATAATATTCAAAATTTAAGTGATTATAGAATGGCGAGGAATGAGTTAAATAAGATTATAAAGAAGAACAAAAGGGTGTCAGAAATTAAATTAGCTCAGGATAGCAACAAAGATCCTAGAATGTTCTTTAGTTACTATAAAATTAATAATAAGTCTGGCAGAGTTAAAATAGGGCCTATCAAATATGAATGGGTTGTGAGAGAAACTGATGAGGAAATAGTTGAGGTACTAAATGGTCATTTTGCATCAGTATTTACAAAGGAGAAACTAAATAATCTTATGTATAGTACTCATGGGTCAGGGAAAGAGGTGTTTACTACCATTAGTGTGGATTGGAGGACGATAAAAGAACTAATAGGTGAGTTTGATACTACCAAGGCCTCCGGCCCTGATAATATTCATTCTAGGACACTTAAAGAAGGGGTAGAAAGTATCTCAATAGCTCTGGAGAAGTTGTATACTAGGTCACTGGAATATGGAGAAATACCTGATGATTGGAAGAGAGTGAATATAGTCCCCATTTTCAAGAAGGGTAGTAAAGAGGATGCAAATAACTTAAGACTGGTTAGCCTAACTCGTGTAGTCTGTAAAATTATTGAGAAAATAGTTAAAAAAGGGATTTGCCAACATCTAGAGAGGGAGGGGTTAATCACCGATGCTCAGCATGGGTTTAGATCATGTAGATCATGTTTGACTAATTTACTAGACTTTCTGGAGTTTGTAACAGATCAAGTAGATAAGGGAGAGAATGTAGATATAATTTACTTAGATTTTAGTAAAGCATTTGATAAGGTACCACACAGGAGACTAGTTCATAAATTAAAAATGATTGGGATATGTGGGGGTGTTTCAAATTGGATAGCTGAGTGGCTGAAAGACAGGAAGCAAAGGGTAGTGCTAAATGGTGTAAAGTCAGAGTGGAGGGATGTTATCAGTGGGGTTCCTCAGGGATCAGTTCTCGGTCCATTATTATTTGTCATCTATATAAACGATCTTGGGGAGGCAGTTAATAATAAAGTGTCATTTTTTGTGGATGATACCAAATTAGCAGCTGTAATTAAAGATATTGATGATAATTTTAAAGTGCAGGGGGATTTAAATAAATTGTTATCCTGGGCACATGAGTGGCAAATGACTTTCAACCTTGATAAGTGCAAAGTTATTAACATGGGAAAAGATAATAGAGAATTTAACTATGAAATGGATGGGCATTGGCTGAGCTCAGTAGAGGATGAGAAAGATCTAGGAGTAGTAATAGATAAGTCATTAAGGTTTTCTAAGCAGTGTATTGAAGCAAGAAATAGGGCAAATAGGGTGCTGGGTTTCATTAAGAGAAATGTCAGTTACAAAAGTAAGGAGGTTATTCTTAAACTCTATAACTCTTATGTTTAGGCCACATCTAGAGTACTATATACAGGCATGGTCCCCACATTTTAGACACGATATTAACGTTCTCGAGTCAGTGCAACAAAGATTATTCCTTTCCTGAGGCACCTTGAATATATAGATAGACTGAGGGTATTAAATATGTTCTCGTTCGAAAGGAGGTGTGTGAGAGGGGATATGATTGAGCTGTTTAAATTTTTTTCTGGGATAGATAAATTGGATGTTAGCAAGTTTTTGGAGTTAGATGATTGAAATTGGACTAGAGGTCACCGCTTGAAAATTAAAAAGCAAGGGTGTAGGTTGGATTTAAGAAAATATTTTTTCACCAATAGAGGGGTAGACTTCTGGAACAAATTGCCGCCGAGGGTAGTAGGTAGTCCAAATTTAAATGTATTTATGAGTATGTGGATGAGTTTATGGGGAGGGAAGGTTGTGATGGTTCCTAAGTTTTGTATATATTAATATTGTTTGTATATATCTATAACTGCATGATTTAGTTCTTGACAAGCCTTGATTGGTGATACCCTTGTTTCTGGACGAAATCCTCTGGATGTAGTTTTCCTAGGAGTTTGGGTGCCCTAAAAAAGAGGCTGTTTGACTCAGATGACCTATGATGAGCCCTTGTGGCTTTTGTCATCTGTTATATTATATTGTGGGGGACTTTGATTTTGTCTTCCCCTGGTGATGGTGCTTTTTGTGGGTGGGTTTTGACAGATGCGGATGACCTTTGATAGGCACTTGTGGCTTTTGTCATCCGTGAAATTATGTTATGTTATGTTATCATACTTTGTATGCTGGAACCTTTCCATGGACACAAACTTGAAGGCCTGTTCCTGAATCTGCATCAAGGTGGCCACATCTTCTTCCTTCAGTTCCTGGTGCAGCTGCTGAAATGTTGGAATGATCTTGCTGTAGGTTGTTTCACCTGGTAATCAAAGACAGATATGGCTCGACTAGATGAAGTCCAAGAAGGGCACCTGCACAGTACATCACCTTCAGGAAGTTCAACTCCCAGAAGCACCTCACAATGCAAGACAACTGATTGGTAACATGTTTGTATTTCTTCAGAAAGGGTGCCACATCTTCCACATGGTAGAGACTGATGGCGCAGATCAGTGTCAAGCGATTGAAGCGCTAGTGCTTGAGGTTAACAGACTTATTTGGCGAGGCACTATGTGGATATCAAATTCATGTGCCTGGTTCCATGGCTTGTGATCAAAGTCATGGTTGATTTTGTCTCTACCCAGCATGTTTTCTATTTGAGCCAATTGTTTGGTGATGACTCGATTAAACATTAGAGTTGGGTGTACATTGCAAAAAAGTGATCTGGGATGTGTTCAGACTCTAGACCTTTTGCCAATAGCTCATCCAATTCCAAATTATGAGGTGTCTGGTCTGTATTTACAAAGTCTATCTTCTCAAACAGAGCTTTAAATGCGACACCACTTGCCACCTCCACAATTTCAAGAACTGCCACCCTGACAGCAGCCAAGTTATTCCTGGACTCAGAAGCAATGCTCATGGTGGGTAGGGCCTGGTATGTTCCAATGAGTGATACCCTGAATGGAAAAAGAGCCCGCCCTGCTTCTTTGAACTGTCATCAGAATAAGCCACAACTACTTGTTCATAAGAGTTCATGATCTCCTGGATGATCTCATCCAGCGCCATGACTTCAATGCTCTTGCCTGCATCCCTGACACTCTTGGAGTCTGGCAGGGTGTCCAGATTAATAATTCTCGCTCATCATGTGCTTTCCAGTTTCACCCAAACATCTTGTTGTCCACTACGATCACAGCTGATTCTTCTTGCAATTCAGACATGTGGTAGCAGCTCTTCAATTGTTAAGAGTCTGGTCAAATTCTGGTCAGACTTTTTATATACTTTCACGGATCTCAGCATTGCAATTCATCATGCTGTTGAGTGACTGTAACTGTGTCTGTGGCTGTCCGCTGATTCTTAACACTTGGACTCTCACCTTCTTCAGCAGAACTACCACTTTTAACATCAGAGTAGGTGTGATCTGTATCCATGCCAGCTTCTTCAGAATCGGGCTGTTTACTGTCCTTAAAGGATGCAACTAACACACAGATTTCTTTCTCCTTTTCACACTCAGCTCTAATTCTCTCTAGGCTCTGCATATCTCTGCTCCGATGCTCCATTGTTTTCATTCATTTCCTGTCCACACAAAGTCTTCACAGTACATTTTCTTCTGGGTTCTTTGGTCCTTAAGGAAGGCCCATTCCATTTCACCCCATGTTTCAGTTCCATCTTCTTGCGTATTTCAGTCTTGGTTGAACACATTCAGCAACTGTTTCATCCTTTCATTGAAGTCTGCTGCTCTCGCTTGAAAACTGTCACATTGTCGCTGTTTCTGTGTTTGGATCAGAGTGACAAATTCACTGTACACCTTCAGGATGTGTTTCTTCATGTGTCTGGTGTGGATGATGTACAGATTGAGGAATAACTAGGGTTCCTGAACCAGCCCTACCAGCAGCTGAGCTACTGTATCCTTGGAGCGGCGAGATTGGCCTGCCCCATTTGGCTGCAGCAAATACAGCATATTCTGTATGACATCTTTGCCAGTTTGGAGCATCGCATGTGGGAATTCTGCTCTCTCTATATAGTCCACACAACACAAAGTCTTCCTGGAATGAGATCTTGTGTCTACGCTAACCATATCTATTCAACCTGAAAAAAGAGAAATAGTATTATATTCCTGTAAACAAGTATAATATAATTATATATATTATGTTATATATTATATATATACTATATTATATATACTGTTATAAATTATATTATATATATATAATTTATATATACTCTGTTCCACACATTAGTTCACCTGAAAACACCCCAAAAAGAATCGATTATCATGCAAAATCACACAAACGTCATATTTTGGGGTGATTTTGAGGCCAACAACTTTAAAACAATATGTACAGGGAGCTTATGCTAATCCCATGGACCAAATGTTGTTTTTTCCGGATTCAGGTAAGCCTAGACCATAATATTAGGAATATACCGCATGGAAAGGGTGAATTTTGTAAAATAACACGCCCCCAGTGTTAACAGGGAAAAGGGTCTTCAATGATCCGGACTGGAATATCTCCTGAGTTTCCTTGAATCCACCACACATTAATCCCGGTAACACTTCAGTTTCAGGGCGCATGGTAGGTGGCGCTGTTTATAGGCTACAATGTATGTCTTATGATGTCAGAAGGTAGCATCAGAAGTGAACAATTACGGCATTATATTTTTTTGTATATGAGTATATACTGGGGTCTGTGCCCCCCAATTGATTGAAACTCAGGATCATCGCAGGGTGGTCCCCCCGCAGTGATATCTTCCCCACGAGTAGTCCCCTTGAATTTACGTTGTTTTTTTTTTCCCCCAACAGCTTTTTCCTGGCAGAAAAACCTAACCTAATGACAAACAATACTTACTTTTTATGTGCCTCTAAATAATCTAAAAGTTTTTCAGTCATGCAAAAAAAAAGCCAAGTTCAGATAATCAAGAAGCACGCAAAAGCGATAATGAAAGAGAAACAAATGTTAAGCGAGTTCTATTTATAGTAATACTTCAGATTCAAGGCGCACTGTAGATGGCGCTGTTAGTCGGCTACAATTATGGGCTACAGCATATCTCTTATGACATCAGATGGTAGCGTCAGATGTGACAATCACTGCGCTATATTTTTTTTGGGGGGGGGGGGATTTGTAACTTTTAGTCTATTATTTACTAAATATCTGCACTCTGCTCGTTTATAGTTTTTTTTTAAGTTAGGTAAGGTTTCTTGTGTTCTTTTATTGTATTTTGTTTTGTTTTCGTATTTTTTATTTACTGCGAACGATAACAGCTTCTTACTGGAAACATTGTAGCTTATAAATAGGACCCGTTTTGCAAATGTTTTTCTTTCGTTATTGTGTTTTCGTGCTCTCCATGTGCTTCTTTGTTATTCAAATTCGGCTTTACTTTGTATGATCGCGAAAAATTAAGAATTGTTTGTTATTAGGTTAGGTTTTTCTGCCAGTAAAAAGCTGTTGGGTGGGGGGAACCCCAGTAAATTCAAGGGGACTGCTCATGGGGGAGATATCACTACAGGGGGACCACCCTGCAATGATCCTGAGTTTCATTCAATTGATGGGGAGGTCTGGGGGGCGCAGCCCCCCAGTATATACTCATATACACAAAAATATTATGCTGATATTGTTCACATCTGACGCTACCGTCTGACGTGATAAGAGATATGCTGTAGCCCAAAATTGTGGCTGACTAACAGTGCCATCTACCGTGCGCCCCGAATCTGAAGTGTTACCCTATTTATAGCTACAAAATTGCCAGTAAGAAGCTGTTATCATTCACTGCGAAACAACTATAAAGGAGCAGAGGCGCAGATATTTAGTAAATAATTGGCAGATGACTTTTAACCTTAATAAATGCAAAGTTATTAACATGGGGAGAGATAATAGGAAATTTAGCTATTGGATGGATAGGTATTTGTTTAATTCAGTTGAAGATGAGAAGGACTTAGGAGTAGAGTAGATAGGTCACTAAAGTTTTCAAAGCAGTGCATTGAGGCAAAAAAATAAAGCAAATAGGGTGCTAGGTTACATTAAAAGGAATGTTAGCTACAAAAGTAAGGAGGTTATCCTTAAACTATACAACTTATGTCAGGCCACATTTAGAGTACTGTATACAAGCATGGTCACCACATTTTAGACATGATATAAACTTGTTAGAGTCAGTACAAAGGAGGGCAACAAAAATAATACCATCCCTGAAGCACCTTGAAAATGAAGATAGACTGAGGGTAACATAACATAACATAACATAATTTCACGGATGACAAAAGCCACAAGGGCCCATCAAAGGTCATCTGCATCCGTCAAAACCCACCCACAAAAAGAACCATTGTCAGGGGAAGACAAAATCAAAGTATCTCACAATATAATATAACAGATGACAAAAGCCACAAGGGCCCATCGTAGGTTATCCGAGTCAAACGGCCTCTTTTTTAGGGCACCCAAACTCCCAAGAAAACTACATCCAGAGGATTGCGTCCAGAAACAAGGGTATCACCAATCAAGGCTTGTCAAGAACTAAATCATTCAGCTATAGATATATACAAACAATATTAATATATACAAAACTTAGGAACCATCACAACCTTCCCTCCCCATAAACTCATCCAACCTACTCTTAAATACATTTAAATTTGGACTACCTACTACCTTCCGCGGCAATTTGTTCCAGAAGTCTACCATTCTATTGGTGAAAAAATATTTTCTTAAATCCAACCTACACCCTTGCTTTTTAATTTTCAAGTGGTGACCTCTAGTTCAATTTCAATCATCTAACTCCAAAAACTTGCTAACATCTAATTTATCTATCCCATAAAAAATTTTAAACAGCTCAATCATATCCCCTCTCACATACCTCCTTTCGAATGAGAACATATTTAATACCTTCAGTCTATTTATATATTCAAGGTGCCTCAGGAAGGAAATAATCTTTGTTGCCCTCCGTTGCACTGATTCGAGAAGGTTAATATCGTGTCTAAAATGTGAGGACCATGCCTGTATACAGTACTCTAGATGTGGCCTAACATAAGAGTTATAGAGTTTAAGAATAACCTCCTTACTTTTGTAACTGACATTTCTCTTAATGAAACCCAGCACTCTATTTGCCCTATTTCTTGCTTCAATACACTGCTTAGAAAACCTTAATGACTTATCTATTACTACTCCTAGATCTTTCTCATCCTCTACTGAGCTCAGCCAATGCCCATCCATTTCATAGTTAAATTCTCTATTATCTTTTCCCATGTTAATAACTTTGCACTTATCAAGGTTGAAAGTCATTTGCCACTTATGTGCCCAGGATTACAATTTACTTAGGCTTAGTTTTATATGCAGTGGTGGTAAAATTAAAATGATTTTCTCCTTGTTAACTAGTGTCTCATGAATTACATTATGGCATCCAGGCATCATAGTTTCCAGAGCGTACATAATGTTCTGACCTGGCCCTACTGTCCCACATACAAAGGAAGCATTAAAACCTATTGTGTCCAGTTTGGAGCCCATAAGTGGGACTACTACTTTCAAGTCCACACAAATTAGCCACTCATGCTCCTTGTGACTTATGCGGTCTAGAATAAAAGCAAGGTTCTCACATATCTCTTAAAATAACTGAGTGAGCAACTGAAAGTAAAGACATGGTGTTCCCAAAGTGCAACAGAACTGCTTTTATGCTGGGGAGGGATGCAACTATGAATAATCTCTACTAATTTTGTTCATATATCAGCACAAAGACATTGAATAGGCCTCAAATATTACAATAAGTCAAGTTGTTTTCAAAAGTGAAGAATTGCTGTAGATATGCTGAAGGCTTCCTAAATGGATCCTGTTGGATGCATGTTGATCCAACAGGTTTGATTGTCGCAGACATGAGACCAGGAGTTCACTCTGTTCCCTAGTAACTCTTAGATCACGAACTAGATCATTGAGTTCCGGTTGGGTGATGACGTGCAGTTTCTTGTCAGATTCAAATTGCGCCACAGATGGTGTATCTTGAGATTCTGAATTGTCTGAGTTGCTCCTGTCATCACTTGGTAGTTCAGGGGGCGGCTGTGGTACAGGAATATCATTTGAATGTCCAACTGGGCGAATATCAGACTGAAGATCTGAATACATGATAGATTGATTGCCTTTTATGTTGCATCCTGCAGTGAAATAACATAAAATCAGACTAAAAATGGATATTACTGGCTGTGATCACTTTGCAGAAATTCATCTCTTGAAAATATATTAAATACCAGGAAAGAAAACATATTGAATACCCACCTTTAATATCTGTTAAGCAGAAGTAGCAATTCGCTGAATGGTTGTTTGGCTCCCTCCAGACCATTGGTACATCAAACATGAAGCCAAGCCCTTTGCCTTTCACCCAGGGGGAAAGGGAAGTTGTAAACCTGACACAACATATGTGAGGTGCCCAGCATTTGTCCTAGTCACCCACTTTACATCCATTTAAAGCTCTTAGAGTTTTTTCACATGTTTAGTCAACTGTCTCTTATATTGTCTTAATGTAATTGATCCACGTATATAACAGAAACTGTCTGGGAAATTTTTTCATTCTCTCCGCATTTTAGCTCATTCTCCTGTAACAAATAAACACTGGACTATGTGAGAAATAATATAAATAGTAATAGCAACAAATATTAAATAAAAAAGTATAAATAGGAAGCATTTATAGTAAGTTACAAAATATCAAGTGTTACGTAAGAATTACTTCGGATTTGGACCAATGTAACTAAAGATTATTGAGTATACTTTCCTAAATTTCATAAATTAGGTTGAAAAATACCTTAGGAATAACACCATTGAAATTATATCAAAATCCATTTATAACTTTTAAAGTTGCGAGTTCGGCCCAATCCTGTTTGCATTTAATCCCTACATAACCATCAGTGTCTTTAACGTAAAAAATTGGAGGGTTTCAGAAAGAGAAGGATGTCGTACTCGTGATTTACGCAAAAATATACCCCCAAAATAGTTATTCTAATTTTGATTTTTTTCATTGTTGTACAGTATAATTAATAATAATTGTCTATAATAAATAATTATAATTAATAATAATAAATATATAATAATTATCTATTATTTTACAGGAAACAACAGAAACCCAATAAGACTCAAAATCAACCTTACAAGTTAATACTTTACAATAGCATTAAAAAGGAGCTTAAGGGGCTATATGGATGTAGGCTTGATATCTCAGCATACACCGTACTGTCCACAGGCAGGTGTCAACGAGCCATCTAAAGGACCGCTCATTTAAACCTTCCTGGTCTGATACCATTTAGCATTTGTCATTGATCTACCAACCGAAGGCTTTCAAGTATTTCTTTAATCATCAGAGTTTACCTTAAAATGGTGGGATGTCCAAGATTTAAGACCTTACATTGGACTATATCTTCCCATTTAGCAGATGGCCATGATAAAGAGAATGACCAAATTCAAGGCAATGAAGTTCCTCCTGTAACTATGTGAGAAACATTGTACTGTAGTGGAAAACAAAACAAGAGCAAGTAACCCTGGAGGAAAAAGAGTAGCATTTCTGTATGAATTAAACAGCCTGCCGCTGGATAGGAAAGATGCGTGAAGCAAACGAGGTAATATCGAATTAACAGAGAGAGAGAGAGAGAGAAGAAAGTTGTGGTTCTACGAAGACCAAACGACTGAGAAAAGGTTTTATGTCTGGTCACAACAATAATTTTGAGAGAAGATATGTGCAGGAATCAGCGAATACTGCAGCATAGATAGGGAATATAGTAAAACTAATTACTTTGAACGTAACAAAAATTTTAAGTTTTACTCCACTGTGATATTTATTAGTATGTGCTTGATTATTATTGCCTTAACATAGCGGACTATGAGTTTACAAGGAAGGTAATGGAATGTGATGACATCTGCAACCAGCTAATCCTAATTTTATTTTATTAGACAATCAGGTTTCTGCCATGCTTTCGGCTACCTTGAAAGCTGGAATAGCTGATCTGTATAACTTCATCATCTCAACCCCATTTGTGAAAGTATTTGGCGCCCTATAACTAGGGTAATAATGGTTATAATTCTATAAAAGTATATATATTTAGAAAATAAAAAAAATCATACATTTGCAAAAATTTGAGGCACCTCGTACGTGACCTCAAAATCATTGGTAAGGTGCCAAGTTCAGATGCTATCCGCCCCAGGCTACTCCGTGAACTGCAAGATGATGTGAGCTCAGCACTAGAAATTATATCTCAGAATTCACTGGCCACTGTAACCATCCCCAATGATTGGAAAACTGCCAACATCAGTGCAATCTTCAAAAAGGGAAAGAAGACATCACCAAGCAATTATCATCCTGTGAGTCTCACTTGTATATTGTGTAAAGTGCTGGAGTTAATTATCCTAGACAAAGTGATGGCACACATGACGCAAAATCAATTGTTCTCAAAGAAGCAGTATGGGTTTATCACAAATATATATCCACTCTGATACAGCTGCTCCATGCCCTTGACAAGTGGGCAGTCTCTCTTGATGCTGGAGGAGAGGTAGATGTGATTTACCTCAACTTCAGTAAAGCATTTGACACAGTACCCCACAAAAGATTGCTGAAGAAAGTGTCAGGGTATGGTATACAGGCATATGTCCTTAGATGGATTACAGTATTCCTGACAGGCAGAAAATGAGTTGGAGTAAATGGTGTGTTCTCAATGTGGGCTGATGTGAGTGGCATCTCCCAAGGGAGTGTATTGGGGCTGATCTTGTTCATGCTGTATATAAATGACCTTCTTGAGTGCTCAAAGTCATGTCTACTTCTTTGCAGATTATACAAAGATCTGAAGGACGCCTTGCATACTTGGTCTCAGGAATGGATGCTGGAGTTTAACCTACGTATACCAGGAGAAGGGACCTTGGAGTTCAGACTGATGGCCACCCTACTTTTGTGGCTTACATCCAGGAAAAGGTTACCAAAGTGAATCAGATCATGGGGATGATCTGGTGAACATTCCAGCACATGGATGTAAAGACATTCAGATGCTTGTTCAAAGCTATTGTCTGGCCACATGTGATGTACACTCAGTCTGTGTGGTCACCTTATTGCAAGAAAGATGTGACCACAGTCAAAAACATACAGTGGAGGGATACTAAGATGATGCCTAGACTGGGAAATCTCACATACCCAGAAAGACTGCAGAAAGTGGGCCTACCAAGTTTGATGTACCATCGCTGGTATGGAGACATGATTGAGACCTACAAAATGCTAACAGTAAAAGTGGACATGGCAACTAACATTGAGGGGAATAGACGTGGTAACCAATGTGCACTAAAAGGAGAAGAATTGAACCAAACTTAGACAACACCAATTCCAGACTAGGATTGTAGATCCTTGGAATAGCTAGCTTACCAGATAGTGTTGTCACAGCTCCTAGTGTTGCCTCATTTGAAAGATGGTTAGACAAGTTTTGGACGAATCAACTTGTCAAGTACCACTACAACGAGCCTCTCCAGACCACCTTTCTACAAGCTGTGTCTTATGAAGATGATTCTGATTTAGATATGGAGGTCATGTGACCTGCATCCAGAAACCACCTATGTAAGTACTGATATGAACTCAAAATGGTACCAAAACATGCTTCATCAACATCTTTTCCCAATAGTTCAGGACCAATTTAGGGATCATAACTATTTTTCAACATAATGGCACACCTTGTCACAAAGCAAAAGCAATAAAAATTTGGGGGTTAAAATAATATTGAACTTTTGGGATCTTGGCCTGGGAATTCACCAGATTTGAACACAATAGAATAGAGAATTTGGGGGTGATAATTGGCAGTTGATAAACACAAGTCATTCAATTGTTAGCAGTAGCGGGTGCGAATTGAACAAAAATGGAGCAATATTAGTCACATCATTGTAAATATTGATTGCATGCATCAATTGACTGTATTTATTAATTAAATGGGTTTAGGCCCTAAATATTTGTATATTTCACTTTCAAAGGATGATACAAATATACTAAAAAACAAAATACAACATTTGATTAGTTCTATTACTTTTTTTTATTTGAAGAATGTAGAACTGTGAAAATGTTTGGTCATAACTGTACTATCTGGAAAATAGCAGTTTTTTTAGTATTTTATATAATATAATGGTGACTTGGTATGTAATGAATGATTTCTTTTTTAGCTAAGAAACCTTTGTTAAATGTGGCATTGCTTTTACTGCATGGTCATATAATATATGTTTATAATTGATTTCTACAGATTTGGATGGCATCTAAATCTAATATTAATGTTCTAATTGGATGCACTGGTAGTGTTGCATCTATTTGTGTTCCGAAACTTGCTGAAGATTTTATGTCTCTTGGATATTCTGTGGTTATTGTACCAACTACTAATGCTTCTCACTTTTTAAAATGTGAGGCACTTGTTAATAGTAATACCCCTGGCTCAAAATGTTATGAAGAAAGTTGTTTATCTTGTCATGAATATTTTCTACCTGAGAATAAGGCAAATATTCAAAGTAAACAAATTTGCTTATTATGTGAATTGAAAGCTTTGTATCCAAATCTTACATTTCTTACTGATGTACAAGAATGGCAATCGTGGAAAAAGAGAGGAGATCCTGTGAAGCATATTGAATTACGGAACTGGGCAGATATATTGGTTTTAGCTCCATTAGATGCCAATACATTAGCAAAAATTGCTCAAGGATTATGTGATAATCTTTTGACATGCATTGTTCGTGCCTGGAATATGAAAAAGCCAGTGGTTTTTTGTCCAGCAATGAATACCCAGATGTACTTGCATCCATTTACGTCTCAACACATTAACATCTTGAAGGTATGACTTTTATAGATATATATTGTATGGCTGCACCAATTAATCACTTAGTAATTGGTTTTATCAGCCATCTTGCTGATTAATCGCTTATATGCCTTTTTAGCTATTATTCAATTTTCATACTCAGCAATTCTCATCACTGAAATTGCTTCCCTGACTTTAGGATCATCAGTTATCCTAGATATTGAATTAATTCTAATAATATTTCTGTATTTATTTTCATTATTTTTCTCTGACAAAATGCATTATAATGACAGTAATAAGCTGTTGTTCTATTATCACTCCATTTAATAAAGGCAAAACATATTGTACTTTTCAAAACCAAGAAATCCATTTGAGCAAAACCAAACAACTGAGAAACAAACCTTAATCTACATTTATTAAGTGTAATCAAACTATTACACTTTTAAATTATAATGGAAGAACATTTAAATTCCTCCAATTTCTTGGGTTCATTATATATTACCTGTTGAGCTCTTTAAAAAAAAAAATTTAAATATCCCTCTCTCTGCAGAGTTCATACACTGGATGGCTCACCAGGTAGTCAGGAGGTTCTCTCTATGTCCTTAACTGACTCTGATGAGCCCGCACTCTCTCAGTCATACTGTCATTCAAACTCTCTAAAATATACGTCACCCCATTTTCCTAAACTCTCACAACCTTATATGGTCCATCAAACTTTTCACTCATCTTTGACACATTCAACCTACCTTTCACTTCTTTCACCTTCAATACTTTCGTACCTAATTCAAAGGAACAGAACTTTTCATGCGCCTCACGCCATACATTCTGTTCATTTTCACTCAAATGGAACCTATCTTTCACTTGCCTTTCAAAATTCATCACAAGCTGACATGGGAACATTCCAGTTGCACTATGCACAGTCGAATTATATGCTCACAACACTGTACCTAACCATTTATACCAGTCATTCAAAGTCATACTCATCATTCTCAACATCTCACACAAGGTCCTAATTGTACGTTCAGCCAACCCATTCAAAGACGTACATACAGAGTAGTTCTCACATGCTCCACACCATTTTCTCTTAACATCTGTTCAAACACTTCTACAAATTCAGGCCCATTATCACTCAGACATCTAGGTTTCCATACACACATAGGGAAAAACCATTGCTCAACTACACGTGCAACAGTCACACTCCTTTTATCCGTCACAGGTGCTGCATATGCAAACTTACTTTTATGATCCACCATAACAACCATACCAATATTCCCAGCACTCGTACGCTACAAAGACACACAATCAATCACTACCAATTCAAATAGTTCTTTTGCATCAACTTTCAACATTGGTGGTTTCACTTGCACACCTAGCACCTTTCACTTCTGACACCTTTCACACGTAGTCGCAACATCATTCACAACAGTTCTCAGAAATGGATGGAACAGACACTCCTTCATACACTTCCACAACATATACTTACCCATATGTCCATAATTATCTTACACAACTTTCACCAGACCAATCATACCAACCAAGGACATCACAGGTACACACATATCATCCCCATCCTTCATATGCCTCAAAAAATATACAACATCCTTACAAACAACAAAATCCTTAGCATACCTTTTAAAATCACTCAAACACTCAGGCCATTCATTCAAATCAACACGCATTATTACACACCTCTTCAACTCACTTACAAAAGGACACATCTCTTGCATCTCTAGGATATCAGAACCACTTAAAATCTCATTCTCATCATCCATGACCAATTCAATCATGCCACAAAATTTGACAACATTCTTTGCACACTCATTCAACCTCATCACCTCACATTCACCTTTCATAACACAATCATTATCAGCATCCAAAGACAAATCATTCAATCTTATAAAGTCCACACCAAGCAGAAAACAACACAGCACTTGCTCATCTTTCAGAATCACAAAGTCATGCTTCACATTCACACCACTACCCAAACTCACTTTCAGACTAACCTGTTCCCATGCCACTATCATGCTATTCCATAATCCATTTATCCATAACTTCACAGGTTTATGCTCGCAACATCTAAACTCATCATACTTACTCAGAATCCGCTCATTCACTAAAGACACTTGCGCTCCAGTATCAATCAAACGACAGAAGAATCTTTCACTGGCTTCCATCATATCAGGTCCACCATGCTTACAATGCACAAACGGCACAACCACACCAACATCTGCACTGACATCCACACTGTCATCAACTCTAATATAATCATTCACCACACACTCATCTTCATCTAGACAATCATTCTTCTCCCTCATATACAAACACTTTTCAATCACCCAATTGTAATGTACACCCCTCAAACACTGCAGATGCACCACATTAGCATTCAAACCCTTCATCTTCTCATCTTTGTACACAATCAGCCTCTCACCACCAAAGTGCACATAAACAATCACTTCATACAAACGACTCAATACAATCAACACTTCCTGAAACGGCGAGACCCCTGGCATACACATTGCTCTCAATTCTTTCATAAAGTTCCGCACCCTCACCATACCAATACTTTCAGGCTTCCTACATACTTCACTCATTACCTCCTTCCTCAATTCATCCACCCTATCTGGCAGTCTTACATCTACTCCATCACTCTTTAAATCTTGGAAACCATTCCATACACTCTCAAAAAAGGAATCACCACCACCCTTACTCTCCTTTCCATTCATAATTCCCTTCGGCAAATACTCAGGATCACTCACTCCACACGTTTTCATCATTTGTACCAGGATACCTTGACATCAAATCAGCCACTCCATTCTGTTCACCAGGCACATAGTCAAAGTCACTTAAATCTTCCAAAGTCCTTGCAATTTTACTATCAGCCCACTTCATACGCTGCAGATACACAAGAGGTTGGTGGTCAGTCTTAATCACAAACCTCACATCATACAAGAACGGATGCAACACTTTCAAACAATACCTTATCACAGCTAACTCTCGCTTCACATTCTCTCCATTCAAACGCTGCTCCTGCATCAGAAAACCTCCCATACAATACCCACTCACATCTGTATATAATTCAAACATTTTAGCATTCACACTATAATCCGGGTACGCCAATTCAACATCTTCAGCCGCTGCCTCTTTCAGTTTTCTCATACACCTCATTCATCTTATCATTCCACCTGACAATCGTACTACCTTTCTTGCCCATCCACTCAGTCAGAGGCTTACTCACACCAGAACAATCATGTATAAACTTTCGCTGAAATTCAATCAGACCCCAAAATGACTTCAGTTGCTTCACAGTCACAAGTTTCGGAAACATTCGCACCTTCTCAACATACTTTGGCGACTTTGGTAACCCATTCTCACTCACCTTATGTCTAAGGAATTCCACTTCTTTCGCAAACCATTCACACTTTGCTACTTTTACCTTCACACCAACACTCCCTAACGTTCTCAACACATCATTCACCAATCTTGTATGCTCTTCAAAACTCAGTCATAATCAAAATATCATCTATAAACCCAATCACATTCTTACTCACAAACTCACTCAACACAACATTCATTGCCCGCTAGAAGGCTCCGGGAGCATTAGCCAACCCGAAGCTGAGGTTCCGGAACTGGTAATGCCTCTTAGTGGAAGAGAAGGCAGTTACCGGCTGGCTTTCCTCAGCAATGGGCATCTGGTAATACCCCCGTACCAGATCCAGCTTCGTAAACCACTCCATCCCATGCATACTATACACACACTCAGATACCACGCACATCGGAAACCTCTCTTTCACAGTTCTTTCATTCACTTTCCGATAATCCACACACAGATGCAATCTTCCATCTGGCTTACGTTCAGGCACAATCGGACTATTCCATACACTCTCACTTTCTTCAATCACCCCCAATCTCTGTAATAACCACACACTGCTCCTCAATCTCATCAGCAACTGGACGTGGGAAATGCCTCGGCTGCTGATAGATTGGGGCATCCTTCTTCAGGATAATCTTGAATTCCGAGAGTTTTACAACCCCAAAATCCAGATCACCCTTACTGAGGGCTCCCTTTCATTCAAATATCATTTGATACACATCCTCCCTTTCATACTCAGTCAAACATTCATCCAATTTCATCATACTCTTCACTTCATCAAAGACATCCATTCGCACGTCTTTTCATATGCCACATTCACCCTGACATCTGTACAATCATTTATACCTGCTTCACTGACAGTGGAGAGGTGACCCAGTACATCTCTGACTTGGATCCCTCTTACCTGCCCTTTCACTCCGGGGTCCACCTGCACACATACAAAAGGATCACTCATTCTCAACAAACCATCAAATACACAAGCAACATGCCTTACCTTATAACATGCACTTTTCCCTCTAATAACACAACATCCTTACTCCAACTCACTCTAACAGATGCCATGTCACCCTTCACAAGCCTTATACACTCCATAGCAGTCACCTCAATACCAGTAAATACACTCCTTAAAAGACTACCATCTTTCCCTACATACAATCTATACACTCCATTCTCACCAATCTTTCTTTCAATCACATCACATGCAGGATGCACAACCATACAATTCATTTTCATAAAATCATACCCCAAAATCACACCATACTCACTACTCACCTTATCAATCACAGAGAATCCACACTCATACATCAACATACCATGCATTCGAACAGCTGACTTTATCATTCCAATCACAGGCACTCTCATACTACCAATCCCTACCAAACTACCCTTACACTCAGACAGGAGAGCTTTATCACTCACTTTATCATATACTTCCTTATACACCAAGCTCGTCTTGCATCCAGAATCTATTAAAGCCAAACACTCAATCCCATTCAATCCCACCTTCACACTCAGACACTCATACTTCCTGCCAGACAGCACTTTCACACTAGACACACTTACCAACACATCTTTCATACTCACACCCCCAGAGGATACTTCACCAGGTACCCTCTCACACTTCAGTTTCCCGACTCAGTCTTTCCATTCACACCTTGCACTTTCAATCTTATCCAACACTTTTCACTCAAATGTCCTTCCATTGCACAATAGCTACATACATTTCTCTAATCATGACTCATTCTCTCATAATTACCAGCCTTTCCACAGTTACCACAAGCATAATTCATACCCCCTCTAGCAGTCACTCTACCATTCAACTTCGGACAGTCTCTCTTCAAATGGCCCTTTTCTTTACACTCGAAACATTACTTCATACTATCCTGACAATCTTCACCTTATGCCCCTTCTTTCCACATGCAAAACATGCTTAAGACGTCCACCTGCATTCAGCCAGCACATGTCCCTTTCGTCCACACCTACGACATTCCACACTCCTTTTCACTCCATTCTGCCTCTCATTCGCTGGGATATACCTTGGTTGTTCCCTCATATACCCGTTTCCACGCTTGACATTCATCTGTCCCCTTCCATTTGACCACCTTCCATTTACCCATCCATTCTTCCGGCCCGGGAAGCTCGACATCACTCCAGCTGACAAACTGCTGGGGTTGAGGAAAGCTCTTGGGCTTCTTACGCCCGACATTCACACTGTACCATCCATCCTCTTTTAGATCGCTTTCATCATCAAATCATCCATCTTCCAACATCCAACAGCTCCAACACATCCTCCTACATCAATCATTGACCTGTCAGTCACATTCCCTCCTTTCTCTTTCCACTCAGCCATTCACTCACCTTTCGCGGGATCGTGTCCAGAAACTTCCTCATCAGTGGTTTACACTCATTCACTCCCATAATCGCCATACCTCATTCTTGCCATACTCTCAAGCCTATGTGCATACATATTCACAAGGAGGGGAGGGATCTCCTCTGACCGGTGCCCCTGTGACCACCAGGACCTTTTCCATTTCAGAGAAAGACCTGGCTGAGGCCGGTCCATCTGGCCTAGGGGCTTCTGTCGGCGGAGGTGAGAAGCGGGTTCATTCCCCGCACTCCTCTCCTAAAAAGAAGAAAAGGACAAGAAGGATTAAAAAGACTCGGGGCTCCTCTCCATCCGCGCATGCTACGGGGATGGATGGGTCTGCTGCCACACTGGCAAGCGACCAAGCCAAGATTGGCACATCCTGCCCCTCTGCCCCGCCGGTTGCAGTGCCACTGACTAAAACTAAAAGTTCACATGGCGGAGCCTCGATGACATCAAGGCCACTTATTCAGAGGTTACCTGGTGTTTTCGAGGCTGCTGGCTTCAAGCGCTTCCTCGTTATTTGCTCCACTGATGGCACCATGTTGGCCAAGGGCAACATGATTCATCAGAGGAGAGGATTAGCTAGTGCAATTGGTAGAGAGCCGAAGGTGACCCGTTTCTCGGACGGGAGCCTTCTGGCAAATACGGGGAATCCTGCCGAGGCGGCCAAGATAAGTGCTCTTCGGACACTTCATGGCACCCCGGTGAGTGTGATGCCGCACTCTACCATGAACTTTGTAAAAGGAGTAGTTTATGCGAGGGAACTCGTTGACTACTCCATTGAGGGCATCACCCTAGAGCTGGCCGACCATGGGGCGGTCAAGGTCGAACATGTGATGAGAAAACAGGGAGGGGCCTCGAGACCCACCCCTACACTCTTCATCACATTCGACTGTGACAAACTCCTTGAGTCGGTGCGTGCCGGTTGGTACTGCTACCGCGTGAAGGCCTTCATGCCACTGCCGCGGCGGTGCTATTACTGTCACCGCTTCGGCCATACGAATCGTTCTTGTAGACGTGCAAAGTCGGGGTCACCCGAAGTTTGTGTAAATTGCTCCAAGGCCGCACACAATAAGTCCAAATTGTGTGTGGCCAAGTGTGTCAATTGCGGAGAGCCACACCCCGCTTCTTCGAAGCAATGTGGTGCATATCTCGTTGAGAAAGAAATCGTGGCCGTTCAGGCCCAGGATCAACTTTCATTCCGCGAGGCTAAGGACTTGGTCCTGGCGCGCCCGGCTCTGCCTGGGACGTCATATGCCTCAATAGTTAGAAAGGCACCCTCTGCTCTTGGCCCATCCAGGCCAATGAGCACGGTTGTTTCCGCGCCCATTCGGAGCCCTTCTGCAGGCTCTATCCAACCTGGGCGCTCCTCTGGTAAAGCTGGCGGCAAAAAGGGTTCACACCCAGCCCCGGCTAAAACCAGGGCTCCCCCCTCTTCCCCCAGCGCGACCGTTTCCCGTAAGGCGAAACGGCCACGCGCCTCCACCGAGTAGTTAGACTCACAGGAGGCAACACCCTTGAAGATGGTCGCTAGGCCATCTTTCGGGGTTCCTAACGCTGTCTCCCGAAACGAGGACACTAACAAAGGAGCTTCGGCTCCTCCTTCGCCCACGCCCCGAGGTGGAGCGGGTGGCTCAGAGACGGTGGTTCCTCGAAAAGAGGGCCCCCCGCCTCCGAAGCCGCAACGCCCGCCTAAGGTTTCGAGGCGGAGGGAGGAAAAGACTCGCATGGTGAGCCCAATCTCCCCCAATAAGTCCTCGAAGGCGACAGCGCTTTGTCCGGCCAACAGCGCCCGAGGTTCTGCCCCCGGGAAGCGTACGGCCATTCACGTGAGGGTCTTCAGTTCGAGCAGGGCCCCCGCGTCTCCTCCGAGCTAGGCCTGGAGGGCATATTCCTTCAATGGAATTGCCGTGGACTCCGGGCCAACTGGGAGGAGCTGCGGAGGCTCGTCCCGTTCCCCGTTAGTTTTCTTTTTGCAGGAGACCATGCTAGGCACGTGCCCCCTGCATGCCCTCCCTGGGTATAAGGGTCTTGCGACCCCACCACCGCGGGATTCCCGGGCGGGGGGATGCGCGGTTTACACCCAGCATGATGTCTCCGTTCTTCCTTTCTCTTTAGATACCTCCTTTCAGGCAGTGTCTGTGCAGCTGCACCTGGTTGGGAGGTATACTATCATTTCTGCGTACATTCCACCGTCAGCTGACTTCGACGTGGGAGACTTCCTCAGCGTCGTGGCACGGTTGCCGAGGCCCTATCTCTTTCTTGGAGATCTCAACGGCAGGCATCCTCTCTTGGGAGATTACTCCATAAATCCCAGGGGACAAGTCCTTGCCGATCTGATCGAAGAGCTTGAGATGGGTGTCCTAAATGTGGATGAGTTTATGCATCACTGTCCGAGAACCGCTTCATTTTCTTGCCTTGACCTATCTTTGTGCTCTTCGGATGCACAGCCTGATTTTGATTGGGGGGTGGTCGATGACCTCCATGGTAGTGATCACTTTCCCATTCAAATATCATTTTCAGGGCAACTGCCGCCTGAGAGCCCACCTCGGTGGTGCTTGGCGCAGGCGCGGTGGCCTGCATTTCAGGAAATGACTGAATTTTCTATCTCAGTCGAGGATTTTAGGTCGGTAGATGAGGCCGTTGAGTTCTTCTCCGGCAATTTCATCGCCGCGGGCCTGACTACTATTCCTAGGGCGTCTGGCCGTTTTGCACGCCGACCACTCCCATGGTGGTCGGCCGAGTGTGAGACGGCCCTGAAACAGAAGCCTTATGCCTACATGCGCTATAAGCGCCGCCCGAACGATTTCACTGTCGCTGAATTTCGTCGGACTAGGGCTAGGTTCCGGTATATTTCGAAGCACGCCCGCCGCTCTTCTTGGCGGGCATACGTGTCTTCACTTAACGGGAAGACCCCTTTAGCTGATGTGTGGAAGCGAGTCAAAATGGCAAGTTCTCGCAGGACCCCCCTCCCGTTCTCCAGGAGAATGGGACCGCAATCTCGGACCCCGCGTCCGTGGCGGAATCCTTAGCGACCGCTTTTTCCGCATTCTCTAGCCGGGATACTGCTCCTCCAGCATTCAATGCACGTCTTCATGTCGCGAAAGTCCGCCGACTGGACTTTACCTCCAGAGGCGGAGAACCCTTCAACGACAAGTTTACTGTGAGTGAGTTGCGCACCGCTCTCGCTTCGTGCCCAGACACCGCCCATGGTCCGGACGATGTCCCGTATGCCATGCTTCGACACCTGGGTGAGTGAGGCATGGCATTTCTCTTAGTTTTGTTCAACAGGATCTGGGTGGAAGGTCTTCTCCCAGACTCCTGGTGAATCGCTACTCTGCTCGCCTTTCGCAAACCAGGGAGAGATCACTCTACTCCGACCGGTTTCCGCCCAATCGCTCTAACCTCCTCTGTGTGCAAGTTGATGGGGAAATTTGTAAATGTTAGATTAGCCTTTTTCCTGGACAGCGGAGGCCATCTATCTTCTGAACAGTGCGGCTTCCGCAAGTTCCACTCCACATCAGATGCTCTGCTCCTACTGGAAAATGCCGTCTCCGAGGCTTTCCTTCGTGGACAGCACTACGCCACGGTTTTTTTTATCTGGAGAAGGCATATGATACCGCATTGTGATACGGTATCATAGAGACTCTCCACACGATGGGGGCGAGGGGACGCCTCCCAATGTTTATATCTGAATTTTTGCGAGATCGTCGATTCCGCGTACGGGTGGGGGGAGCCCTCTCTGGCCCAAAGGAGCAGGAAGAGGGTGTCCCGCAGGAAAGTGTCCTCAGTGTCACACTCTTTGCCCTGAGCATCAACGGCATCACCTCGGTGCTGTCGCTACGCTCTACGTGGACGACCTTTCGATCTCTTTTGGCGTTGCCCAGATGTTAACTCTGGAGCGTCGACTCCAACAGGCATTGAACCGCGTCTCTCGCTATGCCGAAGCGCACAGGTTTCGGTTTTCTTTGGCCAAGACTAAGGTGGTGCACTTCTGCCGCCATCCACGGCTTCACCCCGACCCAGATTTGTTTCTTAATGGGGTGCGCCTGGATGTGGTTGAGTCGCACCGTTTCCTTGGTCTTGTATTCGACCGACGCCTCACCTAGGAGGCTCATATTCGCAGCCTTAGGGTCTCTTGTACCCGCGCCATGGACATTCTCCGTTCCGTGACGTTCAGCGCTTGGGGCGCTGATAGGGATACTGCCCTACTTTTTTATCGATCCTTTGTTCGTTCGAAGCTCGACTACGGATGCGAGTTGAATGTATCCGCAGCCGAGCGTTTATTGCGGAAGGTGGATTCGATCCACCACACCGGCCTTCGCCTGGCGACAGGTGCCTTCCGCACTTCCCCCATTGAGAGCCTGCTGGTCGATGCTGGGGAGATGCCACTCGCTCTGTGCCGCGTGCAGTGCATCACTCACCTGTACGCGCGAGCCCGGTGCCTCCCTCAGTCGCCAACAACTCTCACTGCATCCGCAGCTGATCTCGATGGTTCCTATGCCGCCGAGAGACGCCAGTCAGACCCTAAGCCCTTTGGCTTTAGGGCCAGGAAACTCCTTCGAGAAGTAGATATAGCCCTCGGGTCGGTGGCGCCCCTTGTTCTGCCCAGGACGCCACCCTGGAGGGTACCACTTTGGCTATTTGTCGCCAAGCCTCTGCTCCCAAAGCTTGTACGCCGCCGGGAGTATTGCGTTCGACCTTTTTGGAGCACATATCGTGTCACGCTGGAACCGTGCCAGTGTATACGGATGGTTCCAAGTCCCAAGAGGGGGTTGGCTTCCACGCCGTATCCCCTCTGTTTGAAGTCAGCGGGGCTCTACCAGGCGCTGCGTCTGTCTTCACTGCTGAGCTAGTGGCAATACACCACTCAGTACGGGAGATTACGCAACGTGCCCGGTTCGGAGACCGGATTGTGATCTATAGCGACTCACAAAGCGCCCTGAGTGCTCTCGGGGCATTGGAATCTCCGCATCCCCTGGTTCGCGATATCCGTGATGCCACGGTTTGTGCGAGCCGGGCAGATGTCGAGATTATCTTATGCTGGGTTCCTGGACATGTAGGAATTGCGGGGAATGAGGGCGCTAAAGAGTTTGCAAGGACTGTGACTGGACCAGCGTTTTGCTCTTCCTCACAGCGACTACATGGCAGGAATATGGGCAGCTCTTCGGACTGCTTGGCAAAGAAAATGGGAGACGGTCGAAGGGAACTTAAAGTTGCATGCCATTGCACCGCGACTTTTCCCTTGGACCTATCCCCCAATGCCGCGATGGCTTCAGGTTGCTTTATGTCGTCTCCGAATCCGACACACTCGTGTGACGCATCGCTATTAGATGGAGCGCTTGCCTGTGCCCTATTGCGACGACTTGCCTTGTCCCTCAGACTGTTCGGCACATCCTTGTTGAATTTCCTAGTCTGGGTTATCTTCGCGCACGTTACCTGTCCCGGTACCGGGTTGGGCGGGGTCGCTACTGCCTGTCCTTTGTACTCAGGATGAGTGCGTGCACTTTGACCTGTGGACTTGTTGAATTTTGGGGGGAGGCCGGCCTTCTCCCTTGTATTTAACTTGTTTGTTGTTTTTTTTTGTAGGTCGCAGGCTCCTGCGCAGGGGGGAGGGGGACCGCCCCCTGACGCCCGAGCTTACTTCCTCGTTGTTATCCCCTTTCTATTGTTGTTTCTGTTAAATCTTTTTATTTTTAAAGTAGCCTAGAACTGGGCTGTTTGTTTGCGGCGACTTATGCCCAAGTGGGCAGTCGCCAGATAGCCCCTTGAAAAAACCCCCCCAAAAAACGCACTTCCAGTGGAAGTTGTCTACAGCAATTCTGTTAATTAGTTCTAGTCGAGACTGGACAAAGTCTTGAAAAGTGGCCATTTAGGTACTTAAGTTGTTGTGCAGAACTGTGCCTGCTCAACTGTTAGCCCAAGGGTACCCTCTTTGTATGGACCATAAGGTCTCCTAGGGTACTTCTTGTCCTTGTTGCTCTGTTTGAAGTCAGCAGGGCTCTACCCTGCGCTGTGTCTGTCTTCATGGCTGAGTTGGTGGCAATACACCACTCGGTATGGGAGATTACGCAATGGGCCCGGTTCAGAGACAGGATTTTGATTTATAATGACTCACAAAGCGCCCTGAGTGATCTCGAGGCATTGGAATCTCTGCACCCTCTGGTTCATGATATCTGTGATGCCACGGTTTTAGTGAGCCAGGTGGATTTGAGTAGGAGGGGGGTAGATGTGTTGTGGGAGGAGTATGATCATGTTATTAGGTCTTTGCTGGCGGGAAACTAGATACAAATAGTGGTCAGGGAATTATGAGAGGACATTATAGTACTGAAAGTAGAATGGACTTGGCAGATAACTGAAATAGGTTCCAAGGTGATAGAGGTGAGCTCATTCAGGTTTCAAGAGGTGCTTCAGGGATAGGGGGGTTAAATTGTTTCTATACAAATGCTCGTAGTCTTAGAAACAAGAAGGATGAGCTATTTGTTTATATTAGCAATGAGGATATAGATATATTATGTGTTACTGAATCCTGGGTTAATGAAATAGAATTTAGTGACACTATAAGTGAATTTGATTTACAGGGCTATAATATGTACATTAGTCAAAGGACAGTTAGGATTGGTGGAGGAATAATTATCTATATAAAAAACAACATTGTTTAAAGTTTAAATACTTCAATAAAGCAGGATGGAGTTGAGTCACTTTGGATAGATATTAGGTTCAGTAAAAATATAATGGTGCATTTGGTAGCTTTTTACAGGCCACCTGGGCAGATTGATGATATGGATGAACTAATGATAAGGGAAATAAGTAAGGGATGTGAAAGAGATTCAGTTATTATTGGGGACTTCAACTTAAACTCTGTGGACTGGGAAAATATGATAGGTAGGGATAGAACAAGTGGCAGGTTCATAGAATGCTTTGAGGATAATTTTTTGAATCAATTTGTTAATGAGCCAATGAGGGGGAACAATATATTAGATTTAGTACTTTCTAACAGTGATCATTTAGTTCAAGAATTGACTGTTGGGGAAGCATTGGGAAATAGTGACCATCAGATAGTTCGTTTTAACTTGGGAATTGAGAAGGGTAAAATAACCGAGAATGCTGTAAAAGTTCCAAATTTTCATAAGGGAGATTATGTAAAACTCCGAAGCTTGCTAAATTTTGTAGACTGGTATGTAGAATTCAGAGGTAAAAATGCTTATGGGATGTGGGATACTTTCAAGCATATAATAAATGTAGTCCAAGAACAATGTATCCCAATGAAGGCCATTAGGAACACAAGTAGGAAACCATTATGATGGAATCAGGAGATAGCTAGAAAAATTTCAGAGAAGAAAAGGGCATATAAAAAATTACAGGTAGAAAATAATATTCAAAATTTAAGTGATTATAAAATGGCTAGGAATGAGTTAAATAAGATTATAAAGAAGAACAAAAGGGTGTCAGAAATTAAATTAGCCAAGGATAGCAACAAAGATCCTAGAAAGTTCTTTTGTTACTATATAATTAATAACAAGTCTGGCAGAGTTAAAATAGGACCTATCAAATATGAAGGGGTTGTGAGAGAAACTGATGAGGAAATAGTTGAGGTACTAAAACGTCATTTTGCATCAGTGTTTACAAAGGAGAAACTAAATAGTCTTATGTATAGTACTCGTGGGTCAGGGAAAGAGGTGTTTACTACCATTAGTGTGGATCGGAGGATGATAAAAGGACTAATAGGTGAGTTAGATACTACCAAAGACCTCTGGCCCTGATAATATTCATTCTAGGATACTTAAAGAAGGGGTAGAAAGTATCTCAATAGCTCTGGAGAAGTTATATACTAGGTCACTGGAATATGGAGAAATACCCGATTATTGGAAGAGAGCGAATGTAGTCTCCATTTTCAAGAAGGGTAGTAAAGAGGATCCAAATAACTTTAGACTGGTTAGCCTAACTCCTGTAGTCTGTAAAATTCTTGAGAAAATAGTTAAAAAAGGGATTTGCCAACATCTAGAGAGGGAGGGGTTAATCACCGATGCTCAGCATGGGTTTAGATCAGGTAGATCATGTTTGACTAATTTACTAGACTTTCTGGAGTTTGTAACAGATCAAGTAGATATGGGAGAGAATGTGGATGTAATTTACTTGGATTTTAGTAAAGCATTTGATAAGGTACCACATAGGAGACTAGTTCATAAATTAAAAATGATTGGGATATGTGGAGGGGTTTCAAATTGGATAGCTGAGTGGCTGAACGACAGGAAGCAAAGGGTAGTGCTAAATGGTGTAAAGTCAGAGTGGAGGGATGTTATCAGTGGGGTTCCTCAGGGATCAGTTCTCAGTCCATTATTATTTGTCATCTATATAAACGATCTTGGGGAGGCAGTTAATAATAAAGTGTCAATTTTTGCGGATGATACCAAATTAGCAGCTGTAGTTAAAGATATTGATGATAATTTTAAAGTGCAGGGAGATTTAAATAAATTGTTATCCTGGGCATATAAGTGGCAAATGACTTTCAACCTTGATAAGTGCAAAGTTATTAACATGGGAAAAGATAATAGAGAATTTAACTATGAAATGGATGGGCATTGGCTGAGCTCAGTAGAGGATGAGAAAGATCTAGGAGTAGTAATAGATAAGTCATTAAGGTTTTCTAAGCAGTGTATTGAAGCAAGAAATAGGGCAAATAGAGTGCTGGGTTTCATTAAGAGAAATGTCAGTTACAAAATTAAGGAGTTTATTCTTAAACTCTATTACTCTTATGTTAGGTCACATCTAGAGTACTGTATACAGGCATGGTCCCCACATTTTAGCAACGATATTAACCTTCTCGAGTCAGTGCAACGGAGGGCAACAAAGATTATTCCTTCCCTGAGGCACCTTGAATATATAGATAGACTGAGGGTATTAAATATGTTCTCATTCAAAAGGAGGTGTGTGAGAGGGAATATGATTGAGCTCTTTAAAAAATTTTCCGGGATAGATAAATTGGATGTTAGCAAGTTTTTTGAGTTAGATGATGGAAATTGGACTAGAGGTCACCACTTGAAAATTAAAAAGCAAGGGTGTAGGTTGGATTTAAGAAAATATTTTTTCACCAATAGAGTGGTAGACTTCTGGAACAAATTGCCGCCGAGGGTAGTAAGTAGTCCAAATTTCAATGTATTTAAGAGTAGGTTGGATGAGTTTATGGGGAGGGAAGGTTGTGATGGTTCTTAAGTTTTGTATATATTAATATGGTTTGTATATATCTATAGCTGCATGATTTATTTCTTGACAAGCCTTGATTGGCGATACCCTTGTTTCTGGAGCAATCCTCTGGATATAGTTTTCCTGGGAGTTTGGGTGCCTTAAAAAAGAGGCCGTTTGACTCGGATGACCTATGATGAGCCCTTGTTGCTTTTGTCATCTGTTATATTATATTGTGGGGGACTTTGATTTTGTCTTCCCCTGGTGATGGTGCTTTTTTGTGGGTGGGTTTTGACGGAGGCGGATGACCTTTGATAGGCCCTGGTGGCTTTTGTCATCCGTGAAATTGTTATGTTATGTTATGTTATGAGATTCATCTTCTGCTGGTTCTTGGACATGTAGGAATTGCGGGGAATGAGCACGCCAAAGAGTTCGCTCTCTGGGCTGCTTGGCAAAGAAGATGGGAGAAGGTCGAAGGGAACTTAAAGTTGCGTGCCATTGCGCCACGACTGTTCTCATGGGCCTACCCCCCCAATGCTGCCAAGGCTTTAAGTTGCTTTCTGTCGTCCTACCCCCAAACTGGACACACTTGTGGGTCGGACTGCCATTTAATGGAGCGCTTGCCAGCGCCCTAGTATGAAGACTGCATTGTCACGCAGACTGTTTGGCACATTCTTGTTGAATGTCCCAGTCTGGGCCATCTCCGTGCACATTACCTGTCCCATTAACAGGATGGGTGGGGTTGCTACCGCCTGTCCTTGTACTCAGAATGAGTTCATGCATATTGACTGGTGGATTTATAAACTTTTGGGGGGAGGCCAGCCTTCTCCCATTTATTTAATTAGATGGGTTTTTTCTTGTTGTTTTCTCTGTAGGTCGCACGTCCCTGAGGCAGGGGGGAGGCGGATCTCCTCCTGACGCTCAAGCCTGCTTCCTCCTTGTTGGACTATTGAAAAAACGTGCAATGAATTTGGTGTTTCAAAATAGGCAATAAACCAAGATAGAGATCTAAAAAAGAAATCTGGAATCCTTGCATGACCCGACGCCCCTCTAGGGAGTAAGGCACTGTCACAAGATATTATTACAGCTGTTGAATTATTTTATCAAGATGATGAGTTTTCCAGAATATACCCAGGAAAGAAACACTGTTTCTGTCAGAATCAATGGTGAAAAAGTTTGCAAACAGAAAAGACTGATTTTGTTAAACATTGCAGAATTGTACGCAATTTTCAAGGCGAAGTTCCCCAATTTTAAGATTGGTATATCAAAGTTCTTTGAGCTTCGGCCCAAATGGTGTGTACATGTTGAGATTCAGAGCTCTCACTGTTTGTGTGTGTGAAAAACACCAGAATGCCAAGTTGTTACTCAATGGGTTACCCACCGCAGCCATCAATGGTACTGATTACAAAATATTTTGTCAATGGCTGTTCATGACATATCTAAGTGGCACTGTATGTTGAGAATCTGTGAAAGATGTCCTGGTGTTCAGAAAATTAGAGAACATTTGATGTCTGTGTTTACTGTGAATGAGCAGAGCTTGATGATAACACATCATATAAACAGTGGGTTAGGAATGAGTCAGGTAAAACAACTCTGGAAACATTGTCTTGTACAGTTGAGAATTTTATTGACAAGTTCTGTTCAGTGCATGGAGCACTGCTTTCTCACCAGTTCATCACAAAAGCCCAAGCAGCGCATCTAAGCAACTTGAAAGAAACCATTTCTGAAAGTACTGGGCTTTTGTTGTTAGACTTTGCTGAAAATTAGTTTTGTTGTTCAAGATGCAGTTCAAGGCCAACACTGGGATAACAGTCAAGCCACACTGCACCCACTTGTCCTCTACTAGATTGTAGATAGCAAGCTGAATGTTTCGAATATGTATGTGGTATCAAATTGTATGAATCATGAAACCAATACTGTTCATGCTTTTCTAGAGGTTATCAAACATATCAAAATGGTGATGCCCACTTTGATAGATATACAGTACTTCAGCGATGGTGCTGCCTCCCAGTATAAGAATTACAAAAACCTTGTGAATCTTTGCTGCTACAAAGATGATTTTGGAATACCTGCACAGTGGAATTTCTTTGCCACTATTCACAATAAGAGTCCCTGTCAAATGTCTAGCTGCACATGCTAGTTTGCAGGCCACCATCTGGACAAATTCTAACCCCTCTAGAAATGCATGATTGGTGTGTCATCAATGTGAAATGTAAAAAATTCTTTTATCTATCAGCAACAGATGTCATCAATAGTTGTGAACAGTTCAAGTTAGAGGAAAGGTATAGTCATATGTCTACAGTCCCAGGTACACATTTCCATCATAGTTTTGTGCCAGTCGGGGACCTGAAACACGAGATTAGGCGAATTTCAGTAGACACCATCTTTAAAACGGTTTAGATGGGAAGCTTGCATGTATGACGAAGACTGGTATATTGGGATTGTAGAAGGTCGCTCTGATGAACAGCATGACTTGCTTGTCAACTTCAGGCATAAGGGTGCAACAGAGCACTCACTTTCATAGTCATGAAAACATGATATCTTCTGGATTCCTTTCCAAGATGTAACCTGCACAGTTGATTTCCCTAGTGCCCAATGAGCAAGTGAGAGGCAGTATTTCTTGTTGAATTCCGATTTGCAAAGAGTTCTGCAATACTGTGAGAAATCATAGATATCTGATTGATCAATCTGTTTAGAAAGCAACTACCTGCATGATGATATAGTTATACTGTTAATGTTTTTGTTCATTTTATGGTTATAACATAGATATATTTTGTGGCACATACAATATCATACTTTCCATTAGTCCGTACAGTGAGGTGTATAAATACAATAAGTAAATTAACTAAATCAATGGTGAAATGGTCTGTCCTAATATGCACAAATAAAGGATGGAACAAATAAGATATTTAGTATATCTAGTGTATAGACCTTTCCCTTCAAGCACAAAAAATTTGAAGGGTGTCTTCATGTTTCCACGGAGTCAAAAATGTCAACAAGGTCAAGGTCATTTTCTAAAAATCATGAAAATTGACTATATTTGAAACACTATTTCTCAGCTGCTATGTATGTTCAACTGCCAGAAAAGGTTTTAAATACAATGAAAGACATATATCATCATAATATATCATCATATCGTATCAGTTATAACTTTTAGTATTGATTCTAAGTATGAATATTTTGAATCGGAAGTTGGTTCAGATGTGATGATTTGTTCAATATTTCAGTTTTTGATAGCTTATAACTCTTCGATGGTTAGAGACAGACTGGTTTTGATTGCTTTTTGGAATCTATGGCCCTGATTCTGTAGGACCTGAACTTTTCAGACCTAATCTTTCAAACTGCATGTTTTATGAGGCCTCAAAGTGGGTGATTTTAAAAAATAAATTTAGTCTCTAAAAAGCCCCCAAATTATGTGGGCCATATCTCAGAACTGTTTGAGGTACAGGGCTATAATTTTGCATGTGAAGTTCTTTTATGACATGTATCAACATATCCAAAAATGAAGAAAATCCAAGATGGTCACCTGGAAAGTTACTTTGAAATTTGCCTGATTTTGTACGGAATGATGCAACTCTCGAAAGAAACTGTCGCTGAGCTTCATCTTGGGTAATAATAGTGTTAAATTGTTGGATAAGAGAAATGGTTCACTCAGCACAGTCATTCACAACCTTCATCTCATATGCTGCTTTTTTGAAGTGATGATACAAATCGTTTTCCCAAGAAGAGGGGTCCTTCATCAAGTATTTGGGTTCTTCTGAAAGAATCACTGGAAATATCCTTTTTGTTTTCATTTTAAAACATTCAAATAGGGAAATCTCTGGCAAAAAAGTTTTTCTATCCACCCTCTTCAATCCTTTTGGTTTCAGGACGAGTCATATTATTTACCATATTCATCTTTTCATCAGCTGAGATATGGTCGCCGAACAGGGAAAGTCCCACAACTTCTTCTGAAATATACCAAAGATGGTGTTTGAAAGCTGTGAAGGCAATATTGGCAAGTTTTTCATTTTGAATTCCTTCTTGCCTGAGATTCATCATATCCATATCGTTACAACTTTACCTTGGCCACACACACGCAAACAAGGAAATGTTTAGGGCTTCACAACCAGATTGCCCAGTGCCACCATGTGAATCTGTCCAACTTTCTTCAGCTCTGGGAGCGCTATTACCGGTATGGGAGGGGGGGAGGAAAAGGGAGGCGGGCCCACTTTCTTGAGGGAAGAGAGGTTCGTTTTTCTTAAGGGACTGGGAGTCCAGCTCCAGCCAAGGCGAATGATCCGCACTCAAGGATGGGGAAGTTGTGGTTCCAGTCAAAGAGGAAAGTGGGAGCGCTCAGGCTCCAATCGATGCGTCCCTTTACTGCCACACGAGAGTCAGATGTCAGCGACAATCGGTACCACAGAACTGGAAAAGAGAAGGCACATTCAGTCACCTATTCACTGCCACACTCAAACATCTTTACTCCTAACACATTCAACCATATCCACTCTCACACAATCTTCACTCACCTATCTTCCGTCTAGGCGGCTCTTCCTTCCTCAGTCACAAACTTGACTTTCAAACTTTTACCTAACACGTTATAGTTATGCTGAAAGAATCCGCCTAAAAAGAAAACAGGAGATGAATGGGGGAGCACATTAGAGATCCATCGAGTCCCCCCACACAAAGCAAAGACGGTGATCACACAATCCACACACACACATTCTGCAAAAGAAGAAAGAGATTAGACATAGGGGAGGGGAGGCGGACAACCAAACTAATACAACATCAACAAGGATTACTTCTTACATGTTATGTCGACAGGCCAACCAAACAACCTCCCTTTTCAGTTATTCTTGAATTTTGATACAATCGCCTTGTTGTAAACTTGTGTTTGAGGCTTTTGTGTCAAATACAAGAGCCTTGATTTGCTTCGACAGGCCCCACTCTTTCATAACAGATAGACATGAATTGGCTTGATCAGTGCCCGAACTGGATCTAATTTTGGGAAGACCAAGGAGGAACTCAACACCATCTCTTCCTGAGGCAACATTGCACTTCTGTCAGCCTTATCATGACCAGAGCTTGATACACTTATGTCGGTCAATAAATAGCGTACCATCCCAATGAAGCATGAGAGGCGCATTGCATGGAAGACTTGTCATGATGTCAGCCTTGATTCGGGTAGCTGTTTCTTCACGCTTCTTCTTCAGTACCGGTAAATTGAACTCGGAGACAAAGTGATTTGTTCAATCTCAATACTAATAGACTTTGCCTGAGCCCCCACCTGGTGCATTGCTTTCCTGTGTGATACACCATCATAATCCATATCCACTGTGACTTGGGTTTCAAGAAATTTTGGGGGGAATCAGTAGACCTGCAGAGGACTCTGAAGACGAACTGGAAACAGCTAGTGTCGATGAGCTAATGACTTAATGGCTGTTTGTTTTTCCACATCAAATTTCTTTGAATGGTTCATTTCAATTCCAGTCATGCTCGATTGGGAACAATCCTCTCATTGGCTCAACAAGAAAGCTTTATCTTCATTTTTCATAATGAGTGTATCTTTGTGAGCAATTTCAGAGTTGATCTAAGTCATCATAAAACATTTGTTCCTTCATCATCCACTGATTCTCTGAATTCTGCAGACGATTCTTCTGAGACCTTTGTGCGTTGTAATGAGGTCTGAAAGTTTTCTGTTTGGCATAAAACTGTCCATAATGAAAAAACTGCTTCTACAACCTTCTTCACTTCTCAGATTTCATGCGCTTTAATTTGAAGTGATGGTAAAAGAAGTGACAATAGGCCATTAGATGGGATTCAGGAAGCAGTAATCTCACCCTCAGAATGTCCAAGGAGCCAAACTGTTGCTGCACTGCTCTGATCATTAAAAGGTTTTGCACAAATTTAACTTACATATATGATTAGGAAATGGGGCAACATGCAGCTGAATGCATATGCAAACTTTTAAAATTGACCCTATGGCTTTGAAACACCCTAATGGGGCCCTTCTGGTGAATGCGTCCGACCCTCCCCCCCTTATAACTCCTTCCCTTATAACTCCTCGAAGAGGGCCCTCACATCTTGAGGGCATATTCCTTCAATGGAATTGCTGTGGACTCCAGGCCAAGTGGGAGGAGCTGCAGAGGCTCGTCTTCTCCCATTTCCCATTAGCTATCTTTTTGCTTTAATACTTCCTTTCAGAGAGTAGCGGTGCAGCTTCAGCTGAATAGGAGGTATACTGTTTTTTCTGCATATATTCCACCATCAGCTGGGGTCAGTCAGGTCTGTTGTGCTCTGGAGCAGGAGGGAAATGACTGATTTCTCAGTCCATGTGGAGGAGTTTAGTTTAGGTCAGGGATGAGGCTGTTGAGTTCTTCTCTGGCAACCTCATTGCTGTTGGCTTAACTACTATTCCTAGAATGTCTCGCCATTTTTTAATTGGCCTCTAGAGGTGTTGAACCCTTCAATGACAGGTTTACATTGAGTGAGTTGCCTTCCACTTTCCCTTTCTCTGCTGACACTGCCCCTGCTCTAGATGATGTTCCGCATGCCATGCTTCAATACCAAGGTGAGTGAGCCATGTCCTTTCTGTTAGATTTATTCAACAAGAGCTCGACAGATGGTATCCTCCCAGACTTCTGGCAAGTGGCTACTGTGCTCACTTTTTGCAAACCAGGGTGAGTTCACTCTACCTGGGGCAGTTACTGCCCAATCTCTCTAACCTCCTGCGTGTGCAAGTTGATGGAGAAATTGGTAAATATTAGAATAACCTTTTTCATGGACAGTGGAGACCACTTGCCTTCTGCACAGTGTGGCTTCCGCAAGTTCTAAATATCGGATGTTCTGCTACGACTGGAAAATATCATCTGCAAGGCATTCCTTCATAGACAGTACTACACCAGTGTTTTTCAATTTGGAGAAGGCCTATAATACCATATGGCAATAGGATATCATGCAGATTCTCCACATGGTGAGGGCGACAGAACGCCTCCTGGCCTTTATTTCTGAGTTTTTTACGAGATTGTTGATTCCACGTATGGGTGGGTGGTGAGCCCTGTCTGGCCCAATGCATTAGGGGAGTATCCTTGGTGTCACACTCTTTGCCCTAAGATTCAATGGTACACCTCAGTGCTGCTGCATACAAGGTTGGCAAATCAAAAAAAGCCGGCTATGGGGGCTTTTTCAAGTGAAATTTGAAAAAAAAAACCCGTTCTTTTGGTTGGTCCTTTTTTTTTAAATTACACTTTTTTTAAGAAATGAATGCTACTTATTATTATTTATTCAAAATGCATATTTATGTTTATAATTTCAATAAATATGTATCAAATTAAGATTATTTCTCCGATTCTGATACTGACTCATCTCCCCTTCTAATGGTTATGGCTATCATGGGTACTCATAATTCTTGATCAGTGATCTGTTCTTACTTTAATATAATTTTAAAACTAATTAATTATTATTATAAAAATAAAGATAGCTATTCTTCTTCTATTCTATTCTACTAATGCTTGTAGCATTTGTTTTTTGAAAAACTCAGAATAAAACCTGTTTTGGGGTTTGTTTGTTTTTTAAATTACATTTTTTTTTTCAAGAAATGAATGCTACTTATCATTCTCTTATTCAAAATGCATATTTATGTTTATAATTTCAACAAATGTGTATCAAATTAAGATTATTTCTCTGATACTGACTCATAATTCATCTCTCCTACAGGTTATGGCTATCATGGGTACCCACAATTCTCATTCTGTGATTACTGTGATGTTCTTACCTTAATATAATTATTAAACTAATTAATTAATATAAAAATAGAGATAGCTATTCTTTTTCTATGTTATTCTAATGCTTGTAGTGTTTGTTTTTTTAAAAAACCTGAGATTTGAATAACCCCAGAATAAATAAAACCCAGGTTTATTGGGCTTTTTCAAAATTTGGGGGTTTTCCAATCCTGGCCGCATAATGTTCTCACTATGCTGTATGCACATCCTTTCCATCTCCTTATGGTGTAGCCCAGATGCCAACTCTTAAGAGTGTTGACTCCAAAGGCATTTAACCCGAATCTCTTGCTATGCTGAAGCGCATGTTTTTTGTGTGTCAAGACTAATTTGGTGCAATTCTGCCACCATCCACACCTCCACCTCGGCTCAGACTTTTTCCTAAACAGAGTTTATCTGGAAATGATAGATTTACATTTCCTTGGTCTTTTTGACCAATGCCTCACCTGGGGAGGCTCATATATGTAGCCGTAGGCTCTCTTATATCTGTGCCATGGACAATCTTCATTCTTTGATGTTTAATACTTGTGCTGATATGTCTACTGCCTTGCTTTTCTCCCAAACTTTGTTCATTTGAAGCTTGGCTACATTTGTGAGTTTTACACATCTGCAGCTGATCATCTATCGCAATAGGTAGACTCGATCCACCACACCTGTCTCCACCTGGTGATCGGTACCTTTGTTAATTCCCCCATTGAGAGCCTACTTTTTGATGCTGGGGAGATGCCACTTGCGCTGCACCTTACAGAGTGCATTATGTGCCTGAATGAGCAAAATTGGCTCCTCTCTCACTCGTTAATTGCTCTCACTGCCTCTGTGGCTGATCTCAACGCTGCCTATGCAGCGTTCATGGGCCATTGGTGCCTCTGTTCCCGACCAGTATGTCAAGGGTATACCACCTTTGCCTATTAAGCACACTTTGTGTCACATCAAATTCGTGGACTCAGTAAATTTATGGTATAGCTACCTTCCCTGCATCCATTATGACGACCTTTAAGTCATCCTTGAATGCCCACCGATCCCTCTGACCAAGATAGTGTGGTGCAGCTCTGCCATTTTTTTCAGCCTCTAAGGGATACCCTACCTAGAATGTTAAACCCGGTAACTAGAGGAACAGCATGCCCTCCTACCCCAATTGCCCTGGTGGTGTGAAACTAGATTTAAACTACTTGGGCTTTTCCCCCTTAAACATTTCCTTTTTTTAGCATTTCACAAACCCTTTCTCGCCTATTTATCTTGACCTGTGACTAATTGTGCAGACTTGTTGCAAACCTTCTCCTTTCATCCCTGGTCTAGGCTAGGAGAGGGACAGCCTATTGATTTCAATTGGGAGGGGGGTGGGAGACATCCTCTTAACATGCCTTCTTTATTCCTTTTACTACCCCCCCATCTTTCTTTTCTATTACTATTCCTCTGCAGCAAGAGGTTGGGAGGTGTATCGTACTGCAGCTGACATAGGAAGGATTGTATACCTCCCCTCCCTTTTGCAGCCTCATTGCAGGCAGATGCATTCTCCCCTAGCCCCAATGCCTTAGGATGATCTGTGGCTAAATGTATAACTTATTAGATTTTAGAGTATTGGGTGGGGGAGGCAACTAATCTCCTCTATTTCATTGTTAGGTGGGTCTCTCTCCCTTAGACCATTCATTACCCACTTTTCAAACACCTTTGCTCTGTAATCTAGTGAAATTGCACCAAGAAAATGCCAAGGGATGAACTTGGAATATTCTTTTAAATAGTTCATTAAACATCTTTGAGATGTTTCTTAAATTTCAGGGCTTGGGTTTCCAAGAAGTTGAGGCAACAACAAAACGGTTGATGTGTGGGGAACTTGGAATTGGAGCTATGGCAGCAGTACCAGATATAGTTGAAAGAGTTAAAAAACTAGTTTCAAGTTAATGTAGACTTATTGAAGTCAAAATGTTTTAATTAATTTTAAAGAGATTATATTTCTTGATTTTGGTCAGTATATATGATAGATTATTCTGTTAAATTTACTGAAGAACTCAAAATATTAAATATCTAAGAATCAAGTTTTAACATACTGTAGTTTGTTTTACATGTTACTTTTGTTTCTTTGCCTAAATTTTATCTTCGTTATATGGGAAGAAATCCTGAATTTTTAGGGGGAATCATTTATTCATGTCTAATTTATCCAATTAGATTATTTTAAATTAAATTTGTTTCACTTTATGAGGAACTGTCATGGCTGCATTCTCAGGCACCAGAGGAAGGAAGGTGAGCATGCCTTTGTAGTTTTCATTTGGTTTTGCTTTTAGTTTTATCTTTTTTATTATTTTGTTTGTTGTATTATTTAACCCTAACCCTTTATATCCTGAATTATCATCAATTCATAAACTTCTTTTTTTTTAAAGCTAATCTTAAACAAAATAAGTGATATATATTAAAAGAAAGGTAAAAAAATGTTATTTCTATTTTTTATGAAAAATGAAAAAAATGGACTTATAAGTACCACCAGGACACAAGGTGAAAATCATATTCAATACAATACATGATATTCCTAAATGTTGGGGGGGGGTTTTGTCAGTTATACAAAGGTAGACTTGACACTAGAGATGGGACAATTCCAAATATTTTTGAAATTCTGATTCCGAGTCCACTTCCAGTTATATGTTACGATTCCGATTCCTTTACAAAATAGAATATTGATTTATAATTCCTTCTGTATAATAATAATAATACTCGATACTTCAATAATAATTAATAAAGTTAGTTGTTACATAAACTAAATAGAATATAGTAAACAAATAAATGTAAGATGAACATTGGCATAAGTTTACATAGTATCTGCTTACAACTAAGTTTGGTATCATCAGTTGTCACAACCAAGTGAATTTAGAGCTTTGATAGGGAATAATGCATAGTTTATGTGAAAATTGTAATTCAAATCAGACTAATTCGATAATATCAACTAATAATGACTAATGTATTAAATACTCAACATTTAACATAGGCTGGGAGAAGGAAGCGTGTGCAGCATAAGATACATATACAGTGGCTCTTAGTCAACTGAACAACAAGGCTGCCCACTGCTGAAAGGATTTTAGCAATACATAGTACCAGAACTTATTCTGAAAATGTAACAAAATTGGTAAAATTGTACCAAATATAATTAAAACATAAATCAAAAGTAAAATGGTATAAAAAAAATTTATTTGTAGTTAAAAGATACCAAATTTGTACGAATCATGGTATTAAAAGTGTTTCTTTACAGCAAAAAGGTACAAAATTTGTACAAATGTGCCAACTTGAGCAGCGCTGCTGAACAAAGCTTGGAATTGCCTCAGCTGTTCTAAATGACACCTGAGCCATGGGCAAGCCTTCATTTCATGCATATAAACAATTAAACATAAAATGCCTTTCATATACAATCAGACCTTCAATATTAATTGATATTAAATAGTGATGCATTCTTGTTGACTAATCTAAATCTATTAGTAAATAACTTGATTGACACCAACGGGAAATAAACAATTTTTAAAATTTTGATTCAGCAATTGGCAAGTGGGAAAGAAAATTAAAAACTTAAATAAATATTTTATAAAAAGTTCTATACTTAAATTTTGAAGGAATCATTTTTTGAGTCAGAAAACTGGTATTATTTTTAACAATTCCGATGCTGATGCTGATTCCCCCCAAATGAATGATTCTTACAATTCTGATTCCGATTAATCGCCCCATCTCTACTTCACACAGTATATTTACAATATAGTTTTGAGTGAATTTTATTTGAAGCACAAAATTCACATCTACCCCTACTTTTAGCAAATTTAGGCCAATGTGCCCCTATGTTTCAAGTCTAATGAGTTATCTTGTGGGGAATCATTTTCTTTAAGAGTCCCTTGGCCTACCGCTCTTTTTTGTTCCTTGTAATTTTCACCCTTGCTAAGCCTTTTGAAATCAAGGAGCGGAATTTCACCATGAAGTTCATAATAAATAATATAATATGCATTCACAAAGAAAATTCTAGTTTAGTTGATACATTATTCTTCTTTTTCCATCTTCTTTGAAAAGAAACAGTTGATGTCACCAGATCAATTTTCTCTTGATGATCATTATCCAGTGTTGGATCAGTTGTAGTTTCTGAATTAGTGGATTAAACACCATCAGGTTCTTGATATGGTTGTTTAATAAAGTAAGAAAATGGGTAATTATATTCACAAATTCAATTTATTTTAATTATAACACCATAAAAATATTAAAACAAAAATAGTGTCAAGAATCACAATCTAAAATTGTTACTCATTAAAATGAAAGAAATATCCTGCTGGTACTTCCTTGTCCATCAAAGAATTATGTTTATTATTAATTATTAGAATGAAGTACATGTTTGCAAATATCATATAAAGCAAGCTAAGAGCCTTACTTATGAAAAATTCTTACCTTGAGAATGCTGATATTTGGGAAAAATATTTCATACACTGATTTCCATGTGTCTCTACGACCAAAGAATCGATCCTACTGAAATAAATTAACTGGCAGGCATAAATGGAGCTGTAGCTTGAAGCACCATCTATTGAGAGGCTAAGAAGTTACTGCAAATTGGTAGTTTAAAGTTCTACTAGTCAAGTTTTTAAACTGGTACTTGTTTGTACCATCAGGACTTAAAGGGTTAAAATAACCTAAAAATAGGCTAAACATAACTATGTACCTGCAGGGGGTTGATGATTATATTAGGAAAAAAAAAAATCCTTTTCACCCTTTTCTCCCTCTATTTTCTATCATAATAAAGTAAGAAAATGGCTTAGTTTCCAGTCTGTCTCTTGGAGGTACCCTCCTCTGTACCCAGAGGACCCCATAGAGGGTAGCCTGTTAGACTTGGTACTCAGAGGAGCTGCATATCCTCCCCGCCTGAATGTAAATTAGGGAAGCCATGTCACTGGGTTGACAGGAACTCTGTGATGGGGCTGGGTAAAGTTGTTTGTGTGGTTCCACCTCTCTCCCTCTCAGTACTACTTTACCTTTCTATTAGTATTATTATTATCATTCTTCCTATAATTTATCATGTAATATTATTGTGTATTAATATTTTCATTTATTATTACTATTTAGGATTTGTTTATTATTATGGCTCTTACCACAACCTTTTATCTATCTGCACTTTGTATCAGGAAGACTGTTTTCATCTGGACAGATTTCAGCCCACTAGCTATGGTGTCTTGGTGGACTGCATGCAATCCTGAGATCACCTAGCACTCACTGTATAATAATAATAGGTAATCACCTGCCCTACTCAGTGGACCCACCTACCCTGTTCCAGACTCACTCTTCTATCCACAGAGGTTCTGATTCCCTGTCACACTTTAATGCTCTTATGGGTCCGTAGTCTAGTGGGAGTGTATACCATGAGGTCAATACCTGGTGTGAAGGCTGAAAGCTCACTGGCTAAGGCAAGTATTAGGCACAGGGTGTGTTGGGTCATTGACTCTGCTCACCTTCCTAGAGTAGACATATAAGGTGGATACACTGGCACCATCCTTTATGGTTAAAGCTCAAGGACAATTTGGCCTAATGGCTGGCTGGGTTGGGAAAGCTCATCAAAGCTGGACTGGGACAGATTATGTGTAAATGATCACATTCTATAATTTTCTGATCCTATGGAGACTTTTCTCTTAACTTCCAAGCACAGCATCACCCTCCTTAGGTGTCAAGGGGGACAAGGAAAATTGAGGCATGGCTTCAACCAGTGGATGGGCTCCCCTCTCACCATCCCCATGCAGCAAAGAGGCTTTCCCTAGACCTGTGTTTCTTAACCTTTTTTTCAGACTTGATCTCTTTTAAGAATGTGATGAAAGCTACGAAACCCCACCCCAGAAATATTCACATAAAAGTAATAAAAATAACTTTGCATGCAATGAATATATGTACTTCATTTGTTTTTACATAAGGTAATTATGATTGCCTAATGTGGATTGCACCGCTGGAGCGTTTACTCCCAATCCCGTAAGGGGTATGGTGATATGTTTCTCATGCCATTGTGCTGAGGAGACTCAGCTACCTGTCCAGCCCCAGCTTAGCTTCTTCCTCATCTTGCCCCGGCATTTCCGTCGTCCCTTTAAAATCACCATTTCTCTATCAGTTTTGTTGGCCCCTTCTTCTCCTGCCCATGGACTACCCCGAATATGACCCAGCGCTCATCTGGATCACGAACCGAACACTCCTACGACAAGTTGTTAGGCCTGGTAACCCTAACTGCTCAGAAGTAGATCACCAAGCTGGATCCGTTATCCCGACATGACTACCACTCCATATTCGAATTTGATCCAGGTTTTCTCAAGGGGTGGCGAAGAAGGCGCAGTGGCCGTTCCCTTCTTGGGTTCAGTATTGGCCACCACAGGCAGGGGGTGGTGAAATCTTTACCAACATCGGAGCCACTCTTGGGCAACTCCAAATCAGACCACCCCTGTGCTTTCTCAGGGGCACTTCCAACCCTCTTCTACCAGAGAGAAAACTTACTCATCTCCTAGGCCTATGGGTGCAATGGAGCCCCCTTCCTGTGTAAGGGGTGCAGCGATTTATTTGCCTTCCTGGCCGCTGTACTGACGGGACTCAGTGCCCCGTTCGGTCCCGGCTTAGCCTCTTTCAGACAGCCAGCATTTCTACCCACTCCCTCACTCTCCCTACAACTTTCTTTGGTCTGCATCTAATTTCACAAGGTAGACGGCGACCAGCTTCCTCTCAACCAATTATCCTGGATCAGGGGTGAGAGGGCAGGGGACAACGTTCCCTCACCCCTGACCTCCTGTCTGGGGTGGTGTTTTTTTCACAACCTGCTTCATCCCCACCCACACCTTTCTCACTTCCCCTTACTTTCTCCTTTCACCATCAAAAACTGGAATCGAGAGGTTCGACCTGAGGTCCCAGGCTGACGGGAATTTGCTTGTAAAGTCCCATTCAGCTGAGTCCACGGAATCGTTGCTAGCTCTCGGTGAGGTTCAGGGCTGTCCCTTTCTTGTCATGGAGCACACGCGCCTAAACAGCTGCCAGGGAACTATATATCCTAAGGCCCTTCGTGGCATACCTGTTGATGACTTTTTGGAGGATCTCTCTCCACAGGGTGTCACAAAGGTATACAGATTTAGCCAAAAGGTTGGTAAGGCGCATCCTATCTTTTAAGGCACTATGCCCACCACCACACATGTACTGGGGGATCGGAGACCCTAGTACATGTAAATTCTCAGTTTGCCATTACATCCCACCCCATCCTCCGATGTGCTGCTTTAAATGCAATAAATTCTGACTTGTAAGCTCAAGGTGTCGCCAGCCCACAGCACTCTGCCACATCTGTGGTGGAGCTTTCCTCCCTCACCCGTGTATGTCAGCCCCATTGCTCCAACTGCAAAGGGGGACACCCAGCATCCTCAGGAGACTGCATGATCTATAAACTTGAGGCTGAGATTCAATCTCTAAGATACACCACATTCCTTAGTGTCTGCAAAGCTCGTGACTGAGTAAAAAAAAATACTAGTTTGCAAGGACTTCACCATATATTACAGCCCTAAACCTGTCCAACAGGTTTGGGGTAATCACAGAAAACGACAGCGTCGCTAACCACACCCTCACGGCGATGGAAGTCGCTCCCACCCCTACCGCTCTGAGGTTACTTCGGATGCATAAGAGGGCTCATGGAGGCTAAATGCCTCCCCCAAACTAGAGGCTACTCCCCCTCTGAAGCGTCTCGCTCAAATCGAGGCGTCATCGCCTGAACGGACAAAAGAGCCTCCGTGGTCCGCATAAATGACAATGGTCGCGGAGGTCCATCACCATCCTATGCCTCCCTCCCCAGGGAGGGAGGCTCTCGAGCTTGAGGACCCCGTAAGGGGCACGTCGATTTGTCATCCTGGCCGCCGTGCTGACGGGATCCAGCGCTCCGTCCGGCCCCAGCTTAGCTTCTCTTCCTTCCTTCGGATAGCCTGTATATCTTCCCTACTTCGTTGCTTTTCATACAACCTCTCCCACAACTTTCTCTGGTCAGCCTCTAATTTCACAGGGTAGATGCTGACCTTCTTCTCAAGCCAACCGTCCCGGATCGGGGCTGGGGGGAGAGGGGACAACGTTCCTTAAACCCTGAGCTCCGGTTCGGGATGTTTTTTTTAACAACCTGCTTCATCCCCACCCATACCTTCCTCACATTCCTTTTCCTTTCCTCTGTACAATATATCAGTTTTACGCAGCGTCTAAGGTGGAGCCGCCATGCCGATGGACTGCCAGGCGGGAGGGGTGGTCCCAAATGGCGGCGCCTGGCTCTGCCGGGCCTGTAAGCACCTCTTGCAGTGCGGGCTACTGCGAGAGGTGATGCGCTATTGCGCCCCACAGAAAATTTAGAATCACCATGCCCATTGATCAACAAAAAAACAAACAACCCTCAACTTTCCCTGTTCAATCGACGTTGCCGCCCATGGGCAGCTCCAAGAAAAAAATGGAGGTCCCCCCCCCCCCCCCCCCACTGTGCTTGCACAGGGGACCCTGCATATTTCTATAGCTGGAGAGGAGGCTTACTCCTCTCCTATGCCTATGGGTGTAGAGGACTCCCCCTCACTCCCTTCTCTGGAAGTGCTTTCGACCGCAGTTCCTCCTTTTCTTTCCAAAGGGACTGCCAAGAAAGCCAGCAGGAACCCCATAGCGAACCGCTCCCAATCAAAGCGGCTCGGTAGGGCAAACCCCCTTAGGGGGGAGAGGAAAGCCAGGCCCCATCGGTCACTTCCCTCAAAAGACCTACTGGAAAAAATATTAAACCTTGCCGGGGTCAAGGCCTGTGCCTCCCCACACAAGACTGGTGACACTGCCAAGGGGACCTGGGAGGGAAGGGCCAACTGGAGACCCCTCCTGTGATAGTAATGGTCCTTGAGGAAACCTAGCCTTAGACGGTAGGGCATTCCTCGGGTGGGAATCCGGGCTCGGCGCCAAGCACCGAACCCGAATCCGCCCCTATGCAAGGTCCGAGGCAGTACAAGGAGGGAAGGGATCTCCTCCAACCAGTGCCCCTGCAAACACCAGGACCTTCTCTATTTCGGAGAAGGACCTGGCTGAGGCTGGTCCATCTGGGCTAGGGGCTCCTTCCGGCGGAGGTGAGAAGCGGGTTCATTCCCCGCCCTCCTCTCCTAAAAAGAAGAACAGAAAAAAAGACTAAGAAGACTCAGGGCTCCTCTCCATCCGCGGGGGCTGCGGGGACGGATGGGTCTGCTGCCACTTTGGCAAGCGACCAAGCCAAGATCGGCACCTCTGGCCCCTCTGACCTTCCCGGGTGTGGAGCCCCTGACTATGACAAAGACCAAAAGTGCACAGGGTGGAGCCTCGATGACATCGGGGCCCCTGATTCAGATGTTACCTGGCGTTCTCGAGCCTGCTGGCTTCAAACGCTTCCTCGTTATTCGCTCCACTGATGGCACCATGTTGGCCAAGGGCAACATGATCCATCAGAGGAGAGGATTAGCTAGTGCAATTGGTAGAGAGCCGAAGGTGACCCGTTTCTCGGACGGGAGCCTTCTGACGAATGCGGTGAATCCCGCCGAAGCGGCCAAGATAAGTGCTCTTCGAACACTTCATGGCACCCCGGTGAGTGACGCCACACTCTACCATTAACATTGTGAAAGGAGTAGTTTAAGCGAGGGAACTCGTTGACTACTCCATTGTGGACATCACCTTAGAGCTGGCCGACCATGTGGCGGTCAAGGTGGAACGTGTGATGAGAAAACAGGGAGGGGCCTCGAGACCCACCCTTACACTCTTCGTCACGTTCGACTGTAACAAGCTCCCTGAGTCGCTGTGTGCCGGTTGGTACCGCTACCGCGTGAAGGCATTCGTTCTACTGCCGCGGCGGTGCTATTACTGTCACCGCTTCGGCCATACGAATCGTTCTTGTAGACGTGCAAAGTCCGGGTCACCCGAAGTCTGTGTAAATTGCTCCAAGGCCGCACACGATGTCTAAATCGTGTGTGGCCAAGTATGTCAATTGCGGAGAGCAGCCGCCCGCTTCTTCGAAGCAATGTGGTGCATATCTCGTTGAGAAAGAAATCCTGGACGTTTAGGCCCAGGATCGACTCTCATTCCGCGAGTCTAAGGACTTGGTCCTGGCGCGCCCGGCTCTGCCTGGGACGTCTTATGCCTCAACAGTTAGAAAGGCACCCTTTGCTCCTGGCCTATCTAGGCCAACGAGCACGGTTGTTTCCGCGCGCATTCGGAGCCCTTCTGCGGGCTCTACTCAACCCGGGCGCTTCCCTGGTATAGCTGGCGGCAAAAAGGGTTCATACCCAACCCCGGCTAAAACCAGGGCTTTCCCTTCTTTCGCCAGCGTGACCGTTTTCCGTAAGGCGAAACGGCCACGCGCCTCCACCGAGTCGTTAGACTCACGGGGCAACACCCCTGAAGTTGGTCACCAGGCCATCTTCCGGGGTTCCTAAAGCTGTCTCCCGAAAGGAGCTTCGGGTCCTTCGCCCACGCCTAGTGATAGAGCGAGTGGCTCGCAGACGGTGGTTCCTTGAAAAGAGGGCCCCCCGCCTCCGAAGCCGCAACGCCCGCCTAAGGTTTCGAGGCGGAGGGAGGAAAAGACTCGCATGGCGAGCCCAACCTTTCTTAATAAGTCCTCGAAGAGGACAGCGTATTGTCCAGCCAACAGCGCCTGGGGTTCTGCCTCCGGGAAGCGTACGGCTATCCCCGTGAGGGTCTTCTGTTCGAAGAGGGCCCTCGCGTCTCCGAGCTAGGCCTTGAGGGCATATTCCTTCAATGGAATTGTCGTGGACTCCGGGCCAACTGGGAGGAACTGCGGTGGCTCGTCTCATCCCGTTCCTCGTTAGCTATTTTTCTGCAGGAGACCATGCTAGGCGTGTGTCCCCTGCCCGCCCTCACGTGGTACAAGGGTTTTGCGACCCCACCACCACGAGATGGGGGATGCCCGGTTTACACCCGGCATGATGTCTGTGTTCTTTTCTCTTTAGAGACTTCCTTTCAGTCAGTGGCTATGCAGCTTCACCTGGATAGGAAGTATTTTTGCGTACATTCCACCGTAGGCTGACTTCGACGCGGGGGATTTCCGCCGCGTCGTAGGACGGTTGCCGAGGCCCTTTCTCATGCTTGGAGATCTTAACGGCAGACATCCTCTCTGGGGAGATTACTCCATAAATCCCAGGGGACAAGTCCTTGCCGATCTGATCGAAAAGCTTGAGATAGGTGTCCTAAATGTGGATGAGTATACGCATCACTGCCCGAGAACCGCTTCATTTTCTTGCCTTGAAATATCTTTGTGCTCATGGGATGCACAGCCTGATTTTGATTGGAGGGTGATCTATAACCTCCATCGTAGTGATCACTTTCCTAATCAAATATCATTTTCAGGGCAACTGCCGCCTGATAGCCCACCTCGGTGGTGCTTGGCGCAGGCGCGGTGGCCTGCATTTTAGGAAGTGACTGAATTCTCTATCTCACTAGAGGAGTTACGGTTCGTAGATGAGGCCGTTGAGTTCTTCTCCGGTAACCTAATCGCCGCGGGCCTGACTACTATTCCCAGAACGTCTGGCTGTTTTGCACGCCGACCACTCCCGTGGTGGTCGGTCGAGTGTGAGACGGCCCTCAAACAGAAGCGTTTTCCTAGCATGCGCTATAAGCGCCGCCCGAACGATTTCACTTTCGGTGAATTTCGTGTGGCTAGGTTGTGGTATATTTCGAAGCACGCCCGCCGCTCTTCTTGGTGAGCATACGTGTCTTCACTCAACGGGAAGACCCCTCTGGCAGAGGTGTGGAAGCGAGTCAAAAGGATTCGGGGCAAATTCTCGCAGGACCCCCCCTCCCGTTCTCCAGGAGAATGGGACCGCAATCTCGGACCCCTCGTCCTTTGCGGAATCCTCCGCGTCTGCTTTATCCGCATTCACTAGCCGGGATACTGCTCCTCCAGCATTCAATGCAGGTCGTCATGTCGCGGAAGGCCGCCGACTGGACTTTACCTCCAGAGGCGGAAAACCCTTTAACGACAGGTTTAATGTGAGTGAGCTGCATTCTGCTCTTGCTCCTGGCGCGGACACCGCCCATGGTCCGGACGATGTCCCGTTCGCCATGCTTCGACACCTGGGTGAGCGAGGCATGGCCTTTCTGTCAGATCTGTTCAACAGGATCTGGTTGGAGGGTCTCCTCCCAGATTCCGGGCGAATCGCTACTGTGCTCGCCTTTCGCAAACAGGGGAGAGATCACTTTACTCCGACCGGTTTCCGCCCAATCTCTCATCTCTTGCATGTGCAAGTTAATGGAGAAATTGGTAAATGTTAGATTATCCTTTTTCCTGGACATCGGAGGCCATCTGTCTTCTGCACAGTGCGGCTTCCGCAAGTTCCACTCCACGTCGGATGCTCTGCTCGGACTGGAAAATGCCGTCTGCGAGGCCTTCCTTCGTATACAGTACTATGCCATGTTGTTTTTCGATCTGGAGAAAGCCTATGATACCGCATGGCGATACGGTATCATGGGGGCGAGGGGACGCCTCCCAATGTTTATATCTGAATTTTTGCGAAATCGTAGATTCCACGTACGGGTCGGGGGAGCCCTCTCAGGCCCAATGGAGCAGGAAGAGGGTGTCCCGCAGTGAAGTGTCCTCAGTGTCACACTCTTTGCCCTGAGCATCAACGGCATCACATCGGTGCTGTCGGAAGATGTTCTCGCTACGCTCTACGTGGACGAGCTTTCGATATCTTTTGGCGTGGCCCAGATTGCCAACTCTGGAGCGTCGACTCCAACAGGCATTGAACCGCGTCTCTCGCTATGCCGAAGCGCACAGGTTTCGGTTTTCTTTGGCCAAGATTAAGGTGGGGCACTTGTGCCGCCATCCATGCCTCCACCCTGACCTAGACTTGTTCCTTAATGGGGTGCGCCTAGAAGTGGTTGAATCGTACCGTTTCCTTGTCTCGTATTTGACCGACGCCTCACCTGGGAGGCTCATATTCGCAGCCTTAGGGTCTCTTGTACCCACGTCATGGATATTCTATGTTCCGTGACGTTCAGCGCTTGGGGGGGGGGTGCTGATAGGGCTACTGCCTTACTTTTTTTATCGATCCTATGTTCATTTGAAGCTCTACTACGGATGCCAATTTTATGCATCCGCAGCCGAGCATTTCTTGCGGAAAGTAGACTCGATCCACCACACCGGCCTTCCGCACTTCTTCCATTGAGAGCCTGTTGGTCGATGCTGGGGAGATGCCACTCGCTCTACGCCGCGTACAGTTCATCGCGAGCCTGGCGCCTCCTTCAGTCGCCAAAATAGCTCTCACTGCATCCGCAGCTTATTTCGACCGTGCCTATGCCGCTGAGAGACGCCATACCCTAAGCCCTTTGGGTTTAGGGCCAGGAAACTCCGTCGAGAGCTAAGTATAGCTCTTGGGCCTGTGGCGCCCCTGGTTCTGCCCAGGACGCCACCATGGAGGGTACCGCATTTGGCTATTTGTCGCCACGCCTCTGCTCCCAAAGCTTGTACAGCGCCGGTAGTATTGCGTTCGACCTTTTTGGAGCACACCTCGTGTCACGCTGGAACCGTGCCAGTGTATACGGATGGCTCCAAGTCCGAAGAGAGGGTCGGCTTCCACGATGTATTCCCTCTGGGCTCTGCCAGGCGCTGCGTCTGTCTTCACGGCCGGCCAAGCTAGTGATAATACATCACTCGGTACGCGAGATTGCGCGACCTGCCCGGTTCGGAGACCGGATTGTGATCTATAGCGACTTACAAAGCGCCCTGAGCTCTCCCGGGGCATTGGAATCTCCGCATCCCCTGGTTCTCGATATCCGTGACTGCACGGTCCCTCGGATCTCAGGCTACCTCCCTTTTGTTTCTCACGACGCGGTGTTTCCGACAGAGGTGGAACTGCCTTTCTGGTACTCGACTCGGTCCTGTGTCGCCTCCACACACTAGTCGGTTGTTCGGCTTTGCTTAAGACGGCAGTACACTGTGTGCTCTGTTTACATTCTTCCTCACGACCGTCCTACTCTTGATTCTTTTCGTGAACTAATCCTTTAACTTCCTTCCCCTTTCTTATCTTGGGGGAGTTCAATAGTAGGGATCCTGCCTGGAGGGACTGCTGCACGACGTTCCTACCACTTACTTTGCTGTCACTTATGGATGAACTATTTTTCTTTCAATTAAACTCTGGCTCTAGTCTTACCCTTCCACCAGCACCTTTACTTGCCTTGATCTTTCCCTTATATCGGATGAGGTGCTGCTTGACTTCTCCTGGGCAGTTTCCCAGGACGATTTCGGCAGCGACCAATTCCCGGTCTCTCTTTATTCCCCCATCTTTCGAAACTCTCCGTGGACATAGATGACACTTCTGTAGCGCTGAATGGGTAGCATTCAAGGTAATAGGGTCTGCCTTCGGCTAGTGCATGATTTCCATACAGTTGCTGAGACTGTCCTTCCCTAACTCTAATAATTTCTGCAGCTACTTCTTCGATTCCTAGGTCGTCATCGGTGGTCCACCCCAGGGCCGTTCCGTGGTGGTCTCTGCGTGCAGCGAGGTGGTTCGTAGAAAGAAGCGCACCGCACGCCGGTACTACTGAACCCGTCTTCCCCAACATAAAAAAGAAATGAACCGGGCACGGACCCTCATGCGCCGATGTCTCAAAGAGGCACGTCAGTCCTTGTGGATATCCTATGTGTCCTGATTTTCCTCCTCCTCCTCTACCACTGACGTGTGGCGCCGGGTTCGCGGCGTTGCTGTCGAGGCATCATCGCCGCCCCAGCCCTCTATTAGGGAAGGCAATGCCTACCTCTGATCGATATGAGGTGACTTACATGCTCGCCAGGCACTTCTCGTCGATTTCTAACCAGACCGCACCTCAGTTTCGCAGTGTATTAGATCCACTCCTGCGCCTCAGCCACGACGTGCAGGAGGCTTTCTCACAACGTCATGCATTGTTTGGATGTCTTCTTTGACATTCGCAAGGCATACACGACATTGTCACTAAATCCTCCATACTCTGGAGTCTCCATTCTCTTAACTTCCGCGGCTATATGCCAACTTTCCTCTCGAGATTCCTTCCCGATCGGTCCTTTCAAGTTCGGGTCGGTTCCTCTACATCTATTCCTTTTCCACAGAAGGGGAAGTCCTTCTGGGATCTGTCCTGAGTGGCCTCCTCTTCTCTTTCCTCATGAATACTGTTGCCACTTCACTCCCTCCAAATATCAATAGTTAGCTCTACGCTGACGACCTGGTGATTTACTTTAGCGGTAAATCACTATCTCTGGTCACCTGAAAGGTCCAACTCGCGGTCACTGCCGCCGTGTCTTCTAACGGTCTATCATTTTCTCCTTAGTCTTGTTCCGTTCTTTTCCGCCGCCGTCGAGGTAGACAGGCCCTCGAGCGTTCGCTGCTTATGTCTGGGACTCCGATCCCAGCTAAGCAGTCAGGGAGGTTCCTTGGCCTGGTGCTTGACGAGAAGTCGTCTTGGGGGCCTCACATGGAACACCTTGTGACTGCCACCCGCCCGCCTTCAACCTTCTACGCCTTCTCTCCCACACTAACTGGGGCGCTGACCGCCGCACCTTGCTGCGCTTTACTGTTCCCTTTCTCTCCCCAAACTCGGACTTCGGGTGTGAGGTGTACGCCGCAGTGTCCCCTTCTACCCTCCGACGTCTCGAACCCATACAAAACTCCGCTCTGCAGATGGCTTCTGGAGCCTTCTGCTCCTCACCTGTCGCAATTCTTCGTGCAGATTGTAACATCCTTCCCCTAAGGGAGCGACGGAACTTTCTAGCCGCGAAGGCTCTCATACGCTCCCGGAGACTCTCCTCTACCCCTACTTTTCCAATAGTTACAGATGACCCCTCACCTGAGGCCCATTGGACCTCCCTAAAATTGCGTCCCCTCTCTTCACTGCCCTCCCCTTCCCGATTCCTCAAATCTGCTTGATATCCTTCGCAGGGATCTTCCCTTGGATGCTGGCCCAAGCCAGGATATGCAACCACTTGCTGTCTCTTGGCAAATCCTTTACACCGGCTGAGGTTCTTCGTGGAAAGTTCCTTAGCCATATCTTTGTGTGCTCTCAACTTAACTTATAGGGTGCCGTCATCGTTTTGACGATGCCCCGATACACCTCCTTTTGCCTCCCCTCTGGGTGCCCATCTTATACTGCGGAGCTCTATGCCCTGAGGGAGGCCCTTCTAATTAACCGTCTTCAAGCCTCTAACGACTTCGTAATACATATATTCAGACTCTCGCAGTGCGATTTCCGCACTCTCCCTCTACTATTCTCCTCACCCTATTGTCCGCGAGATCAGTCAACTCTTGCTCGATGCCACTGTTTCCTCGTAAAAGCTGATCACCTTTTGCTGGGTTCCCTCGCACGTAGGCATTCCTGGCAATGAGGCAGCCGATCGAGTTGCGCGGTCGGCCTCTGATCTAGCTCGTCCTGTTCCTATTCCTCATACTGACCTCTTTCCTCACTTCAAAAAGCTAATGTCAACACAGTGGTTTGCCTCCTGGCAATCTTCACCTCTCACCAAGCTCCACCAGATTAAACCCACCCTTGGGTACTGGGCATCCTCCTTCCATCGCTCCCGCCATAAAGAAGTCGTTTGGTCCCTTCTCCGTCTTGGTCATACACGCCTAACTCACGGGTACCTTATGTCCCGTGAGCCCCATCCCATAATCGTCTACCATAATAATTCTAAGGGGACTGCCAAGAAAGGTAGGCGGCTTATAATTGACCGCTCTCGGGGGAAGCAGTACGATAGGGCCAACCCCCTTAAGGGGAGGAGGGAAGACACGCCCCGTCGGCCTCTTTACTCTAAAGACCTGGGGGCTCGCATATTGAGCCTAGAGGGGGTCACCGTACGTGTTCCGCTCTCTTCACCGACAAAAGACGTGACCAATGGGACCTGTGATGTTCTGGGGGGATGGCCACATGGAGCTCCCCCGACATGGCCATGGTCCCTGAGGCAACCCGGCCCCAGACGGTAGGACCTTACATGGGGACGAACCTGTGCAAAGTCCTCCTCAGACGGCTCGGGTATCCAATGCTTTACAAGGAGAGGAGGGATCTCCTCCGGCTGGTGCCCCTGTGGCAGCTCCGCCCGCGCTAAATTAAGAGTAGAGAAGTCACGCCCCCTTAATTGGCGTTAGTATGAATGATCGGGCTGAAACATTATTATATTTCTCCTTATTTGTATATTACTATTAGCCAGTCAGAATGATAGCCTCCAGCCTAAACATTAAGAAGGCCTTGTCACCGGTTATGGGGTGCTTCTGTGGCACTCGAATTGCAAGGAAAGTAGACCTGTGGCACCCAAATTGCAGGATAGGTGTTCTCAGCGAGGAACCCCCCACAAATGGGTGCCCGGTGGATCTATGAAATCCTGAAAATGGGTACACGCATGAATTAATGCAGTAATATGCCATGTAATAGATAGTGAACCAATGGAAAATAGAGAGAAATAATATATCACAATTGTATATTTATTAAGAAATCTGAATAGAGCAAAGTGGATCGCCAGTGTGTCTCACATGACCACACACAAGCATACGCACGCTAAGAAACAGTTGCCAGACGGAAAGGTCTCAATGATAGACAACTATAGTTTTTGGTTATTAATCGGATTTATTTTTGGTTAATAAATCAGCCTAAATAGCTATTAGAAAACCATTGCCATAAATTTGGGGTTTAGATGAAATCTTCGTCTCCTAATGTTTAGGCCTACGACCAAAGTGAAATAAATTTTGGAATTCTGAACTAGGTTATTAAGAAAAATAAATATATTCACAGAATTAACGAATGAACAATGGGATAAATTGGATTAGGAATACAATGTAAGATGCGGTAAAGTAAATATAATAAAGTAACAAGATGTGAAGTGAAATTGAAGTAAGAGTGAAATAAAATGTCTATGATGGGCTGAATTGGGGTCTGCAATACGAGAAGTAAATAGAATTAGGACCTGCTCTTGTATGGCAGTTTGCAGAGAATAATTGTGAGGGGATGATGAATTTGTTTGGAGTTAATTGACTAAATGTAGAAGGAATGATTACCGACCTTTATGCTGAGAATTGCGAGAGACGAAATGGGAAATACTCGTGTTCAATTTGGTTGAGCTGAAAACGTGTGTTTGTTTGTGTGTGCGTGAAATTTTAAGAGATGATGTTTGAACCATTAGTACGTTAAATGAATTCAGTTTTTCGTCACAGGATATTTGAATTATTAAAGGTTACATAAATTAAATGAATTGCAAAAAGTTATGGATAAATTAATTGAATGATTAAATTTACAAGTTAAGTAAAATAAATTACTGAATTATTAAGTTGTACATAAATTTGCATGAATGGTTTAATCGACAAAGGTTAAGTAAAAGAACTGAATGATTTGAATTTTACAAATAATATGATGATATATATTTAAGTTTCCCAGAGGGATTTTATTATAGGAATGCCCAGAGGGCATTGCTATATAACAAGCACAAGCTAAACAAATTCAGGGTAATGTAAGCCTTGACCGGTTAAAGTTTCATAAGAACTGTGGCGCTATAAGGGCCGCCCGAACGATTTCACTGTCGCTGAATTTCGTCGGGCTAGGTTCCGGTATATTTCGAACACGCCCGCCGCTCTTGGCGGGCATAGTGTCTTCACTTAACGGGAAGACCCCTTTAGCTGAGGTGTGGAAGCGAGTCGAAAGGATTCGGAGCAAGTTCTCGCAGGACCCCCCTCCCGTTCTACTGGAGAATGGAACCGCAATCTCTGACCCCGCGTCCGTGGCGGAATCCTTAGCGACCACTTTTTCCGCATTCTCTAGCCGGGATGCTGCTCCGCCAGCATTCAATGGACGTCGTGATGTCGTGGAAGGCCGCCGACTAGACTTCACCTCCAGAGGCGAAGAACCCTTCAACGACAAGTATACTGTCAGTGGGTTGCGCTCCGCTCTCGCTTCGTGCGTGGACACCGCCCGAGGTCCGGACGATGTCCCGTACGCCATGCTTCGACACCTGGGTGAGCGAGGCATTGCCTCTGTTAGATTTGTTCAACAGGATCTGGGTGGAGGGTCTTCTCCCAGACTCCTGGAGAATCACTACTGTGCTCGCCTTTCGCAAACCGGTGAGAGATCACTCTACTCCGACCGGTTTCCGCCCAATTTCTCTAACCTCTTGCCTGTGCAAGTTGATGGAAAAATTGGTAAATGTTAGATTATCCTTTTTCCTGGAGAGCGGAGGCCATCTGTCTTCTACCCAGTGCGGCTTCTGCAAGTTCCACTCCACGTCGGATGCTCTGCTCCGACGGGAAAATGCCGTTTGCGAGGCTTTCCTTGGTAGACAGCACTACGCCACGGTGTTTTTCGATCTGGAGAAAGCCTATGATACCGCATGGCAATACGGTATCATGGAGACTCTCCACACGATGGGGGCGAAGGGACGCCTCGCAATGTTTATATCTGAATTTTTGCGAGATCGTCGATTCCGCGTACGGGGGGGGGGGCGAGCCCTCTAGGGCCAAAAGGAGCAGGAAGAGGCTGTCGCGCAGGGAAGTGTCCTCAGTGTCACATTCTTTGTCCTGAGCATCAACGGCATCACCTCGGTGCTGCCGGAAGATGTTCTCGCTACGCTCTACGTGGACGACCTTTCGATCTCTTTTGGCGCGGCCCAGATGCCAACTCTGGAGCGTCAACTCCAACAGGCATTGAACCGCGTCTTGTTATGCCGAAGCGCACAGGTTTCGGTTTTCTTTGTCCAAGACTAAGGTGGTGCCCTTCTGCCACCATCCACGGTTTCACCCCGATCCAGATTTGTTTCTTAATAGGGTGCGCCTGGATGTGGTGGAATCGCACCGTTTCCTTGGTCTTGTATTCGACCGACGCCTCACCTGGGACGCTCATATTCGCAGCCTTAGGGTCTCTTGTACCCGCGCCATGGACATTCTCCGTTCCGTGACGTTCAGCGCTTGAGGCGCTGATAGTGTTACTGCCTTATTTTTTTATCGATCCTTTGTTCGTTCGAAACTCTACTACGGATGCGAATTTTATGCATCCGCAGACGAGCATTTCTTGCGGAAAGTAGACTCGATCCACCACACCAGCTTTCGCCTGGCGACCGGTGCCTTCTGCACTTCCCCCATTGAGAGCCCGTTGGTCGATGCTGCGGAGATGTTACTCGCTCTACGCCGCGTACAGTTCATCACTCGCCTGTACGCGCGAGCCTGGCGCCTCCCTCAGTCGCCAACAGCTCTCACTGCATCCGCAGCTAATCTCGATGGTGCCTATGCCGCCGAGAGACGCCAGTCATCCCCTAAGCCCTTTGGGTTTAGGGCCAGGAAACTCCTTCGAGAGCTAGATATAGCTCTCGGGCCGGTGGCGCCCCTGGTTCTGCCCAGGACGCCATCCTGGAGGGTACCACATTTGGCTATTTGTCGTTACTCCTCTACTCCCAAAGCTTGTATGGCGCCGGGAGTATTGCGTTTGACCTTTTTGGAGCACACCTCCTGTCACGCTGGAACCGTGCCAGTGTATACGGATAGCTCCAAGTCCCAAGAGGGGGTCGGCTTCTACGCCGTATCCACTCTGTTTGAAGTCAGCGGGGCTCTACCAGGCGCTGCGTCTGTCTTCACTGCCGAGCTGGTGGCAATACACCACTTGGTACGGGAGATTACGCGACGTGCCCGGTTCGGAGACCGGATTGGGATCTATAGCGACTCACAAAGCGCCCTGAGTGCTCTCGGCGTATTGGAATCTCCGCATCCCCTGATTCGCGATATCCTTGACGCCGAGGTTATGGCGAGCCGGGCAGATGTCGAGATTATCTTTTGCTGGGTTCCTGGTCATGTAGGAATTGCGGGGAATGAGGGCGCCAAAGAGTCCGCGAGGACTCTGCGACCGGACCACCGTTTCGCTCTTCCTCACACCGACTACATGGCACGAATACGGGCAGCTCTTCGGACTGCTTGGCAAAGAAGATTGGAGACGGTCGAAGGGAACATAAAGTTGCGTGCCATTGCGCCGCGACTGTTCCCATGAACCTATCCCCCAATGCCGCGACGGCTTCAGTTCGCTTTCTGTCGTCTCAGAATCGGACACACTCGTGTGACGCATCGCTATTTGATGGAGCGCTCGCCTGCACCCCATTGGGATGACTGCGTCGTCCCCCAAACTGTTCGGCACATTGTTGTCGAATGCCCCAGTCTGGGTGATCTTCGCGCACGTTACCTGTCCCGGTACCGGGATGGGCGGGGTCGCTACCGCCTGTCCTTTGTACTCGGGACTAGTGCGTGGACATTGACTGGTGGACTTGTTGACTATTTTGGGGAGGCCGGCCTTCTCCCTTTCATTTAACTAGGTTTAGTTGTTGTTTTTGTTATTGTTTTGTTATTGTTGTTTCATGTTCATTTTTTTTTAAAGTAGCCTAGAACTAGGCTGTTTGTTTACGGCGACTTATGCCTAAGTCGGCATTTGCCATATAGCCCCTTTAGAAAATATATCATAAGAATTGTGATAAGCAAGCGATCTCTCTGATATGGGATATCCCCAAAACGTGGAAAAATGTCTAAGTTCATTAGTTGCACATAACTTGTAGTTCCGCCCAACGAAGGAAATGACAAACATACACGATCTTTGGCTCCGCCCCTGTCCAGGTAAAGTGAAAAAGGTCACGCCATTTGGAGACTAGGCACACACGGAGGAGAGGAGACTAAGATAGAGAGAGAAAGAGAATCAGTCAATTCACTTGTCCACAGCCTATTGCTATTAGTTAGCGTCACGAATCCGTTCCATCATCCTTGAATCCTATCGCCTTTGGACTCAGCTATATAGCCTTAAACGTAAAACTTACACATAACCGCGTAGGACGCGAACGTTTCCGCTTGGTAAGCCTAAGCTAAGAATAAAACACTTATCGCCGCCTTCTTTTTCAACTCCATTTCCTTAACCCGTGAATTGAGAGGCACTTTCGGGAACCCAGCCTAAACGCGTATTTCCCGTGAGAAACCTAAAGAGTACAAGCCGTCTATGCCCGTCACGTCACTCAGCCAGATTCCATCGCGCGCGCGCGCACACACCACTATAAACAAGTGACTTCGAGAAGCGCATTAACACCGAGGCCGACCACCATCAATCAACCTTAACCCCCATCTTCCTCTCCCAAGGAGGTAGACTCCATGACCGGTGACCTTTCGAAAAAGGAGGAAGAAGACTGGTGAATTCCACATCAAAAATAATGAGTGCGACACCTCAATCCTCGGTTTGGTCACACCTTTACCCATAAACTTGTCACCCCTTCGACCGGACAAGAGGTAACCGAAAACATGGACTCATCGGACCAACAACGGGCAGAGCAAGGAGAAGCAAAAATCACCAGCCCAAAGCCTACTCAGCTTAAGATGAAGTATGTCTTGCGAACTCCATCTCCGTTGACATCCCCTTTCAACGAAGCGAATGATAAGGAGCTCGTCTCTTTTCTACACACCGGACCATTGCAAGCAGCTGGATGAGCTAAGATGAACCGCTAGAGGTGGATGTAGGTGGAGACCTAACCCAGCAAAAGTTTGTCTAGTCTCCACATACGAACACAACGCCCATCATAGCAGCTCAAAAGTACAACGCTGAATCACGAGGAAATCAACGGACGAACGCATGCGGTACGTTCGAGTAAAGTTTTTCCAAATTAATAATAAAAATTTTTATACCCAGTATTCTTAAGCTTCGGATAAGAATACTGGGTATAAAAATTCCAGTGCTAATTCAATTTATAATGAAAAAAATATGAAAATCCAGTGTCTGGTAGTGGGAAAAATAATATTAATTTTAGTAGAAAGAATTGAGTGTATAAAGTCCGTAAAATTATTAATTTAAAGATAAACCAGTATTAAGTGTACAAATTCTATCAAATTATTAATTTTAAGATAACTCCATATTAATGTAAAAAGACCGTATAGATATTAATTTAGAGTTAACCCCGTATTCTTAGTTCCGTCTGGTTGGTATCTGGGCCGCGCCAAAAAAAATCGAAAGGTCTTCCACGTAGAGCGTAGCGAGAACTTCTTTCGGCAGCACCGTGATGATGCCTTTGATACTCAGGGTAAAGAGTGTGACACTGAATACACTTCCCTACGAGGTGCCATCTTCCTGCTCCATTTGGCTGGAGAGGGCTGCCCTCATCCGTACGCGGAATCGACGATCTCGCCAAAATTTATATATAAAGATTTGGAGTCGTCCCCTCGTCCCCATCTTGTGGATAGTTTACATGATGCGGTATCATAGGCTTCCAGATTGAAAAACACCGTGGTGTAGTGCTGTCTACGAATGATGGCCTCGCAGACAGCATTTTCCAGAGGAGCAGAGCATCCGACGTGGAGTGGAAGTTGCGGAGGCCGCACTGTGCAGAAGACAGACGGCATCCACTGTCCAGAAAAATGGCTAATCGAAAATTTATCAATTTCTCCATTGACTTGCACACGAAACAGTTTAGAGAGATGTTCGGAAACCAGCCGGCGTAGAGTGATTTATCACTGCTTGCGAAAAGCAAGCACAGTAGCGATTCACCAGGAGTCTGAGAGGATACCCTCTACCCAGATCCTGCAGAACAAATCTAACAGAAAGTCCATGCTTCTCTCACCCGGGTGTCGTAGCATGGTGTTCGGGACATCGTCCGGACCAGGGGCGGTGTCCGCCCTCTAAGCAAGAGTGGAACGCAACTCACTCAAAGTAAACCTCTCGATGAAGGGTTCTCTGCCTCTGGAGGTAGTCCAGTCAGCGGCCTTCGACATCACGACCAGCTTCACCTCCCCACATACGAGGGGCGGTCAATAAGTTTTGCAATTCGGATATAAGGTTAACGAGAGAGGAGGAAAAGTGTTTTATTATTTTTCAATATAACTACCCTCGACTTCAATGCACTTGCGCTACTTGTCCTTGAGGCTTCGAATTCCTGACAACCAGAAATCTCCCGACTGCTGTTCAATCCACTCCTGGACGGCGAGCTGGACATCTTCATTGTCCCCAAACCGGCGTCCAGGCAGTGCAGCCTTGAGCTGCCGGAATAAAAAGAAGTCGTTAGGGGATCCCAGTGATGGACCCACATCTTATTACCTGTCACTATGTGTGACTCGAATCCCGCCGGCTCTTGGTTTTACAAGAGCAGCAGCTCCTCCGAACTTTAAAGAGGTTGAAGTCGATCATGGGGCGTGAGGCTTCTAGGGACCCAACGGGCAGAGACCTTAGTCATGGCTAAATTGTCGTGGATGATGTTGATCACACTTCCATGTGATATTCCAAGTTCTCGCTCGATTTCTTCGACCTTAACCCGTCGATCATCCTCTTCACACGAGCCACGTTGTCCTCCTTGGTCACGTCTGACGGGCGTCCTGGACGGGGGTCATCTTCAAGGGACTCACGACCATGGCGGAACTCCCTATTCCAGCGAGCAATGGTTGAATAGGAAGGGGCCGTGTCGGTGTACACTGCAACCATGCGTTCATGGATCTCTTTTGCATTCTTGCCTTCTTTGGTCAAATATTTGATCACTGTGCGGTGCTCAACCTTCTCCATTGTTGAAAAATTTGTGACTGACGATCTGCGACCAGCTACTGCTTCTTAAATAGACGAGGCAGGAGCGTGCGGCTGCAGGTCTTGACTTGCCATAACTTGTCATAACTTGTCCTAACACCCCCACAAACAGCCATCCGCCTTCCTCTGTTTTTCCATACCGATTCGCAAAACTTACTGACCGCCCCTTGTAATAGAAAACAAACGCTTCAACACCTCATATTAAGTGTTTTAAGTTTCATCATTGTCAAAGCTTACTTCGTTTCTAGTTGATTTACTTGCTAAACAATTCTGTAGATGATCGTTCTCTTATTTTGCACGTGTCAAAATTATTTTTTTTTAGTTTATTTAGAATAATTTCTTGAATATACAATTGTATTATATGAAATCTTCATAAAATATATTAAATGCATGCCTTTACATACCCTGAAAATTTAATTTACCTACTCATCATATTTTTAAAATAGTTTCATAAGGAAAATAATTCTCTTATTTTGCTCCTTAATGTACATCTCTTTAGCAGTAATATCTGCCTCAAACTTGTCACGGATGGTTGTAATGACGGGACGTGTCGGTGGCTTTGTACCAAATTCCAGGATTCTTTTCCATTAGACTTCGGCCACATTCAGGACCGTAACTAGCCAATCCGGGTCCCCAGGACTAGTCATTTTCGCGCCCCCCTCCCTCGTATATCTGTCATCTACGCTTCAAACTTTTGAATTTTAAAAAGAACACTGTGGTCCATGCAATTATACGTCTCGTCAAAAGATTTATTAGCATTTAGTCTCATAAAGTTTACTCTAATGCTGAAAATCAGTACGAATTGTATCATGTATATACCCAATACAAAATAACAAAGGCTCTCATACATTATTAAGCCCAACATGGATCTGTTTACATTTTATTAAACGTGCATTCCTCGAGCCTTACGGGTGGCAAACATAGCAATATCATCATCAAAAATAAGATCCCTTTGCCAAGACACCTAAACCCTTTAGTATATTATGACACATAATTGACCTCAGGACATTTTTATTTTACTCAAAGATTATTAATTATTATTTCAGGATACCATCTGGCAATTGCTTATTAGGGCAAAAGTCGCCGTACTCAACACAGCCTACGACTAAGCTATAGCAAAAACAAAAGACGATATGTAAATAACAAATAACGGTAGTCCGCAAGTCCTAAGTGAAACGGACAAGCGTTAGCGCCCCCGCTCTTCTCGGTACCGAGACAGGTAGCGTGCGCAAAGATCACTCAGATTGGGACATTCAACAAGAATAAGCCGAACAGTCCGGAGGACAACGCAGTCGTCACAATAAGGCGCAGACGAGCACTCAATCAAATGGCGGTGCGTCCCGCGAGTGTGTAAAATTCTTAGACGACAGAAAACAACCTAAGGCCGTCGCGGCGCAATGGCACGTAACTTGAAGCTCCCATCGACCGTCTCCCATATTCTTTGCAAAGCAGCACGGATAGGTTTCCGTATTCCTGCCATGTAGTCGGCGTGAGGAAGAGCGAAACGGTGGTCTAATCGCCCAGTCCTCGCGGACTCATTGGTCCCCTCAATTATTACATGTGGAGGAACCCAGCAGAAAATAATCTCGACATCCGCTTGGCTCGCCAGAACCGTAGCGCTACGGATATGGCAGACCAGGAAAGCAGAGATTCCAATGTCCCTAGAGCACCCAGAACGCTTTGTGACTCGCTATAAATTACAATCCGGTATCCGAACCGGGCACGTCACGTTATCTCCCGTAACAAGAGGGAGATTGCAACCAGCTAAGCCTTGAAGACAGACGCAGCGCCTGGCAGAACCCCGCTGACTTCAAACAAAGGGGATACGGTGTGTAAACTGACCCCTTTTGGAGACTTGGAGACATCCATATACGGGAGCAGAGAAATGGCGACAAATGGTCAAATATGGTACCCTCCAGGGTGGCGTCCTCGGTAGAATCAGGGGGGCCACCGGCCCGAGATCTACACCAAAACTGGAAGGAGTTTCCTACCCCTAAGCCCAAAGGGCGCCGTCTAGATCATCTGTGGATGCAGTGAGAGCTGTTAGTGACTGAGGGAGGCGCCGGGCTAGCGCGTACAGGAGAATAATGCACTGTGCACGGCGCAGAGCGAGTGGCATCTCCCCAGCATCGAAAAGAAGGCTCTCAATGGGGTACGAGCGGAAGGCACCAGTCGCAAGGTGAAGCTCGGTATTATGGATCGAGTCCACCTTCTGTAATACACGCTCGGCTGTCGATGTATATAACTCGCCTCTGATGTCGAGCTTCGAACGAACAAAGGATTGATAAAAAACTAAGGCAGTGGACCTATCAGCACCCCAGTCGCTGAACTTCACGGAACGAACACTATCTATGGCGTGGGTACAAGAGATCCTAAGGTAGCGAATATGAGCCTCAGGTGAGGCGTCGGTCAAATGCAAGACCAAGGAAACGTTGCGAGTCCACCACTTTCAGGCGCACCCCATTTAGAAACAAGTCTGGGTCAGGATGAAGCCGTGAATGACGCAGAAGTGCCCCACCTTAGTCGTGGCCAAGGAAAACCGAAGCCTGTGCGCTTCAGCATAGCGAGAGACGCGGTTCAATACCTGTTGGAGTCGACGCTCGAGAGTTGGGATAGGGGCCGCGTCAAAAACAATCGAAAGGTCGTACACATAGAGCTTAGCGAAAACATCTTCGGGCAGACTGAGGTGATGCCGTTGATACTTAGAGCAAGGAGTGTGACGCTGAGACACTTCCTGCGGTACCCTATTCCTGCTCCATTGGGCCGGAGACGTCTCTCTCCCACCCGTACGCGGAATCGACGACCTCGCAAAAATTCAGATATAAAGATTGGGAGGCATCCCCTCGCCCCCATCGTGTGAAGAGTCTCCATGATACCGTATCGCCATGGGTATTCTCCTGATTGAAAAACATTGTGGCGTAGACTGTCTACGAAGGAAGGCCTCGCAGACGGCATTTTCTAGTCCAAGTATAGCATCCGACGTTGAGTGGAACTTGCGGAAGCCGCACTGTGCAGAAGACAAGTAGCCTCTGCTGTAGATAAAAAATGCTAATCTAACAGTTACCGATTTCTCCATCAGCTTGAGCACGCATGAGGTTAGAGAGATTGGGCGGAAACCGGCCTGGGTAAAGTGATATCTCCCCGGTTTGCGAAAAGCCAGGACAGTAGCGATTCGCCAGGAATCAGTGTGGATATCCTCTACCCAGATCCTGTTGAAATCTAACAGAAAGGCAATGCTTCTCTCATCCAGGTGTCGAAGCATAGCGTACAGGACATCGTGCGGAACAGGGGCGTTGTCCGCGCACGAAGCGAAAGCAGAACGTAACTCACTCAACGTAAGCCTGTCGTTGAAGGATTCTCCGCCTCTGGAGGCAAAGCCCCTTTGTCAGCCTTCCGCGACATCACGAGGCGCATTGAATGCTGGCAGGCCAGCATCCTGGTCAGAGAATGCAGTCGAAAAGGACTCCGCCACGGACGCGGTGTCCGAGATTGCGGTCCCATTCTCCTCAGCTAAGGGGTCTTTCCGTTAAGTAAAGTCATGTATGCTCACCAGGAAGTGCGGGGGGCGTCCTCCGAAATATAGCGTCACCAAGCCCTAGCTCGACGAAATTTTCCGACAGATAAATCGTTCGGGTGGCGCTTATAGTGCATGTAGGTATAACGCTTCAGTTTGAGGGCCTTTTCAAACTCAGCTGACCACCACAGAAGCGGTCGGTGTGCAAAACCGCCAGACTTTCTAGGAATTGTAGTCAGGCCCACGGCGATGAGGCTGCCGGATAAGAATTCCACAGCCTCATCCAACGACCTAACCTCCTCGACTGAGACAGAGAAATCAGTCATTTCCTGAAATGCGGACTACCACACCCGCGCTAATCACCCCCGAGTGGACTCTCAGGCGGCAGCGGCTCATAAAATGATATTTAAATGGGAAAGTGATCACTGCCATGAAGGTAGTGATCACAACATCAGCCTGTGCATCCGGAGCACAGAGATATCAAAGTAGGAAAATAAAGCGGTTGTCGGTCAGTTATGCTTAATTTCATCCACATTTAGTAAACCTATCTCCAGCTCGTCGGCCAGATCGGCAAGGACCTGACCCTTGGGATTGATTGAGAAGTCTTCCCAGAGGGGGTTGTCTACCGTTCAGATCTCCGAGCAAGAGACAGGGCCTCGGCAACCGTGCCACGACGCGGCGGAAGTCCCCAGCGTCGAAGTCTGCTGACAGTGGAATGTACGCAGAAATATAATTATACGTCCTATTTCGGTACAGCTGCACAGTTACTGCCTGAAAGGAGGTGTCTAAAGCGAAGAGAAAACGGAAACATCATGCCGGGTGTAAATGGCGCATCCTCATGCCGGCCCACATCCCGTGGTGGTGAGACGAAAAACTCATATGTTAGAACCCTAGACTGTTCGGCACATTCTTGTCGAATGTCCCAGTCTGGGTGATCTTCGCGCACGATCTCTGTCCGGGTACCGGGATGAGCGGGGTCGCTACCGCCTGTCCCTTGTACTCGGGACGAGTGCGTGGACATTGACCGGTGGACTTGTTGACTATTTGGGGGAGGCCGGCCTTCTCCCTTTCATTTAACTAGGTTTAGTTGTTTTTGTTATTGTTTTGTTATTGTTATTGTTATTTCTTTTTATTGTTGTTTCCTGTTCAAATTTTTTAAAGTAGCCTAGAACTAGGCTGTTTGTTTACGGCGACTTATGCCTAAGTGGGCAGTCGCCAGATAGCCCCTTAATTAAAAAAAAAAAAAAATCATACGTTAGGATTACATCCTTACATATGATCAAACTCCAACTGCACTGTTATACTAATAATATTAAGAATGATGATGATAATACTGATGATAATACTAATAATAATGATAATAATAATAATAATGATGATGATAATAATAATAACACTAGTGATAATAATAATAATTATAAGATTATCAGATAGGCATGAAATAAGAACTAAGAAATTCACACAAATGTACATTATCTTCTGAAGCTAAAAGTGCAGTATCTGACGCAGGCATTCCATTTTCCAAACCTCCTTCTTGCTGACCCAGCCTCCCTGTTTCAGCTAACCCCTATGGCAACACCAAGCAATCTTCTCTCTTAAGTATCCAAATTCTTTAATACAGCCGACTAATTTCCTGTGGCTTCACTTTTTTGGGGGGGAAAGGGGCAAAATACATTCTTTAGTAAACCCTGTCGGTTTCCACCTCCAATCATCTTGAATATTATTGGTTAATACTAAGGTAGGAGTATCCTCTATCTTCAAAATGTATTCACATTGGCTCAGTTGTAAGAAATTTCTGCCCCATTAACCCCAGGAAAAAGTTAACTGGAGAGTTATTGTAAAAACCATCCCACTGTATTCACTGCTCTATATACCCATTAGCTCAATTGTAAAAATCTAAAAAACTTGGTAACTAAATCAAATATAACTGCACCATTATTATGAAATCCCTCCTATTATGTTTAATATTTTATATAACCACACCCACTCGAAATGAGCCTGTAAAAATTCTAAAATTTCTTGTGAGAGAGAAGTGACTGTCAGACATTTATCCACCACCTTGAAGTTGCCTCATTACGTTCTTATGTCCTGTATAATTCGACATAACCGATTCATATCTTCAAGCGACTAGTAGTCTCCTCTTCTGTCGAACATTGTGCCTTCTCCAATCCTATAAGACGACGTGATCTGCCGTAATCTTCCTCACCATTCGTATCAGACGACGTTCCGAGCTTCGTGCCTCCTCCAGTCGTAACAGACGACGTTACCAGCCGTAAACTGGCGTAAGCTTTCTCACTAGTCGTATCAGACGACGTTCCGAGCATCGTGCCTCCTCCAGTTGTAACAGACGACGTTACCAGCCGTTAACTGGCGCAATCTTCCATACCAGTCGTAACACTGGCGACCTTGAATTTTTAGGGGATGACCTACAATCCTCCTCTTCGTTCCCGGCATCTTATGTGAACTTCTCTACATTTGATGGGAGGGGGGCGCCGTGGTTCCGCCTACAGCTAATTTGGACGAAAAAGAGGAATAATCTTTGGGACAAGCAAGAAACAAATCATTCTCCTTAGTGGCCTAAGAAGAGGCTTCGTCATTTTTTTTTTAGCGCCTAATCCAATTTCCTTCAGCGGAAAGCCCCACTCCTTCAACATTGATGTTCAAGTACTACACTACTGCCAAACCATTCTCAACATTTTCAAGAACTACAGTGCTGTCAAAACACTCTACATGTGTGACGTCTTCGGTATCTTCCAGTCCTTCATAAAAGTAACGTCAAAGAAATTTTTTTTAATTATTTTTTTTTAGTCAAAACTAAACAAACTTTTCCTTAAAATTAAAGTAATAAGATCCACTTCTCAAAGCAGAAGAAATCAATATATTAAATATAAATTATATAAAGTAAATACAAGTGAAATTTTATTATAAAAAAGAAAAAGAAATCAATTGAAATCAATTTTCAATTGAAAAAGTGAATAGTGAAACGAAAGGCACTTTTTAATCTATCAACTTTAAATATAAAAGTAAAAATTTTAATTAAATAAAATTATTTTATTTTTTATCAAAACTTTAAAATTTTATGTTTTATCATATTTCATTTTATTTTTGAATAATATTTAGTTAGGAAGTGATCCTCCCAGTTTGGTTAATTACCACCCTTTGAGTGAATTTAACGATTTCTTGGGTTTTCAAGTATCTCCCACTCCACCTCGACCTTTAATCCCACAACCACTCCAACACACCAAGCTCAACAACAACCACCCACATACATAAACCTCAGTCGTTTTATGGCCCTCCCAAATAGTGTACTTTTGTTTAAAGGCAAAATATCAATGGCAAATTAACAGAACCACGGGTGCAACCATGGTTAAATTCATTAGAACAACACTTTCTGAGAGAAACCATTGTACATGATGACATAAAGATAAATGAGGGACGTAGATTTATTGATCCAAAGGAAGGGAATACACTAGACCCAGTAACTTACTCCCCAGAACTAGCTCAAGCTAGTACCTGGCTAGATTTTAAGACACAGTTGATAACACGATACAAGGACACAGCACAAGCCCAACCACAAACCCTGATGACTGCTCTTTTCCAAGCTAGATGGAAAAAAAGAAGAAAATGAGGACTTAAATAACTTTTCTCCTAAAATGTTAGGAGAAGCCCTTTGGGCAGCACACGATCAATTTAACATTACATTCACCGCCCAGCACTATAATTTCCTTATGGCTACAGTTGTTTTCCAAAATTTACCAACTATTGCAAGGAATAAATTTCAGGAGACATAAACCAAAGCTTAAGTGAGACTTTGAATAAGATAAAAGCAGAATACAATGACCTAACACCCCCCCCCAGGAAAGTCCGAGAAACTCCGGTGAATAGGATTCAACACAAGACCAACACTTCTGCCAGTACAAGTAATAAAAATCAATCCTATAACTCCCCCGAAGAACATACTAACTAAAGAATCCTCCGTTCCACCAAGTTACCCACAACCTCAGAAAACTTTTCAAACACCCTCCCAAACACTCAAACCCAGAGAACAGAATCAACGTCAACAACTTCGCCTATGCTTTAACTGTGACAGCCATGGTCATGTACTTCTTCAGTGCATATATCCTCCTTATAGTTCTTGGTGTCACGAACATGGCCACCGACGTGGTGATAACCCTCGTTGTAGAGATAAGGCATATCCTTCATATAAATCATACTTAAGGAGCAAAATAATTAAGGAAAAACAAAAACCACAACCAAGCTACACATATCTCTATACGCAAGAGAAGCGCCCACAAAATTCAGCTCAACCAAATCGTCGATGGATAAGGTATGTAAACCACCCTTCTGCACCCATATCATATGACAGATATGTACCTCCACAAGAGGAATACATAGAATACAACACTCACATGGCTTATCCCTCAGAGCATGACCCCACACCTAATGAACCCCAAGTCAACCATGAACCCCAGACCCGGTCTACCAATCCTTTTTTATCGGAACGTTTCCAACATCGAACCATAGTCATGTAGGTCATTGTAATATATTGCCTATACATGGTTGTTTACTTGTATAGGATTCAGCACTGTATATATATATATATATATATATATATATATATATATATATATATATATATATATATATATATATATATATATATATATATATCCCTATTTCTGCCCCCAAGGCACGCGCGGCTCGCCCCTGTGCTAAACTGGTACCAAAAGCTGAAATTATCGATTATCGCTAGTTTGGAACCAAAACTATCGGCGATACCGATGAATCAATAACGCGAGAAAAAAATCGAATAACCGATATCGTTATCCCGATAACGCCCACCTATGCTCTTACCTTGCACTTACTCTGAATAAATTTTATCTCCGATTCATTGCCATAATCTGCCTGACCATGATATTCTTCAAGATTTCTTATTTTCGTTCATTACAATCCCATACTCTGCGAATCCTAGGCAGCCAATATTTATATCACCTATCCCTATTCCTCATCTGATAAGCTTCAATATTTTTAGTAGTTCATTAATGAATAGAGTTAAAAAAAAAAGTTGAGACATGGTACATACCTGCCTCCCTCCCATATCATTTAGCATCCATTTATTTTCCACCAGTAAAAAAAAAGTACCGTATTGCTTAGATAGAAACTCTTAATCACATTGGAAATATTTATGTTCCTACCGCTTCATTTCGTCTGCTGTTCCACTCAAAAAGTGAGTTTGTCGTTAACCGCGAATCCTTTATTTCTCTACTCAGCATTTTAGCAACCATGGTGCATTCTATTCTCACTAAGTTCGTTCTATTTTTTTACATTTTAGTTTAGCATTCTTTGTTTTAATATTTATGTTATTGGATTTCTCAGTTCAAAGGGTTCGTTCACTTCTACGCGTTTGCTTATTATAACATTTTCCACCCTCATTACGTAACAAATAGGTGTTTGTCGATTTTTTTCATCTGTTTTTTTTATCTTTATTTTCTGCCTCCATAAGATTTAATTCAATTCATTTGAAAAAAACCTGTCTCTCGAGATTTTAGAGGTAAGAGAAAGGGACATTAGAAGAAGACTAATGTGAAAAAAAAGTTTGAAATTCCTGGCCGGGACTCGAACCCGGGTCTGCTCATTGCCGGTCAGATGCTCTACCGATAAGCTACCAGGCACATTGACTCTACTTCACCCAATGCGTTACCCCATCAAACCCAGTATCTCTCTAAACTAGGAACCTCCAAGGAATTTTTATACCATATCTTCTTACCCGCTCACAATTTAAAGGCTCATCCCCCATATACGAGGGGTGGTCAATAAGTTTTGCAATTCGTATATAAAAAAACGAAATATGAGGAAAAGTGTTTTATTATTTTTCAATATAACTAACCCTCGACTTCAATGCACTTGCGCCACTTGTCCCTGAGGCTTCGAATTCCCGACAACCAGAAATCTCCCGACTGCTGTTCAATCCACTCCTGGACGGCGAACTGGACATCTTCATCGTCCCCAAACCAGTGTCCACGCAGTGCAGCCTTGAGCTGGCGGAATAAAAAGTAGTCGCTAGGGGCCAGATCTGGACTATAGGGGGGTGGTTGAGCTCCTCGAAGCTGCACTTGCGCAGGGCAGCTTGTGCAACTCTGGCCTTGTGGACTTTGACGACGTTGAAGTCGATCATGGGGCGTGAGGTTTTTAGGGACCCAACGGGCAGAGACCTTGGTCATAGCCAAATTGTCGTGGATGATGTTGATAACACTTCCATGTGATATTCCAAGTTCTCGCTCGATTTCTTCGACCTTCACCTTCGATTTTCGAGGATCATCCCCTCCACATGGGCCACATTGTCCTTGTTGGTCACGTCTGACGGGAGTCCTTGACGTGGGTCATCTTCAAGGGACTTACGACCATGGCAAAACTCCCTATTCCATCGATCAATGGTTGCATAGGAAGGGGGGGTGTCGGTGTACACTGAAACCATGCGGTCATGGATCTCTTTTGTATTCTTGCCTTCCTTGGTCAAATATTTGATCACTGCGTGGTGCTCAAATTTCTCCATTGTTGAAAGATCGGTGACTGCAACCATGCGTTCATGGATCTCTTTTGCATTCTTGCCTTCCTTGGTCTAAAAGTTGATATATATATATATATATATATATATATATATATATATATATATATATATATATATATATATATATATATTGCACAAAGTTGGGTTCTTTCGGAATCGGGCATGGGCTAACTTGTAATTTTTGATAGCTGTTGCACACGACGAGGTCCACTAGGGCACGGTTGAGCGGCCCGTAGCAGGTCGCCTCCGTGGGATGGTCTGTGTTGCTGCATTGTAGATAGTCGATTTAAAGTATTCTACTGCCGCGTCCACTCCATTGAAGACCCCCAAGGATGCATTTGTGAAGGACGCCTCTTGGAAACCCTCCCAATTTGCATGACCTAAGTCTCACTTAAGGGGCATGGTTGTATGAGAGCTAACTTGAAGGGCCGACAAAACAATAGGGAAGTGGTCATTCCCATGGAGATCGTCAAGAATTGACCATCGAAATTCCGTGAAGCAATCAGGGGAACAAACAGACAGGTCAACACAGCTAAAAGAGTCCGTCTGGACATGATAAAAGGTAAAATCGCCAGTATTTAAGACACAAAGAAAGTCAGATAATAAAAGAGACTCTAAAAACTTCCTTTGGCATTTCGAGTGATGTCACCCCAGTATGGGTGACGGGCGTTAAAATCCCCTAGTAATAAAAATGGGGAGGGCAACTGGTCTATAAGTTTTAAAAGGTCGGGTCTTGACAATGATAAACAAGGGGGTAGGTAAATAGAGCAAACGGTAAAAAGCTTAGTAAGAAAAACCCTCACGGCAACAGCTTGGAGGGTAGTATGTAGGTAGATGGGAGAAACATGGGGATAAGATACTATGATTGACACCCCTCCATGAGAGGGGCTTCCAGCAGGAACAATAGAGTTGAAAGTGAGAAAGCCGGGTACCGGCGAAAAGGGCCGTATACCAAGTTTATTCTGAAGACAAATAACAGCGGGGTGGATAGTCGTCAAAAGAATTTTGAGTTCTTCCCACTTTGGAAGAACTCCTTGACAATTCTATTGTAAAATGACATATTATGTGTGACGATTAGATACCGCTCTGGATATCTTTTTCTCTTTTGTGGCCGATATTGTATTTGAGGATCGTCCTAAAGAGCTTGGGAGACGGAGAGCTGATTTTAGGAGCCTACTTTTGCTAGGGGAGAGATCCTAGATGGAGCAGTAACTGGTTTTTTTTTCGTGGATTTTGGAGAACCGACCGAGGCCCTTGATTGTAATTCGGGCTCGCAACCTGGCGTAAAAGGAAGATCAAGAAGGGATTTTCGGCCGGTAGATCCGGATTCAGGGTCGGGGGAATTTTCGGCCGGTAGATCCGGATTCAGGGTCGGGGGAATTTTCGGTGTCCGAAGAGTTGGTCCAACCGCCGCAATTGGTGATGTTGGAGTATCAACTGCTTCCATCGGATCTTGGGTTGAAGGGTGAGCGGAACGAACAGGGGATCTGAACGAGATGTGTGGAGCTGGGTGTATATCTTCCATCGTTTGGATCAGGAAGGGGCCTAAGTCCTGTGAGGGGCGGGGCAGACTTAAGGGCATAGACTGTTTAACCATAGGGGAGGAGTCCATTGAAGATTCTCGGGGTTCGACCGAGTCAGCTCCGGAGGCTGCCCGCTTATTGGTGGTCGATGACCAAGGTGAGGAATTCTTCCTCTTACCACTGGGCTTTGCGTCTCGGGGCCGGGTGGATGAACCTTCACTGGTCGATATTGAGGATTCTTTCAAATAGCGTCTGATGTCTTTAAGTGTCTCACCCTGAGCGTCTCTCCCAGCTAGAGCTGTTGGAGAGAGGGGGGCTACATTTGGTTATCTCGGTGTGAGAGCGATGCTTCGACTGCACATTCTGAATTTTTTCGACGCTGCGAGTAGATCTAGGGTGAAGTGCTTTAGGCTGATCGGAACTCGCGCGTGATGGTCGGTTTCGTCCAACGTCACGTAAAACGTCAGAGTTGAGCCGGCCGAGTAGCGTGGTTTGTGCTCGGGCACGCTGGCGGGCCCCTCTTATATCTAGACTTAGGGAGTCGCGCATAGCGAGAACTTTCTTTTCATATAAAAATATAGATCAGAGTTTTGACGCAGCACTGTGGGTGCCTCCGCAGTTGGCACAGCGGGGTGTTTTGGTGCATTCGGGGCCATGGTAGTCAGAGCTACAATTCACGCAGAAGCGAGGGTGCCAACAGGCACGGCCAACATGTCCAAATTGATTGCAATTGAAGCAGCGTCTAGGTAAATCGATGTAGGGACTTACCAGGACACGAAGGAACCCAGCTTTAATATACTGTGGCAGTTCTTGTCGTTCAAATGTTAAAATCAGTGTAGCGGTTGGGACTTTAGTGGAGCATAATGTTTTAGTTACCCTGTTTATGTGTGTGCCTGGTTCGAATCGCTTCCATGCACGGATTTTTTCGAAAAAAAGGTAATAAAAATATCACTGCAAGAAATAATTATTCCTTTTTCTGTTTCAATGTTTTTTTTTATTATTCATTTTTATTTTTTAATTGTCACTGCTCTGTTTTGTACTTTGTATTTTTCCCCCTTTTGCTCATCGTGTCTTATAGTCTCCCTCGTTAGGCTATCTCCATTTTTTTTAATCTGTTACCCTTTCCTTCGACTTAGTTTGACCTTACTACCTGCTTCTTGTAATCCTTAATGTATTTTTTTTTTTACCTTCCCCCTTCCCTCTTCCTCATTGGTGATTTCTTGTTTTTGAGGCGGTCTTTCATATTTTTCTTTCGTATATATATACCTCCAATATAATACTATTTCTTGTAGTTATCCTTGATAAGGAACTTAATAAAGTTCGAAAGTACTTGGAAACACCTTTTCATTTTTTCCTGCGGGATATTGCATTCATTTGCCACCCTCACGTGATACTTTGTAAGTTTTTCATATATATATATATATATATATATATATATATATATATATATATATATATATATATATATATATATATATATATATATATATATATATATATATATCTATATATATATCTAGAGAGAGAGAGAGAGAGTGTGTGTATGTGTGTGTGTGTGTGTGTCACTTAGCCAGCTCTCTATCCAACCTGCTACCTTGCCGTCTATGCCCTGTGCGCGCACTTTCCGGAGAAGGCGGCGGTGTGGTACCTTATCAAAGGTCTTTTGGAAGTCAAGGTACACAACATCCACCACTTTATCCCGATCATGCTCACTGAACACGAAGTGGAAGAATTCCACAAGGTTCGTCAGGCAAGATCGTTGTCTTTGGAAGCCGTGCTGGGAACTCTTCAGTAGCAGGTTTGACTCTAAATAGGACGTTATCTTGTCCACTATCATGCTTTCCATGAGTTTACCGACTATCGAAGTCAAACTGATGGGTCGGTAGTTTGACGGATGTCTGGGGTCTCCTTTCTTGAAGATCCGAGTCACCTCCTCCTCACGCCAGTCTCTAGGAACGCATCCGGTCCGGATTGAAATGTTAAAGATACTGCACAGATGTCGTGATACTTCATCGCACAATTCCTTCAACACCTTGGATAGAAACCCGTCCGGTCCAGGGGACTTATTCGTCTTTAGGTCAGCGATCTTTTTCTTTATTTTTCCTTCGGGGAAGTCCATATGCTCCAGCTCTTCCCCCGAGTAGGAACTCGTTGGCTGGGGGATGGGACCACACTCTTCAGTAAATACTGAAGAGAAGTAGTCATTGAGCAGGTTAGCATTTTCTGTATCTGAGTGAGTTAATCTACCCTCCTCGTCCACTAAGGGCCCAAACCTACGATGGATTGGTTTACGGCTATTTACATAGCCGAAGAACTCCTTGGGGTTCTCCTTGCAGAGTCTCTCCCCTCGGAGTTCCTCAGTACGCTTAACCACCCTTATGCTGGACTTCACTCTCCCAGTTAGCCTCTGCTACTCGTCAAAGGCACCCCAAGATCTTCGATCCCCAATACGCATTTCTCTTCTCCCTAAGCAGTTGGCCGATTTCTCGATTAAACCACTTTGGTTGAACAGAAGACCGACGCAGGCATTTCAGTGGGATGCAACTTGATTGAAGACTCATGAACTTATTTTCGAAATTGTTCCACGAATCCTCAACCTCTTCGCATACCGCTAGCCTTACATCAGTCAACCTAGCACGAAGGCTTTCAAAGTCTGCTCTTCTCAAGTCAAGTTTTCTTGATTAACTGGCAACAAACCTTACCTTCGGGATCTTGACGCTAAATCTAACTAGCTGGTGATCACTGCCACCGAGCTCTTCGCCTAGAGAGACATCCTCAACGATATCATCCTCAGAGGTGAAGACCAAGTCGAGGATATTGTCTCCTCTCGTCGGTTCTCTGACCCATTAAGTGAGGAACTCGTTGTTGGCGAACTCCAGTAGTAGCGCGCTCTCGCCACAGGCTGCTCTGGTTTTCCAGTCAACTTGTCTGTTGAAGTCGCCCATAACGATGCACACTCTGCCTTGAACAAGCTCACCCAGCAGCTGGTACAGTTCCCTGTCCTTCTCAACGGGTTGGGAAGGGGGTCTGTAAAGCAGCAGGGTCCTGTATCTGACAGGACCTATCTCTAGGTCAAAGCCTAGGAGCTCGTGGTCGGATATAACGTTGGAGTTCGTAGATTCGATTGTATCCTTGACATACAACATTACACCGCCACCCTCTCTGTCTGGCCTATCTTTGTGGAAGAGTTGGTAGCCAGGAACCGTGAATTCGCCTTCAAAGTCTCGTTTTGAGGTTTTTATCCACGATTCTGTTATGGCTACCATTTCGGGTTCTTCCGTCGCTACGAGGCCACGGAGCTCAGGAAACTTGTTCCTGATTGACCTCGCATTGAACAGAACTTTCAGGGAGTCCCCTAATGTAGGACCACCCATATTCTTCCGTTTTCCGGCTTCTTGGTTGTCGCGGTGGCACCATTTTTGACAACCTCCGAGAAGGTTGTTTGGGGAGTGACTCAGGTGAACTGGCGTTACTTCCGCCTTCCCAATGGGCTGGACACTCATTTGGGTGCGCTCCACGACATCCTGGATGAGGTTAGCTAGGAACGCCTTGCCCTTAAAGGAGAGGTGCACCCCGTCCCTTTGGTAGAGGTCTTTTCTACCATAGAATACGGCGTACGGGGCCACAAAAAAGACACCCTCCGCCGTACAGAGGTCTGCAAGGCGCCTGTTTAGCGACATGTTCCTCAAGTGGGCAGTCCGGCTTGGACCCCACCTCAGGAGCATCCCCACCACAATGCGTCTGCGGCTTTTCAATCCACAGTGGTCGACAGCGCCCATAACCGTCTTCATAATCTCGCCTGTAGGGCCTACTCTACCTCCTCTGAGGTAGAGATCGTTGCCACTTACCATAAGGACAACGACTGAAGTCTCAGAAATCTGAGACTTCTCGGCCTCAGCTCTTACCTGCTTATTCCTACAGCCTGGGAGGCAGCTCACCTTAACGCTTGTGCCAAGGTGGGCCGCTACCAGGGGCTTCAAGCCCCGTGCCTGGGAATCACCCACAAGGCTGACCCTGGCACATTTGCCTGCTGAGCTCGGAGTCTTTATTTTATGAGACAAGCTCTCCGATTCCTCTCTCTTCCCCGTCATGGTCTTTTAAGTCTTTTTTTTCTTCTTCTTCTTCTTCTCTATCATTTTTTCCCCCTTGTCATCCTTTTCAATAACTTCTTCTATTTCTCTCTCTTCCTCTTTCTTCTTTCCCTTTTTCGTCTTTTTTTTCCTTTTGGCGTTTCTGCCACATTCGGGCCCAGGCCTCTCTGCAGAGGTGGTGTTTGCCACAGGACTCGAGAGCTCGTTTAACTTCTCTTCGAGCCTGCGGATCTGGTAGGGATACTCCTGCTAGAACCTCTCGATTTTCTTTTCGAGGTCTGTAGTTCTTTCCCTGTAGTAGGCCACTACTTCCTCCACTTCCTTCTTTAAGATTGAAGTGGTTGATACACTGCCTGGGTGGCATTTCGCATAGCAGTCCTCCGGGAAGTCAACGCACCACTTGTCCTTCTTACATGTGGCACACGTGAATTTTAGCGGTGCTGTAACTTTCTTGTCTGCCATTTTGAACACACTATATTTCTTAAGCGTGAGTCGCTCCCGCCTATTGATAGGAGTCGTTTCGGAGTCTTCCAGAAGGCACGCTCCATGTGCTGCTGTTCGTCCGACCGAGTCGTCAAGCCTCGGCGTGCCGTGGCTCCCAACCAAGCAGCACATACGGTCCCTGAAGAGGCCATCGATTTCTCACCAGGTGAACAACAACGAAGCACGCCCCTTACTAAACTCCTACTAGTTCCCTTCACAATGGCCAGGATCTCGGAGCAGCGTTCAATGGATATCCAGCCCCACCAAGAGACTCGACCCAAGGCTTTTTTATTGGCCTGGCAACCAACGTGGGAACAAAGGGCCGTCACCTCGGACCGATGCTACCAGAGGCACCCGTCAACGAGCACTGAGAACGGTCAATAATTACGCGCCAGGAAAGGGGTTAACGGGGCACTACCCCCATCCCATTCATCGTGCCCCAACGCCTAACACACCTATAGTCGTAGCCTCTCGCAACCAGTGAGCGTCGATTGGCCTTGTTTATAGAGGTTCCAAAGCATCTCTTCTGACGCGTGAGGTAGCTGCCAGGTCCTTATATGTAGATAGAGGGGAAAAAGGGAAAGAGTGACATGATAGGAGTAGGCTTTTTTTGTTTTTTTTCTTTTTGTATAAATGGGAGAGATAGGATAACAGTAAAAAAGGAGAAAGATAGAGTAGAAAAAGAGTATAAACCTCGTTTCCGACCAAATCGACAAGGGAAGCCCTACCAGGGGTACCCAGATGAGGTACCCCCGCCGACATAGCTCGAAAAGTCAAAGGTACACATAAGCTCTCTTCCCGCAACAAGGGGGCGTCACCTCTCCCTCTACTTTATTTAAAGAGAGAGAGAGAGTTACAAGGAAAGCAAGTACCTTAAAAGATCTTTCGATCCATTCCGAGAAGGTACTTGTAAAGGTTCCCTATCAAATATATACATAAATAAAGTTAGGTACTACTAGTTCAAGACAAATGGACAGTAAAGTTGAAGGCTCTCCCCACCCTCCTCTCCCACCCGCCACGCGGGTCTGGAAAATGAAAAGATACCTGGTTCAGTTTAAATAAAGTACTCAACCAGGAATTTTATAGTAAAGTTGTTGAAACCTACCTAGGTATCAAGCATATATATATATATATATATATATATATATATATATATATATATATATATATATATATATATATATATATTCTGATATTCGAATCTCGTCATTTAACTATAATATACACAGTCATATAGACTTCATATTTTGATTTCATTAAATCTTATGCATTTCCTCCTGACAATGATGAGATTAGTTTTCTCATAGTTGAAATCTCGTCATTTGACTTGTGTGCACTTACATATTATTTATATACACCTACAATCATCTTAATATGCATCTTCATAGTAATTCCATCATAATAACTGCACTTCCGTACTGAAAATCTTGTCAACATAATAATTTATATTAACATTCATATATGTCAATCACATTTTATTTACAAATTAATAACTGAGTGTGTGTATGATTTTGTCAAGTTTATTCTTAAAAGTTTCCACAGTTTTACTTGATATAACATCTTTGGGCAGTTTACTCCATATATTCACAATTTTATATGAGAAAATGTTTCTAGTTAAATTTTTCTTATACTTCAATGGCACCAGCTTCATTCCGTTGTTTCTCGTCTCGGAATTATTTAACCTAAACCATATCTCAGCTTTTACGTTCTCAATTTTATTTAATATCTTGAAGATTTCTATTAGTTGGCTTCGCATTCTCCGGGTTTCCAGTCTGAAAAGTTTTAGTCTCTCTAATCTAGTTTCTTAGTTGTGTTTTCTTAATGATGGTATCAGTTTTGTTGCTCTTTCTTGGACTTTCTCGAGTCTTTCAATATCCTTCCTAAGATGTTGAAACCAGAAATGTACACAATACTCCAAATGTGGGCGAAATAATGCATTATATAAATTCAGTGCTATGGTTTCATTTTTACATTTAAATTGTCGTTTAATGAATCCTAGGATTTTGGAGTCCTTTTTTTCTGCTTCTATGCATTGAAGACTAAATTTAAGATCATTTGATATATAAACTCCTAAATCTTTCTCGACTTTTGTTTTTGTTATTTCCGAACTGAACAATGTGTATATAGATTGTGGATTTCTGCTTCCAATATGCATTACCTTGCGCTTCTCTGAGTTCATTGGCAGTTTTTATTTTCTTGACCATTCTTCTATTAGATCAATATCTCTCTGAAGTTCATCTGAGTTTTCTTTATTACTTATTCCCTTTCCAATTTTTGCGTCGTCTGCAAATTTAACAATTTTTGACATGAGACCTATGTCCAAATCATTGATATAGATTATGAATAGAAGGGGGCCCAACACAGAACCTTGAGGCCCCTCACTTAACACTCTTGTCCATTCAGAGGCAGACCCATTGATTACCACTCTCTGATATCTATTTCTAAGCCAGTCTTCGATCCAATCTCCTACTTTTCCTGTAATTCCAAGTGCCCGAAGTTTTGCAATCAGTAATGCGTGGGGCACTTTATCGAACGCTTTCTGAAAATCGAGGTATATAATATCGATCGACTTGTCATCATCATATTGCTCAAATACATATTGGAAGAAGTCTAGCAAATTCGCTAAACAAGATTTATTTTTTCTGAAGAAAAAGTTGGGATTCTCTTAGCAGCTGTTTTGATTCCAGATGTAATACAATTTTCTTGGCGATGAATGATTCTAAAAGTTTTCCAACCACTGACGTCAAACTGATCGGTCGATAGTTTTTCACAAGCTCTCTGCAACCCCTTTTAAAAATGGGTGTAACATTTGCATATTTCCAGTCATTGGGGACAATTCCATTTTCTAATGATTGATTAAAAATATTTGCTAGATGTTTGCTAACAACTTCTTTCACTTCTTTCAGAACTCTGGGATAAAACATATCAGGTCCAGGTGATTTATTGGCATTCATTTTATTTATCAAATTTATAACATCTTCGGCGGTACAGCTGACATATTCTAAGGAGTCATTGCCTGTATATACAATGTTTAGTTCAGGTATATGAGAGGTCTCTTCGTTAGTAAAAACACTCAGGAAATAATCGTTCAATAGACATGCTATATCATAGTTAGAGAATTTTAAAATCCCATCACTATCTCTCAATGGTCCAATATTATTCTTTATAGGTCTCCTATTATTAAAAAGAGCATAAAATTCCTTCGGATTCACTTTGCAATTCTGTGCCCCTCTAATCTCTTCTTCTCTTTTGGCTTTTTTAATTTCTCTTTTTATTTTTCGCTTTAGGATATCGTATTTTTCCCTTAACTGTTGAGATGGCTTGATTTTATGCATTTTATACGTTTTTTCCTATCTCTTATCATAATTTTTATTTCCTTGTTTAACCAAGTGGGGTCTTGATTAATAGGCGCATTTTTAGTTTTGATGGGAATATGTTATGTCTGCTGTCTAATAAAAAATTCCTTAAAAGATATCCATGCATTGTTTGTAGCATATCCTGCCAGGCTTGCTTTGATGGCTTCATAATTTCCTCTGTTAAAATTGGGTCTGCGTATATTTTTCTTGCTTTCCCAGGTCGATAATAAGATATCAAACTCTATTAGATTGTGATCACTTCCTTCGAATTTTTCACAGACATAAATGTTTGAGAGTAAGTTGCTTTCAGTTGACAATATAAAGTCTAGTATATTGTTACTTCTTGTTGGTTTACTGACCAACTGAGTTAAGAAATTTTCCTCAATAAAATCCATAAGTCTCTTTCCTTCTTTATCTGCCTCTTTAGTTATCCAGTTAATTTTTCTGCAATTGAAGTCTCCCAGGATTAAAGCTAGCTTCTTATCTACTTGTTTTGTCAGTATATCATACAACGTTACATCAAGATCAGGTGACTGCTGAGGTTTTCTGTATATTAAATAAATGCATATATTTATTTTATCTAAATTTAACTTCACTCCAATCAGCTCTAGGGTCGTATCCAAGGCAATTTCTGTTGGGTAAAGATATTCACGGTCATATAATAACACGCCTCCACCCACTTGATCTTTTCTATCTTTATTGAACATTTTGTAGTTTTTTTAATCATCCATGATTCTGTAATTGCAATTAAATCATACTTCTCTACAGCTACCATGGTTCTGAATTCTAACATTTTGTTTCTGATCGAACGTGCATTGAGAAGAATTGCTCTTATGGGTTTATTGCACTTCCTGGAGGAGACTCGTGTCCTGAAATCTGGGTCACTGGAATGACTGGGGTTTATCTGGTTTTGCAAATATTGCTTCTACTACTACAACATTCGAAGAGATTAAATACATTAACGTTCAACAATTCCCCGTATTTCTTTTTGCCCTTGTTTAAGTGCGGGCCATCCTTTAAAAAGTACTCTTCTCTATCGATGAAGCTTCGCCAGAAATTTACGAATTTAATTCCTCTTGCTTCGCACATTCTTTTAAGTCTTAGATTGATACTAATAGTTTTGCTTAATGCCTCTCTTGATGCATTTAATCTTGGCAATATGCCTACCATAATACCCTTGTTCGTTTTTTCTTTGATTTTGTTTGATAATGACTCGAATTCTAAAATACTTTCTTCGGTTTTGATTATTTTATCTTTAGCGTAAGTGTCATTGGACCCAACATGCAAGATTACTGTACTTTCTTCGTTGTCCAATTGAAGATTTGAAATCTCCTCGTTAATTTTCTTAACCGTAGCACCTGGGTAGCAATATGTCTTCCCATTTAATCCCAAATAATCACTTTGATTCCTTACTAAAGAGTCGCCGATCAGCAACGTCTGTTTTTCTTTCTTAGAATTTAATGAATTTTTGTTATTTCTACTAAGTTTTGAGGAAGTATTATACGTTTCTGTTTGCGAGGTATGTGATATGTTTGCGTCAACTGTTGGTTTACATGTCGCTAATGTAACAACACAATCATTCCCTTTTATTTTATTTTCTAAAATCGCAACTGCATGTCCAAGGAGAACAACCCTCTCACTTAACCTAACGTTCTTCTGGGTAATATTTTCGTTAAGTGACTCGAGAGAGACTATCTTTTTTTCTAATACATCAACTTTGCCCTCAATATTTTTCACAACAGAGCTTTTACCAATAGAGTTGCAATTGCTTAACTCTTGCGCCGAGATTCTATTTTCCATAACGCAGATTAATCTTAACAAATTGTTTTTTTCCTTTCTATGGTTTTCCTCTATTTTACAGAAGAGACAGATGCTGAGCGAAGTAATGTTGTGATATGTTTGCTCCGGAAAATTTACGCACCACTTGACTGTCTTGCACTTAAAGCAGAAGGCTTTCAACTTCTCTGCACCAGGCATACTGAATTAAGAAATGAAATAAATGAGCCTAGTTATAAAGGAAATTAAGGTTGTTTTCTTCGATGTAATTATATAAAGAAATACAAATGTCGAATACAGAGATGAATCTATATATGAGCACTATTATTCCCAAATTTAGATATTAGCTATTTTATACTATTTTATTGTATAACAATCACTTGCCTTTTTGCCGTCCCAATCCAAGATGGCGCCGGGCAGCTAGGTTTAATGAGATACACTATTTACTGATTGGTTGATTTTGTTGACGTAGCGTGACGAGGATAAAATCTGCTCTGTGATTGGCCGATCATTTATGACGTCACTCGCAATGGGAAACTCTGATTGGCTGACAAGAAAACCGGCTTAAATGTCCAAATATAGACAATTCACTTTTGAAAATCAAATATTTATAAAACGACACAAAACAAACAACCACACACAATACAAACGGTTAATAATTCACAATTAAGCAATGTTTTCTGCTTAAAACACGTTGTGAAAGCACAAAAAAAGTATAAAAACCAACACTTAATAAATAGAACAGCGGGAGCACAAGTAAACACGTCCGAATTGGAGCCCTGTGATAGTTACACCCAAGTCCTTATCAGTATCGGTGGATTCAAGAGCAGTGCCCTTAAGGATATAGGGTGATTTCGGATTTCGGTGGCTGATATGCATCAATTTGCATTTGTTTACGTTGAAAGGCATTTGCCATGTATCAGACCACTCCCCAATCTTCACAATATCTTCCTGCAGGCTTGCAGTATTTTCATCCTTTGCAACGTTCATACCAAGCTTGGTATCGTCGGCAAATTTGGAAATCTTGGCAACCATGTCACCGTCCATGTCGTTGACGTAGATGATGAATAATAGTGGTCCCAAAACAGAACCTTGAGGCACCCTGCTAGTGACGGGCACCCACTCAGAAGCCTGTCCATTCACCACCACCCGTTGCCGTCTGCAACTTAGCCAGTTCTCTATCCAACCGGCTACTTTTCCGTCTATGCCCAGCGCTCGCACTTTCCGGAGAAGGCGGCGGTGTGGTACCTTATCAAAGGCTTTCTGAAAGTCTAAGTAGACCACATCCACCGCCTTGTCCCGATCGTGCTCACTAAAGAAGTGGAAGAATTCCACAAGGTTCGTCAGGCATGGCGGTTGCCTTCGGAAGCCGTGCTGGGAACTCCTCAGTAGCAGCTTTGACTCTAAATGACAAGTCATTTTGTCCACCATCATGCTTTCCATGAGTTTACCGACTATAGAAGTCAGACTGGAAGGTCGGTAGTTCGACGGTTGGCTATGGTCTCCTTTCTTAAAGATAGGAGTCACCTCCGATTCACGCCAGTCTCTAGGAACGCATTCGGTCCGGATTGACATGTTGAAGATTGCGCTCAGGTGTCGTGACACTTGATCGCGCACTTCTTTCAACACTTTAGGTAGAAACCCATCCGGGCCAGGAGACTTATTCGTCATTAGGTCACTGATCTTCTTTTTGATTTCTCCTTCGGTGAAGTCCATATCCTCCAGCTTTTTTCCCCCCGAGTAGGAATCTGTCGGCTGGGGGATGGGACCATACTCTTCAGTAAACACTGAAGAGAAGTAGTCGTTGAGGAGGTTAGCATTTTCTGCATCTGAATGCTTTAATGTCCCCTCCTCATTCCTCAAAGGGCCAATTGTTCGACGGATTGGTTTACGGCTGTTTACATATCCAAAGAACTCATTGAGATTCTCTTTACAGAGTCTCGCCACTCGGAGTTCCTCAGACCGCTTAGCCACCCTTATGCTGGACTTCACTCTCCTGGCGAGAGAGAGGGAGAGAAATTGACGTGGTTCGCGGAAACCTTAATCTCAGTAGGAAAATGAAGACCCTCGAGTAGATTGAAAAGGACATTTATTTCCTTACAGACGTTTCGTTCCAAACATTGGAACATCTTCAGTGATTCTATTAAATTAAAGTTAAACCGTTCAATTTAGGAACGTACATAAAAAACAAAACAAACAGGAATAATAAAAACAATAAAAAAAACACAATGAAAAAACAAGGTTAGGGAAAATCAGATAAAGCCAAAGAAGCGAGACTAAAGTTAAAATATGAGAAAGTATAAAATTACAAAATTAAAATATTAAAAGAATCGAATACTTGAATGATATAAACATTACCTTAAACAGATAGTCGTTCCAGGACAAGAATAAAAAGTTGAACGATAAAAGAGCATGAAAATGAATTGGTATGCTGTAGGGTTATGAGATACGTAGGGGAAAGGAGGAATCAGACTAGCTGTGTTGTTTTTTTTTAATATAGAGCGACTCGAGTATTGTTAATAAATGGACTTAAGGAGCCTCAGAAAGAATGGAAAAATGTTCCGATGTAATCACGCAGAAAATGCTGGCCACTTCTTTCACTGGACAAGCTGCAAGTTGCCAAAAGCAACGTTCGAAACGCTATTGAAGGAGGGAGTCCTGCGCCCGTCAAAATCATCATAGGCCTCGCCGATTCACATGGTGCCAAAGAAATCGCCGAGTGAATACAGAGGGGTCAGCGACTTCCGCGCGCTTAATACGATTACAAAAGCCCGACAGATATCCATTGCCAAGAATTTAAAGTGTGATAAGCCACCTCCACGGCAAAACAATTTTTTCAAGGTTGGTTCTGATTCGTGCGTACCATCAAATCCATATTAACCCGACGGAGATGGAGAAGACTGCGGTGATAACGCCATTTGGTTTATGAGAGTACGTTGAGCTGCCCTTTGGCCTCTGGAATACAAGCTGCACATTCCAACGACACATATATAACATGTTTTGGGGGTTAGGGTTCGATTATGCATAGATAAACGACATCCTGACATTTTGGGACAATCTGGACGAGTATTTGGAGCATCTAGATAATTTTTTCAAAATCAGGTCGAGAACGGTCTAAGAATATTCCTGGAGAAATGAGAACTGGCAAAGGAGGAAATTGATTTTTTTAGGGCATCACATTTCGGCCAAAGAATGTAAGAAATTTGGGACATGGCAAGAAAATGAAAGAAATTGGGGACATGCCTATACCGAAAGACTACAAGGAACTATAACGATACTTGGGCAAGTTGAGATACTACTGAAGGATGATTCCTAATTTTGCAGCCCGGTTGACCGGGCTTGCACGCCTGCAGCCTAAGGCTCGTGAGCTCGAATGGAACGATAATGCACGAGAAGCATTTGAAAGTACTAAATCGGCTTTGATTAACTCCGTCAAGCTAGGTCACCCGCTGCCCAATGATTCGTCATACCAGCTGGGGACGGATTTCTCCCAATACGCGGCAGGTGTTGCCCTTCACCAAATGGTAAACTGATCGCCGCAACGGACGGCACTCTTCTCAAGCAAGTCAAGCTGGACAAAGCAAGCATACTCCACTTACGACAGAGAGTTCCTAGCGGCGTATTCTGCTATGATCCATTCCAGGCACATGATAGAAGGTCGCCATGTTACCTTATGTACAGACCACAAGCAACTAGTATCGGCCTTTTGGTAGCCAGGGAAGAAACGCCATTGGACGGCTATTTTGGAGTATATCAGCGATATCACCTACGAGCGTGATCAGGACAACGTAGTTGTTGACTGCCTATCGAGGAACGACAATTTGGTCCAAATTGACTAATATGACCTCCGAGCTTTGACAACAACGCAGGATAATGACGAGACGAAGAAATTTCGCTCACGATTGAAATCTTTCCCTTTTCCGGGAGCTCATTCATGGTGTGAAGTAACATCACGATACCCACGACCGTTCTTCCTTACAGCGTGCAGGACTATTTTTAGTCAATTGCACAATTTGTCACGCCCTGGGATCAAGGCATCACTTGTTTAATTAACTCTCGATACTTCTGGGCTAATATAGATAGGGACATTCGATCGCCACACAAAATCTCCAATCCTTTCCATTGATATTCCGTCTTCAAGATTCGAAACGGTTCATATCGATATCGTTGGACAGCTTCCACCGGGTACACTGCCTGTTCAATCCTATCCATCGCACAATCGGTATCTACTATCGTGCATTGAACGAGCTACAAGATGGATCGAAGCGTTACCGATTCCGGAAGGATGGATTTCCAAATTTGGAGTCCCGTTATATGTAGTAACCGAAAGAGCATAATTCGATTCCAAGTTATTTAAGGAATTATCAGCCCTTGTTGGTTTTCATCATCCCCGCATCACGGCGGTACTTTGAAGTGCTCTAAAATAGCCCGTCGGCAAGACTGGCTGATGGCCCTTACGATTATCCTCTTTGGCATTCGCTCCATGCTCAATGACTCGGGATTTTCGCTTTTCGCAGCAGTCACACGGACTACACTATTCTGCGTGAAACCCTTGGTTTCATCCTCATCGACAAAAAACGATTCGAAATTTATTAAAGAATTAGCCACAACCATGGCACAAGTTGACTTCACACAGACATCCCTAGGACACACGAAACCAGTGCCCAAGCCTTTCGTACCCAAAGATCTTCGTGAGACAACTCATATTGGTCCAAATAGACCGCGTTTGCAAACCGCTAGAAGCGCGATATGGTAGGTGGCCCTTTCCCAGTGGTCGAGCAGCGCGACAACAAGGTCTCTGAATTGGAATTTCTTGATGGCAAGAGATACATTGTTTCAGTGACCAGGCTAAAACCGGCGAAGCTTCTTCCATCTATAGCAGTAATTTGCTGAGTAATCAGCGACGTCCGAAGACTCAGGCAAGAGTCATGAGGATGACCTGTTGCATTTCACCTCATGGAGAGCATAAAACAGAGGACAATGACGCCGAAGGAAGTCGACGGAAAACCTCTACAAGCACCGAAGAGAACGAGAAGCTGGACGTCTTCACGCGCACTGGGAGACGCATTACGTTGCAGGAGACCCATCATTCTTTTATTTTTGAATCTGGTTACGGTCATTGAATTGCCACGGTTTATCATATAATAAAAGAGGAAGAGGCAAAGTGTCCGCCGCCTCGATATTTTGTAACTTTCCTGCGAACCAAAGTGTATGTATTTCATGTATCATAATTGCAACATTTATGTAATCCTAGGGGCGAGTTAAAAGGCCCGATTGTTAGGTAAATATATAACATGTATTATAATTTCAGAATATAGTATAATCATAGAGGCTAATTAAAAGACCCGTATTGTTGAGTAAAAATATATATATGGTAATGAATATCCAAACCCTGCAACAGTGTAGCAGTGTTAATACAACAGAATGTCTACCCCAAGTCGATACTTAGTAGATGTTTATCTATGTTACTACATAACTCGGAGGGGAGTCTTTTGTGGCATCCATAGTGCAGGGAAAGTAGGCCTGTGACACCGAAATTGCAGGATAGGTAGGCCAAGTGAGGAACCCCCACAAATGGGTGCTCGGTGGATCTATCAAATCCTGAAATTGAGCACACACATTAATTAATTAGGTAATATGCTATGTAATAAGTAGTAAACCAATGTAAAATAGAAAAATAATTATATTACAACTGTACATTTATTAGGAAAAGCATATGAAAGGCAAGCGAATAACTGGTTTCCCACGCGGCCACACACACACACATATACACAAAGGAGCAGCTGCGAGACGAAAATATACCGATGCTTGATAACAAGGGAAGGCGAGCAAATGCAGAGTAATATATGTTTTGACCGGTTGAGTTCTTGTGACAGTGTCATACGAAAAATAAACTGTCGTATCTTGATAAGATTTGCCAGCCCAGGCTGAAAATATGTACAACTACTGTAGGAACGCACACACTTCTGGTAACTCCGCCCAGCGGTGAACGTAGAGACTAACAAATGCGTTTCCGATCATTAGCTCCGCCCCGCGTCTTGAGAAGAAAGATAAAATCTCACGCCCCTCTTAAGCAAGGAACTATAAATAATCGAACGTAAACATTAAGAAGGAGTTAAGCCTAGCCCTTTTATCATTACTAGCATCACGAGTCCGTTCCTCGTCCTTAATTTTTTTTTATATAGAGCTCATCTGGCGACTGCCTACTAGGGCATTAGTCGCAGTATATTTCAAAATAAAATACAAAAAATAGGGGAAAAGGAAGCGAGCAGTAAGCAAGCTCCTGCGTCAGGGAAAGGTCCCCCCAGCGCAGGAGGATGCGACCTATAAGGGAAAACAAAACAAATCAAAATAAAAACTTGCTTAAATAATAGGGAGAAGGCCGGCCTCCCCTCAAAAGTCAACAGGTCAAAGTGCACTCATTCGTCCCGAGTACAAGGGACAGGCGGTAGCGACCCCGCCCATCCCGGTACCGGGACAGGTAACGTGCGCGAAGATCACCCAGACTGGGGCATTCGACAAGAGTGTGCCGAACAGTCCGGGGGACGACGCAGTCGTCGCTCCATCAAATAGCGATGCGTCACACGAGTATGTCCGATTCGGAGACGACAGAAAGCGACCTGAAGCCGTCGCGGCATTGGGGAATAGGTCCATGGGAACAGTCGCGGCGCAATGGTACGCAATGGAGAAGGTCCTGGTGGTCACAGGGGCACCAGTTGGAGGAGATCCCTCCACTCCTTGTACTGCCTCGGAGACCCCAGCCGTTTGAGGAGGACCTTGCATAGGGGCGGATTCGAGTTCGGTGCTTGGCGCCGAGCTCGGATTCTCCCCAATGGAAGGCCCTACCGTCTGAGGCTGGGTCTCCTCAAGGACCATGCCTATCACAGGAGGGGCCTCCAGTTGGCCATCCCCTCACAGGTCCCCTTGGCAGCGTCACCAGTCTTGTGTGGGGAGGCACAGGCCTTGACCCCGGCAAGGTTTAATATTCTTGCCAGCAGGTCTTTTGAGGGAAGCGACCGAAGGGGCCTGGATTCCCTCTTTCCCCTAAGGGGGCTTGCCCTACCAAGCCGCTTCGATGGGGAGCGGTTGGCTATGGGCTGCCTGCTGGCTGTATTGGCAGTCACCTTGGAAAGAAAAGGAGGGACTGCCGCTGGAGCGGATTGGTGAAGTGCTGTTCACGAAGGAAGGCCTCGCAGATAATTTTTTTTCAGACGGAGCAGAGCATCGGACATTAATCTACAGAGAGGGGGGTGAGCGGGAGTCCCCTACACCCGTATGCGTAGAAGAGAGGTAAGCCTCCTCTCCGGTTAAAGAAATATGGAGGGTCCCCTGCGCAAGCACAGGGAGGGAGAGGAACCTCCATTTTTTTTTCGAGGAGCTGCCCGAGGGCCGCTCCGTCGATGGAACAGGGGAAGTTTAGGGTTGGGGTATTTTTGCTTGTTCATACATGGGCATGGTGACCCTATTTTTTTCACGGGAAGCAATAGCTCATCACCCTCGCAGTTGCCCGCACTGTAAGAGGTGCTTACAGGCCTGGCAGAGCCAGGTGCCACCATTCAGGACCACCCCTCCCGCCTGGTGGCCTGGCAGTCCATCGGCATGGCGGCTCCACCTTGAACACGGCGTAAAATTGATAGTGTGTGAAGAGCAAAGGAAAAGTGATGTGAGGAAGGTATGGGTCGGGATGAAGCAGGTTGTTAAAAAAAACCCATCCCGAACCGGAGCTCAGGGGTTAGGGAACGTTGTCCCCTCCTCCCTCAGCCCCGATCCGGGACGGTTGGCTGAGAAGAAGATCAGCATCTACCCTGTGAAATTAGAAGCTGACCAGAGAAAGTTGTGGAAGAGGTTGTATGAAAAGTGAGGAAACAAGTGTTTTGAAGGAAGGAGAAGAGGCTAAGCTGGGGTCGGACGGGGTGCTGAGTCCCCTCAGCACGGCGGCCAGGATGGTAAATCGCCGCGCCCCTTACGGGGTCATCTGTGTAGATGATTAGTTGTATTTTTTGGTTAGTATGGAGGGCTATGTCATGCATGAAGAGGTTGAAGAGAGTGCAGGAGAGGATGGCTCCCTGGGTGATGCCGTTGGGAAGCTCTTCATTTGGGATTGTGCTCTATGTTGGAGGACTCGGTCATTTGATGGAAAGAAAATTTGCTATCCATTTTTGGTCATTGGTGTGGTAGTTGGTATCCGCTATTTTTTGTATGAGGATGTAGTATGGGGCGATATTGAATATTTGCTGTCTAGTGTAGCTGTGACTGTGCACTGTGGTAGAGAGTTTTGGTTGAAGTCTTCTGTTGTCAGGGTGGTTAGTAGTCTAGGTGTGGTGCGTTTTTCTCTGGGTGTGTGAAATGGGGGTTTATAGGATTTTTTTTAGATGGTTGAGAGGAGCAGATTGATGAAGTGCTGTTCACGAAGGAAGGCCTCGCAGATAATTTTTTTCCGACGGAGCAGAGCATCGGACATTAATCTACACCCAATCACACTCCATCTCAAACAAGCTCTTCATTCCCTTTTTGTTTGTGTCTCATATGTATATCTAAGCAACTGAAAATCCCACTTTAAAGAGATTTACTACCATTACTCTCTTTCCCACATCACATACACTACTTGATTTACAGACCAACACTGTTATTTACCACTAAAATTGTTGGCTCACATAGGACACTGATTTTCATTATACATTTTTAATTAGGATTTTTTTTTTCAATGCGACTTGGTAATAAGAATACCGACACTTTGTCAACTAAACATTGTAAAAAAGGTCTAAATTTACTATACCTAAGTGTGATATGGGTCACAAATGCGCCACAGTATCTTGGATTTGTTCAGTGGGAATCGCAGCCCCGACCCGTCTTAAAGAAGCCTATGGCACCACCAGGGAGACAAAATAAACCTTGGAATGTAGTTCTTACTTGGAAGGGGGTGTTTTGAGAACCTGCTTGTAGGTGAGGGTTCGGCCCTTGATTCGATGGGCGGAGGAGAGGGTGAAATACAACACCTTTATGTTTCCACTGAGGAGACAAGACTCACTCATGCGCTTAAGGTGATCCAGCATGTAGTTGGCGATTTGTTCAGTTCCAGTCATGAATGCTGCTTCTGGAGTGGTAAGACCCTGAGTCTTCTTAGCCGGTAGGGGCGGACAGCTTGAAAGTTGGTTATCAGGAGGAGAGGGTTTCTCCAACTTTCCCTTGGCTATTCGTTCCAGGAAAAGGATGATAGAGCCATCCACACATACCACTACATCTTGACTCACAACCGGGGTATTCAGATCGACAGACAAATCCACAGTTTGGCGGAATATTCTCTCGAGTTCTTTGAAGCCATTTCCGACACTCTCTAGGCAAGCAGCTGGCAGGTCATTCTTACCACCCACTGAATAGATACAAACATGAAGAGGCTTGGCTATGTTCACTTTCTTGTAGCTGGCCCACTCATTATGCAAGAAGTCTTTGCAGACACCAACAAATTTTGACGTGTCAGGAACAACCATCTTTCCAAAGGCTAATAAAGTGTAAAGTAAATCTTGTACAATGTATTTAAATAACTAAGTAAAAAAATGGATTTATACCTCACAATGTAGATTCATTAATCTCTTCCATATTTGCATATACTCATATCAATTTTCATATTAAAAACTTTTGATAGTTCTTGGCTAAGGAGAGCATGTAACAAGGTATTATCGTGCTTATAGACCCAGTGATTATCAAGGAAATCATATCTTTTGGGGCCGCTAAATGGTGATGAGAGCCAAATCTGTTTATTAGGGGTCTGTTTGTTTATGACATAAGTGCCATGCTGTCCCAATTTCAATGTGATAACACCTGTCTGGAGAAATGAAATAACAATTAAAATCAAGAATTTCATTATACATAATTAGTATAACAAAAACTTTAAATAATCTAAAACCTATCACAAATAATCAAAACAAGACTGGATGACTTTATAATGCTTATATAAAAAATGATAACTATAAATGTGTGATTTTCTATGGACATATATTGTAAGCATATGAAGCTAAAAGAATAAATAAAAAGTATGTGAAAGAGGATTCTGATATCTTAGAATAAAACTTAGCCAAACCAAGAAATAATTTAATGCAAGATCAAAGGAGAAAGAAGGTTCCTTGCAAGGCACCGCCCATCCTGCAAGCAACAAATCCTGATCAATAAACAAATGAATAAGTATGGATCAATTAGCTCCATATTGGCACATGGTGGAAAATTGAGTCTAACCAACACTCGAAAAGACTCTTAAATATGAAAAAAAAACTAACCAAATGAGTAAGAATATGAACAACATTATTGAGTGCTCAGCTAAGGCCTAAGAAAAACCATTTCAATCTTGGTCTGGACTGAGTGAAAACAATTATTGGACTATAATTGTGGGGATACTCAAACAGGGCAATGGAAGAAAGGCTTACACTCAGATGCGAGCAACTAGGATTTTTTTTTTAATGACGCTCCGGCGTCGGGTGGAGGCCCCGCCTCCCACCGGCGCAAGAACGTGCAACCCTCCCAAAAAACAAAAACAGTTAAGTAAAGTGAAGGAGGCCAGCCTCCTCCAAAAAAGTCATAAAGTCCACAAGTCAGTCTGCAAGAACCAGCCCCGAGTACAAGGGACAAGCGGTAGCGACCATGCTCATCAGGGTACCGGGAAAGGTAAGCGTGCATGAAGATCACCCAAACTGGGACATTCAACAAGAATGTGGCGAACAGTCTGAGGGACAACTAAGTCATCACAATATGGTGCAGACGAGCGCTCCATCGAATGGCGGTGCGTCCCTCGAGGGTGTCCAATTCGGAGATGACAGAAAGTAACCTGAAGCCGTCGATGCATTGGGGGTAGGTCCATGGGAACAGTCACGGCGCGTTATCTCCCGTAGTGAGCGGTGTATTACAATCAGCTCAGCCGTTAAGACAGACGCAGCACTTGGCAGAGCCCCACTGACTTAAAAAGAGAGGATACGGCGTGGAAACCAATGCCCTCTTGGGACTTGCAGCCATCTGTATACACTGGCACGGTTCCAGCGTGACACGAAGTGTGCCCCGAAAAGGCCGAACACAATACTCCCAGCGCTATAGAAGCATTGGGAGCAGAGGCGTGGCGACAAATGGTCAAAGGTGGTGGCTTCTTGGGCAGATCCAGGGGCGCCACCGGACCAAGAGCTATACGTAGCTCTCGAAGGAGTTTCCGAGCCCTAAACCCAAAGGGCTTAGGGTATGAATGGCGTCTCTCGGTGGCATAGGCACCTTCAAATCAGCTGCGGATACAGTGAGAGCTGTTGGCGACAGAGGGAGGCGCCAGGCTCACAATGAACTGTGCACGGTGAGAGCGAGTGGAATCTCCCCAGCATCAACTAGTAGGCTCTCAATGGGGAAAGTGCGGAAGGCACCGGTTGCCAGGCGAAGGCCAGTGTGGTGGATCGAGTCCACCTTCCGCAATACCCGCTCAGCTGCGGATGCATAAAACTCGCATCCGTAGTCGAGTTCAAAAGACCAAAGGATCAATAAAAAAGTAAGGGCCCCAAGCACTGAACATCACGGAAAGGAGCAGAGCATCAGATGTGGAGTGGAACCTGCGGAAGCCACACTGTGCAGAAGACAGATGGCCTCTGATGTCCATAAAAAAGGATAATCTAACATTTAACAATTTCTCCATCAACTTGCACACGCAAGAGGTTAGAGAGATTGGGCGGAAACCGGCCGGAGTAGTGATCTCTCCCCGGTTTGCGAAAGGCGAGCACAGTAGCGATTCGCCAGGAATCTTGGAGACCCTCCACCCAGATCCTGTTGAACAAATCTAACAGAAAGGCCATTCCTCGATCACCCAGGTGTCGAAGCATGGCGCACAGAACATCATCCAGACCATGGGTGGTGTCCGCGCACGAAGCAAGAGAGGAAGGCAACTCGCTCACAGTAAACCTGTCATTGAAGGGTTCTCTGCCTCAGGAGGTAAAGTCCAGCCGGCGGCCTTCGGCGACATCACGACGTGCATTGAATGCTGGCGGGGCAGCATCCCGGCTAGAGAATACGGAGAAAGCGGTCGCTAAGGATTCCGCCACGGACGCGGGGTCCGAGATTGCGGTCCCATTCTCCTGGAGAACGGGAGGAGGGTCCTGCAGGAACTTGTCCCGAATCCTTTTGACTCGCTTCCACACCTCTGCTAGAGGGGTCTTCCCGTCAAGTGAAGACACGTATGCCTGCAAAGAAGAGCACCGGGCGTGCTTCGAAATATACCGGAATCTAGCTCGACGAAATTTACCAACAGTGAAATCGTTCGGGCGGCGCTTATAGCACACGTAGGCATATAACGCTTCTGCTTGAAGGCCGTTTCACACTCGGCCGACCACCACGGGAGTGGTCGCGTGCAAAATGGCCAGACCTTATAGGAATAGTAGTTAGGACGCGGTGATGAGGTTGCTGGAGAAGAACTCAACGGCCTCATCTACTGTCCTAAACTCAACGACTAAGATAGATAATTCAGTCATTTCCTGAAATGCAGACCACAGCGCCCGCGCCAAGCACCACCGGGGCGGGCTCTCGGGCGACAGCGGCCCAGAAAATGATATTTGAATTGGAAAGTGAGCCTACCACGGAGGTCATCGACCACCCCATATCAAAATCAGGCTGTGCATCCAGAGAGCACAAAGAGAGATCAAGGGAGGAAAATAAAGCAGTTCTCGGGCAGTGATTCGTAAACTTATCCACATTTAGGACGCACATCTCAAGCTCGTCGATCAGGTCAGCAAGGACTTGACCCCGTGGATTAATAGACTAGTCTTTCCAAAAGGGTGTCTACAGTTTAGATTTCTGAGCAAGAGAAAAGGCCTGGGCAACCGTGCCACGAAACGGCGGAAGTTCCACGCATCAAGGTTGGCTGACGGTGGAATGTACGCGGAAATAAGAGTATACCTTCTATCAAGGAGCAGCTGCACAGCTACTGTTTGTAAGGAGGTATCTAAAGGGCAACAATAGGGCGCTGGCGAGCGCTCCATCAGATAGCGATGCGTCACACGAGTGTGCCCGATTTGGAGACGACAGAAAGCGACCTGAAGCCGTCGCGGCATTAGGGGATAGATCCATGGGAAGAGTCACAGCGCAATGGCACGCAACTTTAAGTTCCCTTCGACCGTCTCTCATCTTATTTGCCAAGCAGTCCGAAGAGCTGCCCGTATTCCTGCCATGTAGTCGGTATGAGGAAGAGCGAAACGCTGGTCCGGTCGCAGAGTCCTCGCGGACTCTTTGGCGCCCTCATTCCGCGCAATTCCTACATGTCCAGGAACCCAGCAGAAGATAATCACGACATCCGCCCGGCTCACAAAGACCGTGGCGTCACGGATATCGCGAACGAGGGTATGCGGAGATTCCAATGCCCCGAGAGCACTCAGGGCGCTTTGTGAGTCGCTATAGATCACAATCCGGTCTCCGAACTGGGCACGTCCCGTAATCTCCCGTACCGAGTAGTATATTGCCACCAGTTCAGCCGTTAAGACAGACGCAGCTGCTGGCAGAGCCACGGTGACTTCAAACAGAGGGGAGACGGCGTGGAAGCCGGCCCCCTCTTGGGACTTGGAGCCATCCGTATACACTGGCACGGTTCCAGCGTGACACGAGTTGTGCTCCAAAAAGGTCGAACGCAATACTCCCGGCGCCGTACAAGCTTTGGGAGCAGAGTCGTGGCGACAAATTAGCCAAATGTCGTACCCTCCAGGGTGGCGTCCTGGACAGAACCAGGGGCGCCACCGGCACGAGAGCTATATCTACCTCTCCGAGTTTCCTGGCCCTAAACCCAAAGGGCTTAGGGTATGACTGGAGTCTCTCGGCGGCATAGGCACCGTCAAGATCAGCTGCGGATGCAGTGAGAGCTGTTGGCGACTGTGGGAGGCACCGGGCTCGCGCGTACAGGCGAGTGATGCACTGCACGCGGAGCAGAGCGAGTGGCATCTCCCCAGCATCGACCAACAGGCTCTCAATGGGGTAAGTGCGGAAGGCACTGGTCGCAAGGCGAAGGCCGGTGTGGTGGATCGAATCCACCTTCCGCAATAAACGCTCGGCTGCGGATGCATAAAACTCGCATCCGTAGTCGAGCTTCGAACGAACAAAGGATGGGTAAAAAAGTAAGGCAGTAGCCCTATCAGCACCCCAAGCGCTGAACGTCACGGAACGGAGAATGTCCATGGCGCGGGTACATGAGACCCTAAGGCTGCGAATATGAGCCTCTCAGGTGAGGCGTCGGTCAAATACCAGACCAAGGAAACGGTGCGATTCAACCACATCCAGGCGCACCCCATTAAGAAACAAATCTGGGTCGGTGTGGAGCCATGGATGGCGGCAGAAGGGCACCACCTTAGTCTTGGCCGAAAAAAACGAAACTTGTGCGCTTCGGCATAGCGAGAGACGCGGTTCAATGCCTGTTGGAGTCGACGCTCCAGAGTTGGCATCTACGCCGCGCCAAAAGAGATCGAAAGGTCGTCCACGTAGAGCGTAGCGAGAACATCTTCCGGGAGCACCGAGGTGATGCCGTTGATGCTCAGGGCAAAGAGTGTGACACTGAGGACACTTCCCTGCGGGACACCTTCTTCCTGCTCCTTTGGGACGGAGAAGACTCCCCCTACCTGTACGCGAAATCGAAGATCTCGCAAAAATTCAGATATAAACATTGGGAGGCGTCCCCTCGCCCCCATCGTGTGGAAGGTCTCCATGATACCGTATCGCCATGCGGTATCATAGGCCTTCTCTAGATCGAGAAACACCGTGGCGTCGTGCTGTCTAGGAAGGAAAGCCTCGCAGACTGTATTTTCCAGTCGGAGGAGAGCATCCGACGTGGAGTGGAACTTGCGGAAGCCGCACTGTGCAGAAGACAGATGGCCTCCGCTGTCCAGGAAAAAGGCTAGCCTAACCTTTACCAATTTCTCCATCAACTTGCACACGCAAGAGGTTTGACAGATTGTGCGGAAACCGGTCAGTGTAGAGTGATCTCTCCCCAGTTCCGAAAGGCGAGCACAGTAGCGATTCGCCAGGAATCTTGGAGAAGACCCTCCACCCAGATCCTGTTGAACAAATCTAACAGAAAGGCCATGCCTCACTCACCCAGGTGTCGAAGCATCGCCCGGACCATGGGCGGAGTCCGCGCACGAAGCAAGACCGGAGCGCAACTCAATCGCAGTAAACCTGTCGTTGAAGGGTTCTCCGCCTCTGGAGGTAAAGTCCAGCCAGCGGCCTTCCGCAACATCACGACGTGCATTGAATGCTGGCGGAGCAGCATCCCGGCTAGAGAATGCGGAAAAAGCGGTCACAAAGGATTCCGCCACGGACGCGGGGTCCGAGATTGCGGTCCCATTCTCCTGGAGAACGGGAGGGGTTGTCCTGCGAGAACTTGCCCCGAATCCTTTTGACTCGCTTCCACAACTCTGCTAAAGGGGTCTTCCCGTTAAGTGAAGACACGTATGCCCACCAACAAGAGCGGCGGGCGTACTTCGAAATATACCGGAACCTAGCCCTAGCCTGACGAAATTCAGCGACAGTGAAATCGTTCGGGCGGCGCTTATAGCGCATGTAGGCATAACGCTTCTGTTTGAGGGCCGTCTCACACTCGACCGACCACCATGGGAGTGGTCGGCGTGTAAAACGGCCAGACGTTCTAGGAATAGTAGTCAGGCCCGCGGCGATGAGGTTGCCGGAGAAGAACTCAACGGCCTCATCTACCGACCTAAACTCTTCGACTGAGAAAGAGAATTCAGTCATTTCCCGAGTTGCAGGCCACCGCGCCCGCACCAAGCACCACCGAGGTAGGCTTTCAGGCGGCAGTTGCCCTCAAAATGATATTTGAATGGGAAAGTGATCACTATCATGGAGGACATCGACCACAGCACAATCAAAATCAGTCTGTGCATCCGAAGAGCACAAAGATAGGTCAAGGCAAGAAAATGAAGCGGTTCTCGGACAGTGATGCGTAAACTCATAGACGTTTAGGACACCCATCTCAAGCTCTTCGATCAGATCGGCAAGGTCTTGTCCCCTGGGATTTATTGAGTAATCTTCCCAGAGAGGATGCCTGCCGTTCAGATCTCCAAGCAAGAGAAAGGGCCTCGGCAACCGTGCCACGACGCGGCGGAAGTCCCCCGCGTCGAAGTCAGCTGACGGTGGAATGGCCGTACGCTTCCCGGAGGCAGAACCCCGGGTGCTGTTGGCCGAACAAAGCGCTGTCGCCTTCGAGGACTTATTGGGGGAGGTGGTTCCTCCCTCCGCCTCGAAACCTTCGGCGGGCGTTGCGGCTTCGGAAGCGGAGGGGCCCTCTTTTCGAGGAACCACCGTTTCCGAGCCACTCGCTCCACCACTAGGCGTGGTCTCCTTTCGGGGGACAGCTTTAGGAACCCTGGAAGATGGCCTGGCGACCAACTTCAGGGGTGTTGCCCCCCATGAGTCTAACGACTCGGTGGAGGCGCGTGGCCGTTTCGCCTTACGGGAAACGGTCACGCTGGGGAAAGAGGGGGAAACCCTGGTTTTAGCCGGGGCTGGGTATGAACCCTTTTTGCCGCCAGCTTTACTAGGGAAGCGCCGGGGTTGAGTAGAGCCCGCAGAAGGGCTCCGAATGGGCGCAGAAACAACCGTGCTCGACGGCCTGGATGGGCCAGGAGCAGAGGGTGTCTTTCTAACTATTGAGGCATATGACGTCCCAGGCAGAGCTGGGCGCGCCAGGACCAAGTCCTTAGCCTCGCGGAATGAGAGTCTATCCTGGGTCTGAACGGCCAGGATTTCTTTCTCGACAAGATATGCACCACATTGCTTCGAAGAAGCGGGGTGCGGCTCTCCACAATTGACACACTTGGCCACACACGATTTAGACTTATCGTATGCGGCCTTGGAGCAATTTACACAGACTTCGGGTGACCCCGACTTTGCATGTCTCCAAGAACGATTTGTATGGCCGAAGCGGTGACAGCAATAGCACCGCCGCGGCAGTGGCACGAATTCCATCACGCGGTAGCGGTACCAACCGGCACGCACCGAGTCAGGGAGCTTGTCACAGTCGAAGGTGACGAAGAGTGTAGGGGTCGGTCTCGAGACCCCTCCCTGTTTTCTCATCACACGTTCCACCTTGACCGCCCCATGGTCGGCCAGCTCTAAGGTAATGTCCTCAATGGAGTAGTCAACGAGTTCCCTTGCATAAACTATTCCTTTCACAAAGTTCATAGTATAGTGCGGCGTCACACTCACTGGGGTACCATGAAGTGTCCGAAGAGCACTTATCTTGGCCGCCTCGGCGGGATTCGCCGCATTCGCCAGAAGGCTGCCATCCGAGAAACTGGTCACCTTCGGCTCTCTACCAATTGCACTAGCTAATCTTCTCCCCTGATGGATCATGTTGCCCTTGGCCAACATTTTGCCATCAGTGGAGCGAATAACGAGGAAGCGTTTGAAGCCAGCGGGCTCGAAAACGCCAGGTAATCTCTGAATCAGGGGCCCCGATGTCATCGAGGCTCCGCCCTGTGCACTTTTGGTCTTTGTCATAGTCAGGGGCTCCACACCCGGGGGGGCAGAGGGGCCGGATGTGCCGATCTTGGCTTGGTCGCTTGCCAAAGTGGCAGCAGATCCATCTGTCCCCTTAGCCCCCACGGATGGAGAGGAGCCCTGAGTCTTCTTTGTCTTTTTCTTTTTTGTAGAGGAGGGCGTGGAATGAACCCGCTTCTCACCTCCGCTGGAAGGAGCCCACAGACCAGATGGACCGGACTCAGCCAGGTCCTTCTCCGAAATGGAGGAGGTGCTGGTAGTCGTAGGGGCAACGGTCCGAGGAGATCCCTCCCCTCCTTGTACTGCCTCGGAAACCCTAGCCGTTTGAGGAGGAAATTGCATAGGGGCTGATTCGGGTTCGGATGCTTTGAACCGAGCCCGGATTCCCCCCCATGGAAGGCCCTACCGTCTGAGGCTGGGTTGCCTCAAGGACCATGTCTATCTCAGGGAAGGCCTCTGTTTGGCCATCCCCCTCCAAGACATCGCAGGTCCAGTTGGCAGTATCGTCACTAGTCTTGTGTGGGGAGGCACAGGCCTTGACCCCGGCAAGGTTCAATATTCTTGCCAGCAGGTCTTTTGAGGGAAGCGACCGAATGGGCCTGGCTTCCCTCTCCTCCCTAAGGGGGTTTGCCCTACCAAGCCGCTTCGATGTGGAGCGGCTGGCTAAAGGCTGCCTTTCTTGGCAGTCCCATTGGAACGAACAGAGGGGAATGCTGTGGAAAAAGGGAGGTGCCCGAAAGCACCTCCAGAGAAGGGGGTGAGGGGGAGTCCCCTACACCTGTAGGCGTAGGAGAGGAGTAAGGCTCCTCTCCAGTTAAAGAAATATGGAGGGTCCCCTGCGCAAGCACAGGGGGGTGGGGGGGAACTCCATTTTTTCGGTGGAGCTGCCCGAACGCAGCTCCGTTGATGAGCAAGGGAAAGTTGAGGGTTGATTTTTTAAATGTTCATCATTGGGCATGGTGACCCTTAATTTTCTGTGGGGACACAATAGCGCATCACCTCTCGCAGTAGCCCGCACTGCAAGAGGTGCATACAGGCCCGACAGAGCCAGGATCCGCCATTTGGGACCACCCCCTCCCGCCTGGTGGCATGGCGGCTCCACCTTGAACACGGAGTAAAATTGATAGAATGTAAAGAGGAGAGGAAAAGGGATGTGAGGAAGGTATGGGTGGGGATGAAGCAGGTTGTTAAAAACCAACCACCCCAGACCGGAGCTCAGGGGTTAGTGAAAATTGTCCCCTCCCCCCTCAGCCACGATCTGGGACGGTTGGCTGAGAAGGAGGTCAGCATCTACCCTGTGAAATTAGAGGCTGACCAGAGAAAGTTGTGGGAGAGGTTGTATGAAAAGTGACCTAGTAGGGGAGAAATACATGCTATCTGAAGGAAGGAAGAGAGGCTAAGCTGGGGCCGGACGGAGCGCTGGATCCCGTCAGCACGGCGGCCAAGATGGCAAATCGCCGCGCCCCTTATGGGAAAAGCCAAGAGAAGAATGGAGACATCATGCCTGGGGTAAATCACATATCCTCTCACCTGACCCCATCCCATGGTGGTGGGGTCGCAGGGGGCATGTGCCCAGCATGGTCTCTTGCAAAAAGATAGCTAACTGGAAATGGGAGGAATCGAGCCTCCGCAGCTCCTCCCAGTCGTCCCGGAGCCCGCGGCAATTCCATTTTAGAAATATGCCCCCTGGGCCTAGCTCGGAGATGTGTGGGCCCTCTTCGAAGAGAAGACCCTCATGGGAATTGCCGTACGCTTACCAAAGAAAGAACCTGGGGCGCTGTTGGCCGGACAATGAGCTGTTGCCTTCGAGGACTTATTAGGCAGACCCCCTCTTTTCGAGGATCCAGTCTCCAAGCAGTTTTAGGAACCCAGGAAGATGGCCTGGTGACCAACTTCAGGGGTGTTGCCTCCTGTGAGTCTAACGACTCAGTGTGGAGGCACATGGCCATTTCTCCTTACGGGGAATGGTCATGCTGGAGAAAGGGTCGGAACACTGGTTTTAGCTAGGGCTGGGTGTGGACCCTTTATGCAGCTAGCTTTACCAGGGGAGCACCCAGAATGAGTAGAACTCGTAGAAGGGTTCTGAATGGGCGCGGAAATGACCGTACTCGTAGGCCTGGAGGGGCCAGGAGCAGATGGTGTCTTTTTCAACATTGAGGCATAGGACGTCCCGGGATACGCACCACATTGCTTCAAAGAAGCGGGGTACAGATCTTTGCAATTGACACACTTGGCCACACATGATTTGGACTTATCGTGTGCAGTAACCCCAACTTTGCACATCAACAGGAATGATTAATAGGCTGAAGCGGTAGCAGTAATAGCACCTCTGCGGCAGTGGCACAAATGCCTTCATGCGGTAGCGATACCAACCGGCTTGCAACCGACTCAGGGAGCTTGTCACAGTCGAACATGAGGAAGAATGTAGGGGTAGGTCTTGAGGCCCTTTCCTGTTTTCTCATTACACACTCGACCTTGACCGCCCCATGGTCGGCCATCTCTAAGGTGATGTCCTCTATAGAGTAGTCCACGAGTTCCCTTGCATAAACTACTGCTTTCACGAAGTTCATGGTAGAGTGTGGCATCAGTCCGAAGGGCATTTAATCATGGCAGCCTCAGAGGGATTTGAGGCATATGCCAAAAGGCTCCCGTCTGAGAATTGGGTCACCTTTGGCTCTCTACCAATCATCACACTAGCTAGCGCTCTCCTGTGATGGATCATGTTGCCCTTAGCCAACAAGCTGCCATCAGTGGAGCGAATAACCAAGAAGCATTTGAAGCCAGCGGGCTTGAAAACGGCAGGTAGCCTCTGAATGAGGGGCCCCAACGTAATCCAGGCTCCGCTCTGCGCACTAGCACTTTTTGTCTTAGTCACGGGCTGGATGTGCCGATCTTGGTTTGGTTGCTTACCGAAGTGGCAGCAGGCCCATCCATCTCCGCAGCCACAAGTTTTTTTTAGTCTTTTTCTCCTTTTTAGGAGGAGGGCCAGGAATGAACCCGCTTCTCTCCTCCGCCGGCAGGATGGACCAGCCTCAGCAAGGTCCATCTCCGAGATGGAGAAGGTCCTGGCAGTTGCAGGGGCACCAGCCAGAGGAGGAGATCCCTCTCCTTCTTGTACTGCCTTGGAGACCCGAGCCATTTGAGGAGGACCTTGTATAGGGGTGGACTCGATTTCAGGGCTTCGCGCCGAGCACAGATTGGCCCCCATGGAAGGCCCTATCGTCTGAGGCTGGGTTGCCTCAAAAAACATATCTATCTCAGTGGGGGGGAGGGGGCTCTATTTGGCCAACCACCCGCAGGACATCACAGGTCCCATTGGCAGCGGTTTCACTGGTCAAGTATAGGGAGGCTTTTGCCCCCCACTAGGTTTAATATTCGAGCCAGTAGGTCTTTTGAGGGAAGTGACCGATGGGGCCTGTCTTCCCTCTCCCACCTAAGGGGGATTTGCCCTACTGAGCTGCTTCAATGGGGAGCCGTCGGCTATGGGCTGCCTGCTGGCTTTCTTGGCAGTCCCCTTGCAAAGTAAAGGGGGGACTGCTGCTAGAAAGAAGGAGGCGCCCAAAGGCAACTCCAGACAAGGGGATAGGGAGAGTCCCATACATCCGTAGGCAAAGGAGAGGAGTAAGACTCCTCTCTGGTTAAAGAGATTTGGAGGGTCCCCTGCGAGAGCACAAGGGTGGGGGGAACCTCCATTTTTTCAGTGGAGCTGCCTGAAGGTGGCTTAATCAATCATGAGGGGGAAAGGGGAAGATGTTTTTTTTTTATTAGATTTTCATCATCGGGAATGGGGACCCTATTCTTTCTGTGGGAATCAAACGCTAATCACCCCTTGCAGTGGCCATTTTGTGAGGGGTGAGTATGGGGCTGGCAGAGCCAGGTGCCACCATTTTAGGCCACCCTTCCCGCCTGGTGATCTGGCAGCCCCTCGGCATGGCATAAAAAAATAGATAGTGAAGTGAGAAGGAAAAGGGATGTGATGGGGATGAAGCAGGTTGTTAAAAACCCACCATCCTAAACCGGAGCTCAGGGGTTAGGGAACAATATCCCCTGCCCCCTCAGCCTCAATCCGGGATAGTTGGCTAAGGTCAGCATCTACCCTGTGAAAATAAAGGCTGACCAGAGAAAGTTGTGGGAGAGATTGTAGGGGAGAAATACAGGCTGTCTGAAAGAAAGAGAAGAAGCTAAGATGGGGCCGGATGGGGTGCTGAGTCCTGTCAGCACAGCAGCTGACAGGACTCATTGTTGGGATGATAGAGACATATGACTCAATGAAATTTATTTTGGAAGGTGTTCATTACTTGCATCATAAGTGGAATATCTGTGGTGATCTAAAAGTAATTTCTTTACTTCTTGTACTGCAGCTATGATATACAAATAATATGTGCTTCTTATGCCTCAAACATTTTTGAAAAAATTTATAGTTAGGTGAGTACTACCTCTTTTATATGTAATACATATCTTGCCTGGGTTTGCAAAAGGACGTACATAATGCCAAATAGGGTGCCCCGATTCCAAACCTTTGCCTAGAACTGTCTCATTCTTCTGAAACTCTTAATAATTATATCATTAATTGATCCAAGGTGACAAAGTGAGCCATATAGCCTAGTTGCATAACTCAGGAACCTTACGTGCTAGGACAAATCTGAGCACAGATTTGGAATCAGCGCCCCCAAATTAGTTAGTTACAACAACATTTACTCAAGTAGCAGAGACAAAGTTAAAATTTGTTGGCTAGTGTTATGGGACATTGATGAAGGTGAGGTATTTTAGGGAAAAATGGGTTATAAGCATTTTTTTTTTTTTTTTTTTTAAGAGCTCATCTGGCGACTGCCTACTTGGGCATTAGTCGCCGTATTAAAACTGGCCTAGTTCTAGGCTACTTTAAAATGAAATTAAAGAAAAAAACAAAAAAAAAAAACAACAGGGGGAAAGGAAGCAAGCTGGTGCGTCGGGGAGAGGTCCCCCCGGCGCAGGAGCGTGCAACTAAAGAAAAAAAAAACAAACAAAAAACAAAACAAATGCAAAAAAACAACAAAAAAAACAACAAAAAAACAAACAAACAAACAGTGCTTAAATAATAGGGAGAAGGCCGGCCTCCCCCAAGAAGTCAACAAGTCCACAAGTCAGTGTGCACGAATCTGTCCCAAGCACAAGGGACAGGCGGTAGCGACCCCGCCCATCCCAGTACTGGGACAGGTATCGTGCGCGAAGATCACCCAGACTGGGACATTCGACAAGAATGTGCCGAACAGTCTGGGGGACGACGCAGTCGTTGCAATAGGGCGCAGGCGAGCGCTCCATCAGATAGCGATGCGTCACACGAGTGTGTCCGATTCGGAGACGACAGAAAGCAACCTGAAGCCGCCGCGGCATTGGAGGATAGGTCCATGGGAACAGTCGCGGTGCAATGGCACGCAACTTTAAGTTCCCTTCGACCGTCTCCCATCTTCTTTGCCAAGCAGTCCGAAGAGCTGCCCGTATTCCTGCCATGTAGTCGGTGTGAGGAAGAGCGAAACGCTGGTCCGGTCTGGGTTATAAGCAAAGCATAACCAAAATCAACTCACCAGTGCAAAAAAACAAAACAAGAACAAGGTATTCAAGCAACCATCACAGAACATCAAGAGTATGCGAGCATCCATCATAAAATACAATGCATCCAAAGCATATGTTCACTCACATTAGTGAGTAGATTAACTTAAATATTAACTTATAATATTACAATTTTCCTAATAGACATTAAAAAGTATATATATAGTGAATTTGAAAAATTAAATTTAAACAATCATTCAATTATTTATTTTTTAAATTCAAGGTCCAACTACCTTTTTCATCAAATTCAAGGGGTTTTCAAGGATTTCAAGGCCAGTATACACCCTGATAAAGGCAGTTCTCATTAGGGTGTCACAAGAAAGAAAAATCTAAACTTTGTGCAGCCTTGTTGAGTGGCACACTCTTATTCACACTAGCTTGTATCACTTTGTTAAGCTTCTGCTTATGTTATCAGTATTTATTACAACTCACTGTTTTACTAACCATCACTGTAAGAATGTAATTGATTGACCTATTTATATTTAAACTTTTGTCTATTTCCTATGTATTTCTAGACAAAGTGAAATATCTACCCTTATTGAAAATAAAACAGTCAAAACCAACAAGAACATCTCAGTCAGAAAGTTTGGGGAGTCAAAAATATATAGAAGATACATACCATGAGTAAAGAGAGCAAATTGGCCCAAAAACAACTTACTGAAAATGCAATATCTGAATCCAATGGAGCTTGCTCGTGTTCTATGAGTTCTTCCAGCCTTTCATTCAATGAGTCCAATGTTTCACTGCTGATTGTTTCAAAAGTGGCTGTACTGAAATCTCTGAGTGAAAAGAGAGATGGATCAATGGGTGGACAAGAGACCACACTTCATATAAGGAACATGCAATAAATTCAAAATGTTGAGTAAGGGGACAAAGAAAAGAATACTGATTGAGTAAACACAGATCCTTTCTTCCTCAGAGTGCATTGTTACCTAAATATTCAAATATCACACTGTAACAACTACAATTATTTGTTTGTGGAAAAAGAAAATGATGCTAAAAGCATTGAAGTTAGAGGTATAAATGGTGGCAAGACCAGTCTAAGAGATTTATACATCAATCCCCCAAATTCTGAATTATTTTTCATTTAATATAAAACATACTAATGAGGGCAAGTCAGATAAAAGGTTTGTAAGGAGATGGAAAGAAAGTGGTAAAGCAACAGGAAGTAAAAATGCCTGAAAGATATCTAGTCAGATTCCCCTAGCAGCATTGGTCTTGGGGTTGGGAAGGCACACCCTAAGGATAACTGTAACAAGTTTGCCCATGCTACACAGTGGCAAAGGAGGGGGTTTGGCTGCCTTGTGACCTAATTGGCCACCCCTTCTGTAAATGTAACCCTTTTGACCACTAAAAAGACATGTATAAGAGATTTACATTTCATTTATTGATTGATTGAACAATGTAATAATGAAAACAAATTTAACTGGTGGAGACAAACAATAAGATAAAAAATAATTCAATGTAAAACAGAAAACAATAATAAAGTCTAAATGTCAAAATAGGGAAAAAAGTTGAAAGTAATAAAAATAAGAAAAAAAAACTGAATAATTTAGATATACCAGTACCACCTCCACAATAAAAGTAGGAAAGACTATTTATTGGACAACTAAGGTATTTATTCTTAAAAAAAAACAAGAAAAACTGAACAACTAGGTTTTTATCCTTCTAATTCTTGAAAATTATGAAGTTGTTTATGATCTCTTCAACATCAAGTGATTCAGTATATTCTCAATAGAAAGAATTACTACATTAGTGAGTCTTTAATTGCTCATAGGTGAGCGAAGCTAATTCTTTATTAATTTCAACTCTTAAGAATATTGTCAGGTTTGGCATTAAATTTTAAAAAGCATGATGATGAAACTTAGGATCTCTAGAGGCCCTTCTTTCCAATTTTGCTCATTATGAGAACAAGATAATTCTTCAGTCTCTTCCTCTCAAGATTGACTTCTGCCACATTGATATCTTCCTCCTCTTCAATGTGAAATTCTTCATCAATTAGATTAGGTTGGGATGAGATCATACTTTTGGCTAAGATGCAGTTGCTCAAATCAGTCATCTATTTCTTGAGTGACACTATCAATTGAAGCATTTAAATCTCTTCATTTCAGCTTCTTTTTTTTCACCAATAATCTGCCGACTGCCTAGTGATCCATAAATTGCTTATAATCATAAATAATCTAATACAGATAAAAAAATGCTGTAATAATAAATAGTCTAATATAGATAAAAAACAAGGCCAAAAACAAATTATGAAAAATGAAGAATGTTCCTTCATTAGAGATGAACCAGCTCCCCCTCACGCCAGTGCAGGATCATGTAACAAACATTAAAGTAAAATAAAATAGTGGAGGCCAGCCTTCCAAAAAGTTAGACCACAAGTTTGTGTGCACAAACTCATCCCAAAGACAATTGACAAGTGGTAATGACCCCACTCATCATGGTACCAGGACAAATAAGATACAAGAAGATTACCCAGACAATAACATTCAACAACAGTGTGCCAAACAGTCTGGGAGACAATGCAGTCGCTGTACTAAGGTGCAGGGAGGTGCTCCATCAAATGGTGGTGTGTCTCATGAGTGTGCCCAATTTGAAGATGACTGAGAGCAACCTGAAGGCATTGGCTGCATTGGGAGTTATGTCCAAGAAAACAGTTATGTACTGTGGTCGTTTTCTTTTCTATTCACCTCAACTCAGCTATGCCCACCTCTTTTGTATCAGGTTTTGGTGATGGGTGGAAGATAAAGCCCAAATTGCATCTGAATGAAGTGAAGCTGGAAGATAAAATCGGGTCTAGGTATGAATGAGTGAAAATTATGTGCGTGTGGGGACCATGGGGGTGTATATGAGCTAGGGAGGGTGATGTGCAACACCCTTGAGAAAATGAACAGGGGTAATTTTTGTTCCCCTTTTTCAGCTCCTAAGGGCCCGCTGCCCTTGTCTTGGAGTGAGGAGAAGGACAAAGTCTGGAAATGTGGAGCTCTAATTCCTCAGTGTATGGCACAATTTAGGAACCACAGCTATCCATCCCCTTGATCCCCGATGAGAGAGAAAGAGAAACCACAACTGCACCCTTTGCCCAGCTCTACAATCAGTGAGAGTGATAGTAGAGTGTACAACCACTAACATTTGGAAAAAAAAAAGCCCTGGTACAACTTAATGACCATTTAATATAACAAGCCAGCTCAATTGTTTTTGTGGTGGCCACAATTGTTGGAGATGGGAGAGCACACGATTGATGCTTTACATATTTTTTTTAATTGATATTTACTGTAGTTACACATTTCTTATATATTCCCTCTGGTTGGTAATTGTATTGGTGGTGGGAATTATATTTTGTAAACAAATAAAAAATAAAAAAGTATCAGCATCTCCTTAAGCCTCCTTACAATCTGCAGGCATCTCATGAGTGAGTGAGTGGACCTTGTGGAAGATGGTTACCAGAACCATCCGCTACATCACAATATCATGGAAATTTAGGTTCCCCTCAGCCATCCTCCATCTTTTTTGCCAAACAGCCAGGAGGCCTGCCTTGATACTCATTGGGAAGTAGCTGTGAGAAAAAGAGAAGCGTTGGTCTGGTCTTGTGGACTATTGGGAACCCTCATCACATGCTCATTCACTGCAATTTCCACGTGTCAAGAAACCCAGCAAAAGATAATCTCAACATCCATCAAGCTCGGGAAAACAGTGGCACCACAGATACCGTGAACCAGGGGGTCTGATTCAGGTTGCTTTGCAACCTGAGTCAGTTGCAGCATTTGGGGTAAGTTCATGCAAGCGGTCATGGTGAAATAACACACAACTTTAGGTTTCCCTCAGCTGTCTTCCATCTTCTTTGCCAAGAAGCCTAGAGGGCTGCCCTGAGACATGTTAGGACATTAGTGTGAGGAAGAGTGAAGCGATGGTCTGGTTGCTCAGTCCTCACAGACTCTTTGTCACCCTCAGTCATCACAATACCAACATGTCCAGGAAACCATGAGAACATAATCTCAACATCCACCAGGCTCGCAGCAACTGTGCTACCACAGGCTGGAGAGATTACAATTCCCCAAGAGCACTTAGGGCATTTCTGAGTTGCTAAAGCTCACTATCCAGTCCTGAACTGGGCATGATGCCTTATCGCTCATACTGTGCAAAGAGACTTGGAGCCATTCATGTACACTGGTACGGATCCACCATGACAGAAAATGTGTTCCAAAAAGGTCAAACACAAATATCCCCAGCACTGTAGAAGCTTGGGGAGCAGAGGCATTGTGGCAGCAGGTTCTAGAACCCTGCAGTCAAACCACCTGCTGGTCGAACAGAGCCACCTGGGTGTTGGAGGGGAGGATAATGAGGGGGTAATCTGATGATTACTTTATTTCAAAAGATAGTAAATAAAAAAATGGCAACCCCAACCAATTGCAAATATAAATACCAAAATATATACAGCCTTACAACATATAAATATCACCAATGTAGAATTAGAAATCACACGCAAAAAAGAGTATATATATCTATGTACAAAATACACAAACCCAAAGCTCAAAATATATATGGGGCCTTCCAAAATTTAAATATTGGCTAATGCAGAAATATGGAGTCACAAAGAAGCTGGCCCCTGGAATTGATCCAATAGTCTCCTCAGAAAGGGTAGCTACCATTCAAATTAAATCCCCATGCAGTAAGAAAAGGCCTCTGCAATCTTGCCAGGATGCAGCAGAAGTACCCCTAAAGCATAGTCTCTGATTGTGGAATGTAAATAGAAATAGCAGTATACCTCCTATTCATGTGTAGCTACACTGCCACTGCCTTCAACTAGTTCAAAACTATGCTGCCAGGCTCATCCTTCGCTGCCCCCAGTTCTCTCCTTCGATGCCTCTGTTACAGGAGCTACACTGGTTACCTATTCGCTTCCATACCCACTATAAAATTCTTCTCATCCCTACAAGGCCCTAAACCTCGAGGCTCCACCTTATCTCTCGTCTGCCCTCTCTCATCATCAAACTCCTTGGGCACTCCGGTCTAACCTCACTCCCATCCTGAACACTCCTCGTTCTATCCTCTGCTTGATGGGTAATCGTTCGTTCTCAGTTTGTGCTCCTAGACTCTGGAATCCTCTTCCTACCTAAGTCCAATACTCTCCCTCCCTTGCTACTTTTAAACATCTCCTGAAGACTCAACTCTTCAGAATTGCCTTCTGCCACTACACAACTTGCGCTCTGTGAGTGCTAACAGCCCTGAAGGGTGCATTATAAATACCTATTATTATATTATATTATTATTAAATAGAAGGAGAAATCATGATGGGTATTAATCGCACATCTTCCTGTCTGGCCTGATCCTGTGGTGGTGGGATCATAAAACCCTTCGGAGGGTGGGCAGGGAGCATGCCCCCATCATGATCTCCAACAAAAAAAAAGCTAATGGGGAATGAGAGGAGACAAGACTCTGCAGCAATTCCATTTGAAGGAATATGCTCTCCAGCCCTAGCTTGGAGATGCAAGGGCCCTCTCTGAAGAGAAGGCCCTCACAGGAATGGCCATAAGCTTATGGAGGCTGAACAGGGCGCTGTCTCCTTCAAGGACTTATTAGGAGAGGCTGGGCTCACTGTGCCAGTCTTTTCCTCCCAACACTGAATTTTGCTGGCAGGGCAGGGTGCCATCCTCCTTTCATAGAGAGGGGAAGATGGCCTCATTACCATCTTTAAGTGAATCTAAGGACTCTGTATAGGCACAAACTTTTTTGCCTTCCATGAAATAATGATCATGTTGGGGAAGGAGGAAAGAAGCACTGGTTTTAGCCAAGGGGGCTGGGTGTGAACCCTTTTTGCCACTAGCTTAACAAGGGGAGCACACAGAGTGGGGATATAACCCACATAGTGTTGAAATGGGCGTATATATATATTTTTTAATGCTGACCTCTCTCCTTCAAGTTTCCATGAAGCTAATAGTAACTTTTGTTCCAGGATGTCCAGTTGTGTGCGCAACCTTGCATGATTTGAATGTGCTTAATGCCTTTCCTAGTCTACCTGCATTTTTTGCTGCACTTATTTTCTACTAGGCCCTCTCAGGTAACAAACACATTATGCTTTGCATGGCTTTTCTATTATTGTTCTGTTTGTCTTGCGTGTCATTAATTTTCATTATTATACCTGTATGTATTCTTGCCAATAGTTCATTTATGTAAAGATAGAAGCAAATTATTTTTTAATTCTTTCTCAGGGCAATGAAAGTTTAGTCCAAAGGAACTTGAGCAATGCTTGTCACTTTCACTGATTCAAAATTTGAAAAGTGCACCAATGTGCTATCTCTTGTCACAATTGTTATGCGTGTAGGGAAACTGTTTAGTGTCAATTTTCTTTATGTACATTTGATTCTAGTTGTGGAAAGTGTCCTCAATAAGTCAGAATACTGAACATAGTTGCATGCAGAGCTTATTCTTGAAACTAGTCTTGTGACTCTATCATAGTTTTTTTTTTAATGAATAGGGATTAGCGTTATGTTCACTATCTATGTTGGGCTATTGTGGACTTGCGTCTTGTTAGGCTAGAAGAATGCATAGAGCACAGTTGTAATAATTGTACTGTTACTGTTTCTCAGAAAGCATCCAGATATCCCTGTATATAAATTTTGATTTATGGCATTTTGATCACACACTCTCCTGACCCTTTTCTCTTCATGAGTAATAATTACTAACTAGTTGTAATCCCTCCTGACTTTCACCTTCGTCTATTCTGGCTCCTAGCCTGTGAATCACAATTGAAATATATATAAATATTTGTTCTAGTTTCAAAGTGTAAATAATTGGGATTGTATAGGTATTAGGGTAAATAAGTTTGTTTTTTTCATTAAATTTAAGCTTAAGGACTCCTATTCTTTTCTCTATCGAATGTTAAGGACCTGGAAGAAAGTAGTAACCTAAGCCTGGCCTGATTTGGTTGCCTTTGTGCCAGAATATGAAGGTGGTACCCAGAAGATAAGTGGCACATTACCAAACAAGATCTTGGGATCGAGTAGGGGTTATGCTGAGTAACCAGCAGAATTCACTACAGTGTTCTTTATTTAAAATTGAGGGACCGAGACCTTAGCCTCACAAAATGAGAGACTATCCACAGCCTGACTGGACAGGATTTCTTTGGCAGATCTGCACCACATTGCTTCAAGGTTGGGATGCAGCTCTCCACAATTAACACACTTTTTCATAAAAAACAGGACTGATCTGTTATGGCCTTGGAGCAACTTACACAGAGTTTGGATAAACCTGACTTTGCATGAATACAGGAGCGATTCATATGGCTACCACAGTGGCACGAATGCCTTTATCCAGTAGCAATACCAACCAGTATGCATCGACTCAGGAAGCTTGTCACAGTCAAATGTGATGAGAGTAAGGGTGGTTCTCGAGGCCCCTTCCTATTTTTCATCACACGACTTTGGCTGCCCCATGGTCAGCCAGCTCTAAGGTTATGTTTTCTAAGGAGTACATGAGCTCCCTTACATAAACCACTCCTTTCACCAAGTTCATGCAAGAGTGTCGTGTAACACTAACCAGCAAGCCATTGTCTCTGATGGGCACTAATCATGGTTGCCTCAGAAAGGGCCATCGCATTTGCCAGGAGGCTCCCATCAGAGAAAAGAGCCATCTTTGGCTCTCTACCAATCAAACTAACTAAATGCTGATCTTCGATGGATCATGTTGCCTTTGGTCAACATTCTTCAATCTAAGGAGCAAATAACCTGAAAGCATTTGAAGCCAGAAGCTCTAAATTTGGGGCCCCAATGTAATCAAGACTCTGTTCACTGGGCTTGCGATTTGGGCCATTATATGGACCTCCTTGCCCAAGGGCAAAACTCCAGTTGACCCATCTATCCTGGGTGACCCTGCAGAAGGAGAGGAAACCTTGGTTATCTTTGTTTTCTTCTTATTCCCCCTTTTTTAGGGGCCTATTTGGCAAATGCTTACTAGGATAAAAGTTGCTGTAATCGCACCTAATACTAGGCTAGATAAAAAAAAGTAAAACCATGCAAAACCCCCCCAACAAATAAGAGATAAAAACAAACAAAGGCTAAATAACAATATAATCAAATAAGCACACTACGGCATAGGGGGGAGGGGGGCCTGCCTCGCCCTGGCGCATTAACATATCGGCCTAAAACAAAAAGTCAAATAAAATGGAGGCCAGCCTCTTCCAAAAAGTAAACTAGTTCGCAAGTCTGTACAAATGAACCCATCCCAAGTACAAAGGACAAATGGTAGCAACTCCGCTCATTCGATATGGAGACAGGTAATGTGTGCAAAGATCAGCCAGACTGCGACATTCAACAAGAAGGTGCTGAACAGCCCAGGAGACAATGCAGTCATCACAATAGTATGCGGGTGAGTGCCCCATCAAATGCTGATGTGTCTCACGAGTGCTCCATCAAATGCTGATGTGTCCGACGAGTGCGCCCAATTCAATGATGACAGAAAGCGACCTAAAGCTGTCACAGCAGTGGGGGGTAGGTCCATGGGAACAGTCTTGGCGCAATGGCATGCAACTTTAAGTTCCCCCTCGGACATCTCCCATCTTCTTTGCCAAGGAGCCAGAGGGGTGCTGGGATCCTGCATGTAGTCTGTGTGAGGAAGAGTACTGGTCTGGTTGCTTAGTCACTACAGACTCTTTGGCACCCTCAATGGTGGCTCATTCCCTGCAATTCCTACATGCCCAGGGACTCAGCAGAAGATTATCTTAACATCTACCTGGCTTGCAGCGCCTGTGGCATCAGATACCATGAACCAAGGGGTATGGAAATTCTAATGTCCCAAAAGCACTCAAGGAACTCTGAGTTGCTCTAGATTACAATCTGATCTCCAAACCAGGCATGATGGATTATCTTGCATATCAAGTGGTGTATTGCAAGCAGCTCGGACATGCAGACAGACGCAGTGTACCCCTCATGGGACAGATCAAGCATGACACAAAGTGTGCTCCAAAAAGGCCAAACACAATACTCCAGGCACTATGGAAATAGAAGCTTTCAGAGCAAAGGTGGTACCCTCCAGGGTAGAACCAGAGGTACCACCAGCCCAAGCTACACCAAGCTCTCAAAGGAATTTCCTAGTCCTAAACCATAAAGGAGGGTGCTGGTGAGCAGAGTCAACAGCCTAGCACATCCTGTACCTAAAACTTGCCCTAGCCAGCAAGCTTTTAGGCCTCACAGTATATGTATACTGCCACTCAACTCAGGTTCATAAGAGGACAAAAGTGTGCTGGGCAGCCAGAACCTCTGTGGATAGGAAGCAAGTATGGAAAGGGAAAAGAGGGTAAGTAATAAAGAGAAGTAGAGATAGTTGGGTCCACTAATAGTTTTAGTGATAATGTATTATTATCATACAATGCTACTAGGTGATTCCAGGGTGGCATGCATTCCATCAAGGCACCATGGCTACCAGACTGAACTCTGTACAGGTGGAAACACTCCTCCTGGTACAAAGTGTGGGGAGAAAATGTTGAGTGGAGAGCCATAATGATAATAAATAATACTTATATTAAATAATAATATATATTATTTTTATTTTTAACTTATACTAATAATAATTAATACTAATCAAAATAAACTTTTTTCTTTTTTTTTATAAATACTAATTTGCACTCAGGCTGGGAGGATGTGCAGATCCTCCGGATACCAAGTGTAACAGGCTACCTAGGGTACCCACTGCGGGGGAAAGGGGGGGGGGAGGATCCGGGCAAAAGGTGTGCACACTTTTGGACAGTTTGCATCTTGTTTCAGTGGGTGTTAGATATGGATGATTTCTAGGCTGAGTGTTCAATGTTGTGCAGATGAAATGTGTTTAGTAATGTCAGTTTCTTTGTTTTGTTCAAGTTAGTGTTTGCAATGGTTTGGGAGTGTTGAATTTGTGTACATATGTCCTTTAAGGTAATATTTGTGTGTTGAGCAAAGTTCATATGAGGGTCACTTCCACAGAGTTTGCAGGACCTACATTACAATAATGACCTTGATGATGTGGGAGAAACAGCAGAGATGCTAATGATGTCAAGATACACTGAACTAACAGCCCAAATATCTGCCTACAGAATATACAAAATATTTTGGCTCTTACAGATATTTACAATAACATAACATAACATAACATAATTACACGGATGACAAAAGCCACAAGGGCCTATCAAAGGTCATCCGCCTCCGTCAAAACCCACCCACAAAAAGCACCATCACCAGGGGAAGACAAAATCAAAGTCCCCCACAATATAATATAACGGATGACAAAAGCCACAAGGGCTCATCATAGGTCATCCGAGTCAAGCGGCCTCTTTTTCAAGGCACCCAAACTCCCAGGAAAACTACATCCAGAGGATTGCATCCAGAAACAAGGGTATCACCAATCAAGGCTTGTCAAGAACTAAATCATGCAGCTATAGATATATACAAACAATATTAATATATACAAAACTTAGGAACCATCACAACCTTCCCTTCCCATAAACTCATCCAACCTACTCTTAAATACATTTAGATTTGGACTACCTACTACCCTCTGCGGCAATTTGTTCCAGAAGTCTACCACTCTATTGGTGAAAAAATATTTTCTTAAATCCAACCTACACCCTTGCTTTTTAATTTTCAAGTGGTGACCTCTAGTCCGATTTCCATCATCTAACTCAAAAAACTTGCTAACATCCAATTTATCTATCCCGGAAAAAATTTTAAAAAGCTCAATCATATCCCCTCTCACACAATGATAGTGGATACTATTAATCACAAACTACTAATCCTAAAATTCTATAAAATTGTAACTGTCAAATAATAATAGCAAAACCCAATATATACTAATAATGAATCTTACCATGAAAAAACTTTCATACTACTTTCACTGCCACAGACATGTAGGTCTACACTTCTGAAACATGAGGATCCAACAATAAAGACCAATATGATGTCAAACTTCCACAGAGTTTGCAGGACCTACATTACAATAATGACCTTTATGATGTGGGAGAAACAGCAGAGATGCTAATGATGTCAAGATACACTGAATATACAAAATATTTTGGCTCTTACAGATATTTACAATGATAGTGGATACTAATAATCACAAACTACTAATCCTAAAATTCTATAAAATTGTAACTGTCAAATAATAATAGCAAAACCCAATATATACTAATAATGAATCTTACCATGAAAAAACTTTCATACTACTTTCACTGCCACAGACATGTAGGTCTACACTTCTGAAACATGAGGATCCAACAATAAAGACCAATATGATGCCAAACTTTACAGTGCAGTCCTCTTCTTTCAAAAGATGGGGGAGAAAATACAGGCATCAGTATTCATGTTGGAAGAGATTTCTTCTTTAAGGAGAGGGGCTGAGGGTCATCCTCTGTCTCTCAGGGAGAGGGATACTGGTTGAGAGCAAGTAAGGGCTTACTCTCCAACAGATAAACTCATCATGCTAGACTGGAGTTCCTCTGTTTTGCAAGAGGGCAAGTTGTCTTGGGCCTACCTGATTACCAACCTTGGTTGGCCAAATTGTATGGAGTGTCAACATATTGGTACATATATGTACCACTATGTACATAATTAATAGGCCGGTGGTACAAATGTGTACCACTATTAGGATTTGTAAAGTTTTCTTTCAAAAGGTAATATAAAGCATATGAAATGATAATTTCTTCTAGAGATATGAGTTTAAAAGACCTAAAATAAATAACAAAAATATTACTCATAAGAATATTTATTAAAAACATCATACAAAACCTGGTGAATTGTACCATATAGCTAAATGAAGAAAAAACTTTTTCAATTAATATTTTTTGTATAAAAGTGACCATCGAATACAAACTTACTGAAATAGCAATTAATGATAAAAATAAAATACTCCTTTTATGTTTTTAAAGATTCCAAACCTTATTTCTCATGTTTCATGTTTTTCTGCAAAGAAGATAATACACAAATGAGGCTTATCTTTGCACTGACCGCAAAAGGTTGAGACCTTTCAAGCCTTATTTCTTGCAATTTTTCAACCTTCATTCATGGAAATTTTCTTATAACAGCCATGACATCTTTTTCTACTTTGGCAATTTTTCAACCTTCATTCATGGAAATTTTCTTATAACAGCCATGACATCTTTTTCTACTTTTGTTTTGTTTATTGCACTCTGATAGTAGATGTGCAAGTGACTTTCCTTGAATAGTTGCAGAGGCGCTTCCTGGTCCTATGTTCTTCTCAGTTACATGAGTAAGTGAAAGCAGTAATGAATTTCAAAAATGTTTTATCTGTATTGGTGTCTGAGTGAAAAATTTGTTGTAAATGACTTATGCATTTACTACAGACATTCCTACAATTATTTCAATGGTTAATTTTTGATGCCATTTCAAGCTTCATTGAAGTGGAGTATGATAATCTGTCATTTGGCCAGATACACCCACCCCCTTCTTGGCAGTGTTATAAGCAACAACGCATTCAGGTTTTTGTATTTTGTCATTTCTCTGGTTGATTTTTCCAGATGGGACTAGAGTATCACCATGCTCAGGGGAAGTTGAAATCATTATCATGTTTTTTGTCTCTCCCGTTGTATACTTTTACACCTTGACTGGTTTTTTAAGCATTTTATTTCTTTTTTTAGTTTGGCATTAACAAGATCTTTACTTAGATGTTTTATACTTTTAAGTCCCACACAAGTAGCTTTTCCTTTTCAGCAATATACTGCCAAGGATACTGAGCAATAGTAGTTATCAGCATACATAGTTGACCCTGTAATCAGGATATTTTCAGTCAATTTGACACTAAAGGGATTCTTTTCAATTGAGAATTTCTAATTCATTAATCTTGCCAGACTGTACTTAAAAATTCCATGTGTATGCTTCAGATGTACAAACCTTGTAGATTTTGGGGAAGAAGAAAGGCTACAAATTTACCATGGGAGATAAGGACAAGTGATTTCAGAGTATCAGAAAGATTAGCAAGAAGCTTGAACAATGTGTTTAGCTTGCTTTTGTTTTTTGCAATGATAAGAATGGTGTGGGCCTTTCCTCTATAAGAAAATGTCAATTTAAGCTAAATAAAAAAATATGAAAGAAACAGGAGCACATGGAGTGTTGATAAACTGGAATCTTGTTCAAATTTGTGGATGTTGTGATAATTAAACACAAAACACCAATAGTGGTTGTGACACTCGGGACACAGGGCTAAATTTCTACCAATACCTAACAAATAAAATAAATATGGGTATTCCAAATACCTACAAGAACCACACACCTACAAGCACTACATCCACAAAATGACAAGAATCAACACTCATAGCAATCTGATTTTAACAGCAGAAGTGATTTGGAAAATGCAAAGTGTGTTTAGACAAGAACAAGGCAGGTAATTGGATACAACATTGAATATGTATTAAAATTTAATTAAGATTAGAGAAGATGAGTAAAATAGTAATAGTTTTAAAAGAGTAAAAAATAAAAATAAATCAAATTAAAATGGTAAGAATCACATTTTTTAGGAATCAAAATCAATGATGTTCAAAACCAGTCATTCTCTGAGCCTTAGGAATTTAGTGTGATATGAGAAAGTGATTTATGTTTTTAATTTTTAGATTAAATGTAGTGTTATTTACTAGACATATAGATATTATTCATAGTAAAATGCTCATACATGAGAATATCGCTGTATTGGGCCAAATTAATCAGGTATGACAATATGGTTTGGATACCCAATATTCCAGACACCAATAAATTACAAAAAAGAAAACAAAGCTTTCTCTCACCCATGATTCATCCTTAGAACCACAATTAATCACTTAAACTACAAATGAAATCCTGCATATAGACAAACTAGACCTCAATGGAGGACAATTTCTCCACAATAGAAGATACAAAGGTCAGCTATGCCTCTATAGAAAAGATTATGCTATCCTTGACAAAATATATTCAAAACTCAAAGAGCACATAAAACCCCAAAGAAACTTGGCCCACTCTAACTGTGGTGACAATCTTCTTTACACATATTACACAGCAAGCCTTCCAAACTCTGGGACCAAACCATCTAGGTGGCCTTGCCCAGGAAGAAACATTCATATGGGTCACCCTAGCAAAGCTCCAATAGTCAGTATTCAAGATTAAACATGTGAAAATGCCACAACAGTGGCCTGGCTAACACAAACATCTGCACATGCTGCCACCATGAACTAGAAAAAGCTCAATATATATTCAGAACATACCAACACTTGTAAACCTAAGACAAAAACCAGAGATACACACAGTTCTGGATATCTCAGTGAAGTCTGTCCTGTTGGAAGAGTTCATTGAGGTGGGTGGCCTAGAGAATGCAAGAAGTTACATAATCAGTAATTTTTTTTCAAAGTTGGCATAAATTAACCCTTTAAATGCGAAAGGCACATTTATGTGTTTGCAAATTGAAAAGCTACTGAAGAATGCAGATATATATATGCGCACCTGTTTCTTCTTAAAACTAGTTTGAAGGGCACACATATTTGATTTATAAGTTCTGATTGGCTGATAATTTGTAACCAGATAGGTCATCAACACGCTGATTGGTTAAATGAAATATGTACTAATTCTGAAATAAATACCATATTACTCCATTTGGTGTCTGATGTTGTGGGCTGTAATCAATTTTTTTCTAGCAATTTTAGAATATGCCTCGCTATCATGGAAAAGTATTTCAGATAATGATATGAATATAGATGAAGTATGTATAAAGGTTTTGACCATGATTCCCCCAAAGTGATTTAAATGCAAGTGATTCCTGTAGTGCTTTTGGTGCAGCACAGCATCCATTTATATTTACAGGTAGTGCTAGTTGCAAAATAAACCCAGATATATGCAACAAAAAATTACACCACTAAGTTTATAACTGATGTAAGTAGAGCAATGAGAAAAAAAAATAGAGTAGGCTTCATGATTGGAACGATGTTTCTGTTGAGGAATTATATAAATATAATAGAAAAAATAGACATACAGTCACCGTAACGGAAATTGATTGAGTTAGCTAGAAATACACGAAAAAAGCAAAATCAAATTTAGTTGCATTTCAGAGCATACAAATGATTTGTTTACAAACATCATACATCTGACAGCTCTGTACAGCCTTGCGGTTTAAAAGAAAATGATAGCAGTTCTCATTTGCTTCTCAGCAGTTGCATAGTGTGTGTTGCTTTCTTGCTGGTTTTCTGCTTGATTAGGCTATTTTTATTGTGTTCGTGTTGGTGACTATTATTTTTGTGTGTGATTTTAGAAATGCCTAACCACCTCTCTGAAGTGGAGAAGGCACAGATACTCGCTTTGAGGGAGGAGAATTTGTTTACAAAAAAGATCCGTCGCTGGACAGGAAGAGGAGAAGTAACCATCAGGAGGGTGGCTGCCGGAGCTTACTACCCAATGTTTTTTCCAAGCGGAAAACTGGGACTGGGGGACAAAAGAAGACCTCCAAGAAGACTGATCTGCTGCTACAAAGAGGGTGTTGAAGAATCCCTTCATTACAGCTGCCAAACTAAAAAATAATCATCCCAAGCTGCTGGAAAATGTATTGATTTGATTTATATTTTTTCTTGTCAAAGTTGGTCCTTTCGGCAGGTGATCAATTTCCATTGCAGTGACTGTATATATAGAAAGTATAATAAACAATTAAAATAAAATGCAAAACAATGAAAAAAGGTAAAATTTAGAAAAATAACTGTACAGTGGGGTTTTGAGTGTGAAAATCTTGCAGTTAAAGGATTAATAGTAGTTGAAATTATGAAGCAATAAAAATATGAAGAAAAGAAAATATAGGATTCAACACTGTATGCAGCTAAAAACTAATTAAAAATAAGTAATTTGGTTTTCAGTGCAAATAATTTAAATCTTAGTGATTGATATCCTGGGGGCTCCTAATCAAATTAATTTTAGTCATAATCCAACTAGAGTTATCCCCTCTCCATAGGTGATCATAATGGTAAATATCTAACATGGGTGATTGATATATTTAATGTATCTTTGTTATTCTTACTATTTGAGATAAGTGAAATTTCCAGTGTCACATTGCCCTCTTACTTAGTAGTCAATCTGCTGGTCAGTTGTAGATCTTGAGAAAGTGTAGTATGAATATTCTTTGAATAGATACACTTTGGGATATTAACTAGATGATATGAGCATATGTCAGTCTTGTATCTACAAATATTGATAAGAGGTGATACTATACTTGACAACTTCAGCCTCTGTTTACTCAATAACTGAAAATGGCTGAGATAGAATTTCATTCTGAAAAAGAAAATATCAATTTCCAATTAAAGACTGATTGCTAACAAGTGAAATTCAGTGAAAAATAAAGTGAACTGCTATAAGCCAATGCAACTAAAGGCACTCAGTAAAGAAGTATGGCATGGAAAATTATTAATAGGTGCAGTGGTTTATTACTAATTCTACCTCTATTATTTCAGAAATTATATAAATGAATATCTTAAATGAAACCTTAAACATCTTGCTTTTAGTTAAAATGCTATGTATGATACAGCACCAGCTCCCCTTAAAGGTAAGATACCTATCTTTGATGTAAATATTGTTCTGCAATATCTAACCTTTTCTTTGCATCTTGCCTTACTGTAATTTCTGTATTGCTTCTTTCCTTTTTCAGGCAATTAAAGCAAAATGTTAGTTAACCTGACAATGACTGCAACAATTTGGCTTAAAGATGAGGGACTTGTGAGGTATCTGAAGCCCCAAAAGGTTGAGGTACGAGGAGCAGTCAATAAGTTTTGCAATTTGGATATGAGGAAATGAGATATGAGGAAAAGCGTTTTATTATTTTTCAATATAACTACCCTCGACTTCAATGCACTTGCGCCACTTGTCCCTGAGGCTTTGAATTCCCAACAACCAGAAATCTCCTGACTGCTGTTCAATCCACTCCTGGACGGCGAGCTGGACATCTTCATTGTCCCCAAACCGCCGTCCACGCAGTGCAGTGTCCAAACTTCCTCCCATTGATGCTTCTGCCTCTCCTGACCAGATTCTCTCTTCTTTGGAGCAACCCCTTCTCACTTGTCTTGATGCCCACTCTCCACTTCAAACTCCCGTTGTCACCGTGCCCCTTGGTACTCTATGGAACTCCTCCGTGCTAGGCAGTTCATGCGTGCCCATGAAAGAGTCCTTAGAAAGGCTTGCACCCGTGGGCAAGACACGACCCCTCTCTCGCTGGCATTCCGACTTGCAACAGCTTCCTACGTGGCGAAATTAAAATCTGCTCATGAGGCCTACTCACGTAATCTGCTTACTGATAATAGGAATGATCCCCGTACCGTATTCCGCCTGCTCTCCCATCTTACTTCCCCGGCCCAGGTCTCCCCACCCATTAGCCCTGCTACTCTCTTGAATTTCTTCGCAGATAAGGTCACTAACCTCCGTGCCTCCCTCCCTCAGCCTTCTGTCCCGGCTCCTGCAATTCTACCTGACTTCCCGCCTCAGCCGCTTATCATTTTCCCCGCTGTGACCGTGTTGGAGCTTACAGCCCTGGTCTCAGGTTATAAGAAATCGGGCTCCCCAAAGGACATTTTTCCACCTAAACTGTTATGTAAAATTCTGCCTGCTATCCTCCCAACGCTTCTTCACCTGTTCAACACTTCACTTGCAACTGGTCTTGTTCCCTCTTCCTTCAAACGTGCCCACATCCCTCCGATTCTTAAAAAGCCTCAACTGAACCCCACTGACCCTTCCAATTATCACCCGATTTCGCAACTTCCTTTCCTCTCTAAGGTTCTGGAGAGAGTGGTTGCATCACGCATCAACAGTCACATGGTGGCCTGAAACATTGATGAAACCTATCAATCTGGTTTCAAGTCAGGTCACTCCACAGAAACCGCCCTTTTCAATGTGTCCAATTAATATGAAGAGCCGCAGACAGGAGTTGTGCCTCCATCCTCGTTCTACTCGACCTCTCTTCTGCCTTCGGTACTATTGACCATACCATCCTACTTGATCGTCTCCACTCTTTCCTCAGCATATCAGGCACCGTGCTTGATTGGCTCCGCTCTTACCTCTTGTCTCGTACCCAATCCGTTGTGATTGACGATGTTTCATCTGACTCTACCCCCATTTGCTTTGGAGTGCCACAAGGCTCTGTCCTTGGTCCTCTACTATTTCGTATCTACCTTCTCCCTCTTAGTTCCCTTCTCTGTAATCTCGGCCTATCCTTCCACCTCTATGCTGATGACACTCAAATTTTCGTTTCCTCATCCCCCACGTCTCTTGCCTACTCTATCACTGACCTCCTGGCTGCCTACTCGTCCATTTCTGACTGGCTCTCTACCAACTTCTTCAGGCTTAATCACTCCAAAACTGAGGTCCTCCTCATCAGCACCCCTGCTCTTGTCAAAAAATCTAAATCTCTCTTTCCCTCGCTTACTCTGGGCGGTAATACTATCATTTTCTCTGACTGCGTTAGGAATTTGGGTGTTGTTTTTGATGAGCATCTCTCCTTTAAGCCTCATATCCGCAATGTCAGCAAATCCTCTCTATGTTTCCTTCGTAACTTCTCTCGCATTCGCTCTCACTTTTATCGCCAAAGTCTTGAGACTGCTGTTCATGCCTTCATCACCTCACGCCTTGACTACTGTAACTCTCTGCTTGTGAATCTGCCATCCTCCTCTCTCCGCCCCCTTCAACTTGTACAGAACTATGCATCTTTTCAGTATTGCCTTCTCCCCCTCTTGAATTTCCATTTTCATCTGAGCACAACATGCGCTCTGGGAAGGCCTCAGGCCTTGAAGAGAGTATTACAAAAGACTTATTATTATTATTATAAAAAGTAGTCACTAGGGGCCAGATCTGGAGTATAGGGGAAATAGGTTGAGCTCCTCAAATCCGCATTCGCGCAGGGCAGCGTGTGTAACTCTGGCCTTGTCATGGAGGAGCAGGACACTGCATGTCAACTTGCTGCGCCACTTCTGAAGGATGCACTTCTTCAACCCAGCCAGTTCCTCAGCGGAATATTGGCATGTGATGGTCCTTCCACGAGGAGCATAGTCCACCATCAACACTCCCTCAGAATCCCAGAAGATGGTGGCTATGATCTTCCCGGCTGAGGGTTGGGTCTGGAACTTGATGGGGGTCGGAAAGCCCCTGTGCTTCCAGGCCATGCTTTCGAGCTTGGTCTCGGGATCCCAGTGATGGACCAACATTTCATCACATGTCACTATGCGTGACTCGAATCCTGCCGGGTCTTGGTTGTACAGGAGCAGCAGCTCCTCCAAACTTTGATGATGTTGAAGTTGATCATGGGGCGTGAGATTTCTAGGCACCCAATGGGCAGAGACCTTGGTCATGGCCAAATTGTCATGGATGATGTTGATAACACTCCCATGTGATATTCCAAGTTCTTGCTCGATTTTCGAGGATCATCCTCTCCACGTTGTGGTGGGGCGAATGTGAGTGTGTGTAAAAGGGCCATTCTCCCACCCCTTTTCTCAGTACCCTCTCCCTCCCTCTGTAAGAATGTGTGTGAATGGGAATGGGTTTGTTTTATTTTTGTTTATTTCATGTATAAAATGATTACCATGTTTTTCTTTCTTTCCAGGCGTTATTCTGGAAAGATAGTAGCTAATTTTGAGATATTACTTTGCATTAGGTAAATTTAACGAAGCGTTATTCTGGAAAGATAGTAGCTAATTTTGAGATATCACTATAATAAGATTGTACTTTGTTTAAATTAATCTTTTATCAAAGCGTTATTCTGGAAAGAGAGAGTGGAAGTGTGGACTGGTAGCAAGAGGGGTTCTATAGACGAGTGCTCCACCCAGCCCTGAGAGGAGGGCTTTCGTGTCTCTAACCACCTGAACCGCCATACCTGCCTTCGTTGACAATCCTGCCTCCTTCTAAGTTAGCCAACTACCACCCACCTCCAGCAAGTGATAGCGCATGCCCCCTTTTCATTCGGTTGTGGTTGTGTTTTTTTTGTTTTGTGTAGAATATAAGTAAATTGTTGTATCCGCCGGTTATAAGATTCTCGTTTGGTATCGTATTTTGATTGGGGAATTTAGCTTCATTTTGAAGTGTGCACACTTCCCTAGTAAATATAAAATTGTTGTAAATATAAACTGTAACTATCATTGTATTTTTTTGGTAAGTAAAGGGACTGTATATACAATCCGTTTTATTCTCCCTCGATTTCTCACGTCCGGACAGTGTAGGAAGCGGGTTGGATCGATTATCGATTGGGATTAGAGATCTATTTTCGGCCCGCTACATTTGGCGCCCGAATAGGGACGTGAGACTTCGAAACTGGGAGCGTGACTGGATTGGATTGCAGTCCATACCCAATTAGTGTGACAAGTAGTTTGATTGATTTTTCCCTTCTCCTATCTTTTTACTAACTTGGGAACAATGGCTGTAGCGGAAATGTTGAATGAAGAAGTAGTGCGATTGAGACTGGAGTTGAGAAAGAAAGAAGAGGAGTGTGAAATGTTGCGGGGAATGATGGAGGGAATGGAGAATAAAATAAAAGGGATGAATGAAAAGACTGATAAGATGAAGAAGGAAATGGGACACCGACAGGATCAGACGGACCGACGGATGCAGGACCTGTATAACATGATGACAGGGGCTGGATCAGCCCCAGGACCTACAACCCTGACCCCTGCTCCTACTGAAGGGACTCCGCTAAATGGAATGGATGGCAGTATGATTGAGTCTAAAGAAGATACTGTAAGTGGTAGGAAAGGGGGTGAATGGAAGAGAGTGGAAAGTAAGAGAGGAAGTAAGCATGGTTCTAAGGTTAAGGATAGGAAGGCGAGAGGGAAGAGTGTGGATTCGCTATACTCAGATGAGGGAGAGAGTGACAATATGATTGGAATGAGTGAGACCGAGAGTAGCTCTTCGGAGAGTGAAGTGAATGTGGGGAAAGGAATTTTGATTAGGGAAGTGCCAAGGATTGATAAGTTTAGATTGCATGGGGGAAAGAGTATGGATGAGTTCTTCGGGGATTTTGAGCGGTACTGCAAGCTCAAGTACCCGCAGAACAAGGGTCACTGGGTGAGTGTTCTGGGAGATTGTTTGGATGGGAAAGTGTTGGAGTTCTTGCGAGTGATAACGAGTGTGGGAGAGCCAAAGTACGATGTAGTGAAGAAGAGATTGATTGGGCAGGTGAAACGAATGAAAGAGAGTGTGAAGTATAAGAGGGTGAATGAATTTGAGAAGGCTTGAATGGGGAAGAGTGAAAGTGTGAATATGTATGCACATAGGCTTGAGAGTATGGCAAGAACGAGGTATGGTGATGATGATGTAAATGAATGTAAACCACTCATGAGGAAGTTTTTGGACATGATCCCGCGAAAGGTGAGTGAATGGCTGAGTGGAAAGAGAAAGGAGAGAGTGAGACTGACAGGTGACCGGTTGATGTGGGAGGATGTGTTAGAACTGTTAGAAGATGGACGATTTGATGATGAAAGCGATCTAGAAGAGGATGGATGGTACAGTGTGAATGTTGGAGGTAAGAAGCCCAGGAGCTTTCATCCACCCCAGCAGTTTGTCAGCTACAGGGATGCCCTGAAGGCTGCACCAGCTGGAGTGATGTCAAACTTCCTGGGCCGGCAGAATGGATGGGCAAATGGAGGGTGGTCGAATGGAAGGGGGCAGATGAATTTCAAGTGTGGGAACGGATATATGAGAGAGAAACCGAGGTATGTCCCAGCAAATGAGAGACTGAGTGGTGGGAGAAAGATTGAGGAATGTCGTCGGTGTGGAAGGAAAGGTCATATGTTGGCAGAATGTAGGTGGACATCTGGTGCATGTTTTGGGTGTGGTAAGAAAGGGCATATGATAAAGGATTGCCAGGAAAGTGTGAAAGAGTGCTTCGAGTGTAAAGAAATAGGCCATTTGAAGAAAGATTGTCCGAGGTTGAATGGTGGAGCAACTGGTGGGGAAAGTATGAAATATGCATGTGGTAATTGTGGAAAGGCTGGTCATTATGCAAGGATGTGTCGTGACCAGAGGAATGTATGTAGCTATTGTGCAATGGAAGGACATTCAAGTGAAAAGTGTTGGATTAGACTGAGAGCGCAAGGTGTGAATGGAAAGTCTGAAGCGGGAAACTGAATGGTAAGAGGGTACCTGCTGAAGTATCCTCTGGGTGCATGAGTGTGAGTAATGTGTTGGTAAGTCTGTCTAGTGTGAAAGTGCTGTCTGGTAGGAAGTATGAGTGTCTGAGTGTGAAGGTGGAGTTGAATGGAATTGAGTGTTTGGCTTTAATAGATTCTGGATGCAAGGCGAGCTTGGTGTATAAAGATGTGTATGACAAGTTTAGCGAGAAAGCCCTCCTGTCTGAGTGCAAGGGTAGTTTGGTAGGTATTGGTAATAGGAGAGTGCCTGTGATTGGAATGATAAGGTCAGCTGTTCGAATGCATGGTATGATGATGAATGAATGTGAATTTTCTGTGATTGATAAGGTGAGTAGTGAGTATGGTGTGATTTTGGGCTATGATTTTATGAAAATGAATCGTATGGTTGTGCATCCTGCGAGTGATCAGATTGAGAGAAAGATTGGTAAAAATGGGGTGTATAAGTTGTATGTAGGGAAAGATGGTAGCGTTTTGAGGAGTGTGTTTACTGGTATTGAGGTGACTGCTATGGAGAATGTAAGGCTTGTGAAGGGTGAAAGGGTGTCTGTTAGAGTGAGTTGGAGTAAGGATGTTAGTTTGAATGTGAGTGAGAACACTGTGATATTGGATGGAACAGATGCGTGTTATAAGGTAAGGCGTGTTGCTTGTGTGTTTGATGGCTTGATGAGAATGAATGATCCTTTTGTATGTGTGCAGGCGGACCCCAGTGTGAAAGGGCAGGTGAGGGGAATCCAAGTCGGAGATGTACTGGGCCACATCTCCACTGTTGATGAGGTAGGTATGGATGATAGTACGGATATCAGGGTGAATGTTACGAATGAAAAGACATGTGAATGGATGTATAATGAGGTGAAGGACATGGTGAAATTGGATGGATGTTTGACTGAGTATGAAAGGGAGGATGTGTATCGAATGATATTTGAGCGAAAGGGAGCCCTCAGTAAGGGTGATCTGGATTTTGGGGTTGCAAAGCTCCCGGAATTCAAGATTGTCCTGAAGGAGGACTCCCCAATCTATCAGCGGCCAAGGCATTTCCCACGTCCGGTTGCTGATGAGATTGAGGAGCAGTGTTTGGAATTGGAGCAATTGGGGGTGATTGAAGAGAGCGAGAGTGCATGGAATAGTCCAATTGTACCTGTACGTAAGCCGGATGGAAGATTGCGTCTGTGTGTGGATTATCGAAAGGTGAATGAAAGGACTGTGAAAGAAAGGTTTCCGATGTGTGTGGTATCTGAGTGTGTGTATAGTATGCATGGGATGGAGTGGTTTACGAAGCTGGATCTGGTACGGGGGTATTACCAGATGCCCATTGCTGAGGAGAGCCGGCCAGTAACTGCCTTCTCTTCCTCAAAGAGGCATTACCAGTTCCGGAACCTCAGCTTTGGGTTGGCTAATGCTCCCGGAGCCTTCCAGCGGGCAATGAATGTTGTGTTGAGTAAGTTTGCAAGTAAGAATGTGATTGCGTTTATAGATGATATTTTGATTATGACTGAGACTTTTGAGGAGCATATGAGATTGGTGAATGATGTGTTGAGAACGTTGGAGAGTGTTGGTGTGAAGGTGAAAGTGGCGAAGTGTGAATGGTTTGCGAAAGAAGTGGAATTCTTTGGGCATATGGTGAGTGAGAATGGATTGCGAAAATCATCGAAGTATGTTGAGAAGGTGCGAATGTTTCCTAAAGCGGTGACTGTGAAGCAACTGAAGTCATTTTGGGGTTTGATTGAGTTCCAGCGAAAGTTTATACGTGATTGTTCTGGTGTGAGTAAGCCTCTGACTGAGTGGATGGGCAAGAAAGGTAGTACAGTTGTCAAGTGGAATGATAAGATGAATGAGGCATATGAGAGACTGAAAGAGGCAGCGGCTGAAGATGTTGAATTGGCTTACCCAGATTATAGTGTAAATGCTAAAATGCTTGAATTGTATACAGATGTGAGTGGGTATTGTATGGGAGGTTTTCTGATGCAAGAGCAGCGTTTGAATGGAGAGAATGTCAGGCGAATAATTGGGTATGTATCCAAGGCTATGAATGTTGCAGAACGAAAGTATTCGACTGTGGAACGAGAGCTGGCTGCGATAAGATATTGTTTGAAAGTGTTGCGTCCATTTTTGTATGGTGTGAGGTTTGTGATAAAAACCGATCATCAACCTCTTGTGTATCTGCAGCGTATGAAGTGGGCTGATAGTAGGATTGCAAGGACTTTGGAAGATTTGAGTGACTTTGACTATGTGATTGAGTATGTGCCTGGTGAACGGAATGGAGTGGCTGATTTGATGTCAAGGTATCCTGGTACGAATGATGAAAATGTGTGTGGAGTGAGTGATCCTGAGTATTTGCCGAAAGGAATTATGAATGGAAAAGAGAGTAAGGGTGGTGGTGATTCCTTGTTTGAGAGTGTATGGAATGGTTTGCAAGATTTGAAGAGTGATGGAGTAGATGTGAGAGTGCCCGATAGTGTAGATGATTTAAGGAAGGAGGTAATGAATGAAGTGTGTAGGAAGCCTGAAAGCATTGGTATGGCAAAGGTGCGGAACTTCATGAAAGAATTGAGAGTGATGTGTATGCAAGGGGTCCCGCCATTTCAGGAAGTGTTGATTGTAGTGAGTCGTTTGTATGGAGTGATTGTTTATGTGCACTTTGGTGGTGAGAGGCCGATTGTGTACAAGGATGAGAAGATGAAGGGTTTGATCCTAATGTGGTACATCTGCAATGTTTGAGCGGTGTGCACTACAATTGGGTAATTGAAAAGTGTTCATATATAAGAGAGAAGAATGATTGTCTGGATGAAGATGAGTGTGTGTTGAGTGATGATATGGGAGTTAATGACAGTGTGGATATCAGTGCTGATGTTGGTGTGCTTGTTCCTTCGGTGTATTGCGAACATGGTGGACCTGATATGATGGAAGCGAGAGTGAAAGTTGGTGAAAGGTTGTTCTGTGGTTTGATTGATACTGGAGCGCAAGTGTCTTTAGTGAATGAGAATATTCTGAGTAAGTATGAAGAGTTTAGATGTTGCGAGCATAAACCTGTGAAGTTACGGATAAGTGGATTAGGGAATGGCATGATAGTGGCATGGGAACAGGTTAGTCTGAAAGTAAGTTTGGGTAATGGTGTGAATGTGAAGCATGACTTTGTGATTCTGAAAGGTGAGCAAATGCCTTGTTGTTTCTTGCTTGGTGTAGACTTTATGAGATTGAATGATTTGTCTTTGGATGCTGATAAGGATCATCTTATGAAAGGTGAATGTGAGGTGATGAAGTTGAATGAGTGTGCGAAGAATGTTGTCAAATTTTGAGGCATGATTGAGTTGGTCATGGATGATGAGAATGAGATTTTAAGTGATGATGATATTCTAGAGATGCAAGAGATGTGTCCTTTTGTTAGTGAGTTGAAGAAGTGTATAATGATGCGTGTTGATTTGAATGAATGGCTAGAGTGTTTAAGTGATTTTAAAAGGTATGCTAAGGATTTTGTTGTTTGTATGGATGTTGTATATTTTGTGAGGCATGTGAAGGGTGGTGATGATATGTATGTACCTGTGATGTCCTTAGTTGGTATGATTGGTCTGGTGAAGGTTGTGCATGATAATTATGGGCATATGGGTAAGTTTAAGCTGTGGGAGTGTATGAAGGAGCATGTGTTCCACCCATTTCTGAGAACTGTTGTGAATGATGTTGCAACTACGTGTGAAAGGTGTCAGAAGCGAAAGGTGCAAGGTGTGCAAGTGAAACCACCGATGTTGAAAGTTGATGCGAAAGAACCGTTTGAATTGGTAGTGATTGATTGTGTGTCTTTGCCGCGTACGAGTGCTGGGAATGTTGGTATGGTTGTGATGGTTGACCATAAAAGTAAGTTTGTGTATGCAGCGCCTGTGAGAGATAAAAGGAGTGTGACTGTTGCGTGTGTGGTTGAGCAGTTGTTCTTTCCTATGTATGTATGGAAGCCTAGAAGATGTCTGAGTGATAATGGGCCTGAATTTGTAGGGGAAGCGTTTGAGCAAATGTTGAGAGAGAATGGTGTGGAGCATGTGAGAATAACTCCGTATGTACCGTCTTCAAATGGATTGGCTGAACGGACTATAAGAACCTTGTGTGAGATGTTGAGAATGATGAGTACGACAGTGAATGACTGGGATGTGTGTCTGGGGAGAGTGTTGTGGGCGTATAATTCAACTGTGCATAGTGCAACTGGAATGTCCCCATGTCAGTTTGTGATGAATTTTGAAAGGCGAGTGAAAGATAGGTTTCGTTTGAGTGAAAGTGAGCAGAGTGTATGGCGTGAGGCGCATGAAAGGTTCCGTTCATTTGAATTAGGTACAAAAGTATTGAAGGTGAAAGAAGTGAAGGGTAGGTTGAATGTATCAAAGATGAGTGAGAAGTTTGATGGACCTTATAGAGTTGTGAGAGTTTGGGAAAATGGGGTAACGTATGTTTTAGAGAGTTTGAATGACGGCATGACTGAGAGAGTGCGGGCTCATCAGAGTCAGTTAAGGAGATGGAGAGAACCTCCTGACTACCTGGTGAGCCATCCGGTGTATGGACTGTGTAGAGAGAGAGGTGCATGATGATGAGATTGAATGTGATAGTATGGATCTGTCTGGGAAAGAGCTAGTCTTAGTCTCGAGGAGTAGAAAGCGTACAAAGAAGGGTGAAAGGAAGAATGCAAGTACGAATGAAAGTAAGTCTGAGCAGAGTGTTTCTGGTATGGGGGATCTTGAAAGGGAGATTGAGTTTTTGCGTAAACAGGTGAGTGATTTGGCTGGTATAAGTAGACGAGTGAGTGAGCTGCCTGTGCCTGATTTTTCTGGTTTGGGGAACAGTATGAATGATAGTGTGTTTGGGCAGAATGAACCTAGTGTGGCTGATTTTTCGGGTTTTATGAATGGTAATAGTAGGGGTGAGTTTGATGTAGTGAATGATGAAGTGGCTGATTTTTCAGGTTTCTGGTGGGAACCAGTCGAAGGGGTTTCTGGTATGCCTGTTGAGAATACAGGGGATGTGAGTGACCTGTCTGTTTCGCAAGAATGTACCTTGAGTTGGATGAGAGCTGTGAGTGAGGAGCTGATGAATGGGGGTATGAAGAGTGAGGGTTCTGAACGGAAGAGTATGAAAGAATTCTGTCATGAGATGGGAGAACTGGTAATGAGGGCTAAGAGTATGGTTGATGAGATGATAAATAGTGACGATGAGACTGACAGGACGACTGACGAACAACCCCGACTAATTGCTACGCGTAGCCAGGGACCAGTAGAAGAGTGTGAATGGGTGCAGAAGGGTGTGATTGAGCACAAGTGGTACCGTGAAGAGTGATTGAAAGGGTTTAGTGAGTGGCTGGTCGAATGGCTTAAGGAAGGGGGGGTGTGGTGGGGCGAATGTGAGTGTGTGTAAAAGGGCCATTCTCCCACCCCTTTTCTCAGTACCCTCTCCCTCGCTCTGTAAGAATGTGTGTGAATGGGAATGGGTTTGTTTTATTTTTGTTTATTTCATGTATAAAATGATTACCATGTTTTTCTTTCTTTCCAGGCGTTATTCTGGAAAGATAGTAGCTAATTTTGAGATATTACTTTGCATTAAGTAAATTTAACGAAGCGTTATTCTGGAAAGATAGTAGCTAATTTTGAGATATCACTATAATAAGATTGTACTTTGTTTAAATTAATCTTTTATCAAAGCGTTATTCTGGAAAGAGAGAGTGGAAGTGTGGACTGGTAGCAAGAGGGGTTCTATAGACGAGTGCTCCACCCAGCCCTGAGAGGAGGGCTTTCGTGTCTCTAACCACCTGAACCGCCATACCTGCCTTCGTTGACAATCCTACCTCCTTCTAAGTTAGCCAACTACCACCCACCTCCAGCAAGTGATAGCGCGTGCCCCCTTTTCGTTCGGTTGTGGTTGTGTTTTTTTTGTTTTGTGTAGAATATAAGTAAATTGTTGTATCCGCCGGTTATAAGATTCTCGTTTGGTATCGTATTTTGATTGGGGAATTTAGCTTCATTTTGAAGTGTGCACACTTCCCTAGTAAATATAAAATTGTTGTAAATATAAACTGTAACTATCATTGTATTTTTTTGGTAAGTAAAGGGACTGTATATACAATCCGTTTTATTCTCCCTCGATTTCTCACGTCCGGACAGTGTAGGAAGCGGGTTGGATCGATTATCGATTGGGATTAGAGATCTATTTTCGGCCCGCTATAACGTGGGCCACATTGTACTTGTTGGTCACGTCTGATGGGCGTCTTGGACTGGGGTCATCTTCAATCCTGCCTTCAAGGGACTCACGACCATGGCAGAACTCCCTATTCCAGCGAGCAATGGTTTCATAGGAAGGGGCGGTTTCGGTGTACACTGCAACCATGCGTTCATGGATCTCTTTTGCATTCTTGCCTTCCTTGGTCAAGAATTTGATCACTGCGCGGTGCTCAACCTTCTCCATTGTTGAAAAATTTGTGACTGACAATCTGCGATCAGCTACTGCTTCTTAAATAGACGAGGCAGGAGTGTGCGGCTGCATGTCCTGACTTGTCATAACTTGTCCTAACACCCCCACAAACAGCCATACCCCTTCCTCTGTTTTTCCCTACCGATTCACAAAACTTATTGACCACCCCTCATATCTCTGACTGCTACTTGACTCTTCAGGCACTAGCTTTTCATCATTACAATATGTGGAGACTGTGGGCGATGTGACAGGCTCCACAAAGCAGGGAGTCCTAGCAGACCTGGTTTCTTCTAAGAACTTCAAGGTAATTGCCAAATGTCAGACTTACTTTGAAGCCCTCAAAACGCTAAGAGTATTCATTCAGCCTACTGACAAGGTTGGTGATGGCACTGACTAGCCACTCACAGACAGGTCTAGTCTGAGTCTATTGATGAGTTTTTATGCTCCCTTCAAAGTTCAGCCTGCAGTGCAATTTCTGTGCAATGCCTGCGGACAGCTGCAGGAACAAGTGCGTCCATGATACCTTTATAACTGTCCTGGCTTCCAACTGAATCCATACACAGCTGCTAGAAAATTGAACTCTCACTCAAACCAATACTGCTGACCAGGCTTGAGCCTTGGAAATTGGCGAGCAAGATTCTCAATTGTATGCCACTCCAATGCCTGTTGCCTCTGTCACGCCTGATACATTTGAGTAGTCAGGCCCACAGGATTCCCCGGCTACCTCGACTGACTTATAGTGGAATACAGTTGCCCTAGTACACAAACATCAAATATGTGGCTCAAACAGGAACCTTGGCTTCTGGGCCCTCTTCACTCCTGGAATCATCTATGAAGGTGATCATCACCAGGGTGACACGGAGAGCCTTGTTGGACACATGGAGTTCAGAGAACTTAGTCTCAAGTGGAGTCATGCAGTCTTAATCTCCCCATCAGGAGATTTAATAGTGCAATTACCATGGCATCCAGTAACTGGTTACCCACATTACTGAGTGTTGATATCTCAACATTAAAACCAAGGATCGAAACTATGAGAAAGTTCTCTCTTGGTAGTGGATAACTGCCTCTCTGATGTCATCCTCAGGATTCAGAGCTTAGGCTTGAATTTGGTGGGCCTCATTCAAACTTGGAATTTTGTTCTTTGGCAGCAATGTCAATAGATCCCTCTAGAATGTTTCCTTACATCCATCTCCCAATTGTCATCCCATTTCTACCAGTCCCAGTGGTTCAGAAAATGCAATCACAAGTTCATCCGATCGAAGATCACTCTAATGATCGAAGAAGGGATTATTGAGCAATCAAATTAACCTTGGTAGGACAAAAGTGCATGTAGTGAATAACAAAAGAAGAGATTAGTCATTGACTACTCTCAAACTATCAATAAGTATACCCACCTCAATGCATACCCACTGCCGAACCTTGACGATCTTTTCAACAAGTTCTTTAGCACAATCGACTTGCATAGTACAGACATACCACTACATTCACTTACACCCAGAGGGTAAAATCTACAATGCATGTGAGGTCAACGGATGACTTTTCCAGTTCAGGCACCTAAGCTTCCAATCCACAAATAGGGTGGCTTATTTCACAAAAAAAATCAGGGATGACTTCATCCGCTCCAACCAATTCAAGACTACCTTTCCTTACTTGGATGATGTCACAATTTGTGGCCTAACTTGGAAGAGCATGCATGACTCTACTGTATCTCATTTCATGATGCCACATGCACTTACAATTTAACAGTGAAGAAAGAAAAATGGATGTTCCCACCGACATTGACACTGTCAACCTATTGGGGTATCAGGAGTATCACAAGCAACTCCAACTAGACCCTACTCGCTTGACCCCTATCTGTGACATGCCAGTCCCATCTGATAAAAAGTCTTTGTCACAGCTGCTCGGCCTATTTGCATACGATGCCCAATGGGTTTGTTTAGTGTAGATTCGTGGCCAGCTACACCATGGTTCTACCAAAGAATACAACCCTTAGTTGATACCTCATTCCCCTTGTCAGATGAGGAGAAGCAGGTTTTGAGGACAAAGACTGCCATTATCTCAACAGTCAGAGTGAAGGTCAATGAAATGGAACCATTTATTGTTGAAACTCATGCTTTTGAGTCGGCGATCAGAGCTACAGTCACTGCAACAGAAATTGATCACTCGCAAAAAGGCTGCATTTTGCGAGAAAAAACAGCAGGTTGCAATAATTCTTTTTCAGTTCGGCAGCTGTAATGGAGGGATTCTTCAACACCTCCCTCCATAGCAGGCTTCCTGGAAGTCTTCTTTTGTCCCCCAGTCCTGAGTTTCCACTTGGGAAAAATGTTGGGAGGTAAATGGCGAGCCGCGGGAGATAGGATCCTGACGGTTTTCTTTATTTGTTTTTGTTTTTTTAGAGTCCATCTGGCAACTGCCCACTTGGGCAGAAGTCGCCGAAAAACACGACAGCCTCGAACTAGGCTAGTTTAAAAAAAATATATGAAAACATAACGATATAAATTGGAAAAGTTAACAATCAGGAAGCAATCTCCGGCAGCGGGGGGAGGTCCCCCTCACCCGGGTGCAGGAGAGTGCAACCTACAAAACAACAATAACAAACGAAAAACAAAAAGAACCTTAAATAAAGGGGAGAAGCCCGGCCTTCCCCCAAAAGTCAACAAGTCCACAAGTCAATGTGCACGAACTCGTCCCGAGCAATAGGAACAGGCGGTAGCGACCCCGCCCATCCTGGTAACGGGACAGGTATCGTGCGCGAAGATCACCGAGACTGGGACATTCGACCAGAATGTGGCGAACAGTCTGGGGGACGACGCAGTCGTCGCAATAGGGCGCTGGCGAGCGCTTCACCAGATAGCGATGCGTCACAAGAGTATGCCCGATTCGGAGACAACAGAAAGCGACCTGAAGCCGCGGCGCGGCGCAATGGCACGCAACTTTAAGTTCCCTTCGACCGTCTCCCATCTTCTTTGCCTAGCAGTCCGAAGAGCTGCCCGTATTCCTACCATGTAGTCGGTGTGAGGAAGAGCGAAACGCTGGTCCGGTCGCAGAGTCCTCGCGGACTCTTTGGCGCCCTCATTCCCCGCAATTCCTACATGTCCAGGAACCCAGCAGAAGATAATCTCGACATCTGCCCGGCTCGCCAAAACCGTGGCGTCACGGATATCGCGAACAAGGGGATGCAGAGATTCCAATGCCCCGAGAGCACTCAGAGCGATTTGTGAGTCGCTATAGATTACAATCCGGTCTCCGAACCGGGCACGTCAGCGTGCAAAACGGCCAGACGTCCTAAGAATAGTAGTCAGGCCCACGGCGATGAGGTTGCCGGAGAAGAACCCGACGGCCTCATCTACCGACCTAAACTCCTCGACTGAGATAGAGAATTCAGTCATTTCCTGAAATGCAGGCCACCGCACCCGCGCCAAGAACCACCGAGGTGATCTCTCAGGCGGCAGTTGCCCTGAAAATGATATTTGAATGGGAAAGTGATCACTACCATGGAGGTCATCGACCACCCCCCAATCAAAATCAGGCTGTGCATCCGAAGAGCACAAAGATAGGTCAAGGCAAGAAAATGAAGCGGTTCTCGGACAGTGATGCATGAACTCATCCACGTTTAGGACACCCATCTCAAGCTCTTCGATCAGATCGGCAAGGACTTGTTCCCTGGGATTTATGGAGTAATCTCCCCAGAGAGGATGCCTGCCGTTCAGACTCCAAGCAAGAGATAGGGCCTCGGCAACCGTGCCACGACGCGGCGGAAGTTCCCCGCGTCAAAGTCAGCTGACGGTGGAATGTAGCAGAAATGATTGTATACCTCCTATACAGGTGCAGCTGCAGAGCCACTGCCTGAAAGGAGGTATCTAAAGAGAAAGGAAGAATGGAGACATCATCCCGGGTGTAAACCGCGCATCCCCCAGCCCGGCTATCCCGCGGTGGTGGGGTCGCAAGACCCTTATACCCCGGGAGGGCGGGCAGGGGGCACGGTCCTAGCATGGTCTCCTGCAAAAAAGATAGCTAACGGGGAACGGGACAAAACGAGCCTCAGCAGCTCCTTCCAGTTGGCCCGGAGTCCACGACAATTCCATTGAAGGAATATGCCCTCCAGGCCTAGCTCGGAGGAGACGCGGGGGCCCTCCTTGAACTGAAGACCCTCACGGGAATGGCCGTACGCTTCCCGGGGGCAGAACCCCGGGTGCTGTTGGCCGGACAAAGCGCTGAAGGCGCTGTCGCCTTCGAGGACTTATTGGGGGAGGTTGGGCTTGCCATGCGAGTCTTTTCCTGCCTCCGCCTCGAAACCTTAGGCGGGCGTTGCGGCTTCGGAGGCGGCAGGCCCTCTTTTCGAGGAACCACCGTCTCCGATCCACTCGCTCCACCTCGGGGCGTGGGCAAAGGAGCCGAAGCTCCTTTGTTGCTGTCCTCCTTTTGGGGGACAGCTTTAGGAACCCCGGAAGATGGCCTAGCGACCATCTTCAGGGGTGTTGCCTCCTGTGAGTCTAACGACTCGGTGGAGGCGCGTGGTCGTTTCGTCTACTGGTCACTGGCTACGTGTAGCAATCTGTCGGGGTTGTTCATCAGTCGTCCTGTTAGTCTCCTCGTCACTATCAACTATGTCGTCCACCATACTCTTAGCCTTCATTTCCAGTTCTCTTATCTCTCGACACAACTCTTTCATACCCTTCCGTTCAGAACCTTCACTCTTCTTACCCCCATTCATCAGCTCCTCACTCACAGCTCTCATCCAACTCTTGGTACACTCTTGCAAGACAGACAAACCACTCACATCCCCTCTACTCTCAGCAGATATGCCAGAAACCCCTTCAACTGGTACCGACCAGAAGCCAGAAAAGTCAGTCACCTCCTCATTCTCTACATCAAACTTACCTCTACCCTTACCATTCGTAAAACCAGAAAAATCAGCTACACCAGGTTCATTCTGTCCAAACACTCTATCATTCATACTGTTCCCAAAACCGGAAAAATCAGGCACAGGCAGCTCATTTACTCGTCTACTTACATCAGTCAAATCACCCACCTGCTAATGCAAACACTTAATCTCTCTCTTAAGCTCCCCCATACGAGAAACACTCTGCTCAGACTTATAGCAATGCCTCTGGGCATTTCTATAATAAAAACCTTCTGGGAAACTTAAATATATATATCATCATTTATTATGTATAAAATTAATTCAATTATTTTACCTTAACTGTCAATTTAATCATTCAATTATTTTACCATAACTTGGTCAATTTAACCTTTCAATTATTTCACTTCAACTTTTGTAAATTAAATCATTTTATGTTTAACTTAATAATTAATTAATTCATTTATTTTACTTGTCAATTCATTTAACGTATACTGTTCCAAACAACATCTCTTAAAATTTAACACACAAACAAACAAACACGTTTCCAGCTCTACAAAAGAGCACACTATTCTTTCCCAGTCGACGCGCAACTTTCTTCGTATAAAGGTCGGTAATCATTCCTTCTACAATTAGTCATTTACCTCCAAACAAATTTATGCTAATGGTTTTTGAAACGCTATTTAGGCTGATTTATTAACAGAAGATAAATCACATGAATAACCATATACTATAAAATTGGTGCCCAGACCTGGGAGTAAGGAAGAGGACCAGAGGAGCCTTTGTGTGGCGGTGGACTTTAGCACGCTGGCATGGCAGGCATGAGCGAGTCCATTTGGCCAAGTCGGCATTCATACCTGGCCAAACAAAGCATTGTGCAACGAGCTTGCGAGTGGCATTGACGCCAGGATGAGAGAGGCCATGAATTTGGTCGAAGATGTGCCGACGGTAAGCGAGAGGAATGAGAGGACGAGGACAGTCAGGAATTGAATATTCAACCAGGATGCGCCTGGAAGGACTGTCAGGCAAGTCCATCTCGCGAATGATGAGTTGAGAAGAGTGACGCAGTGTTTGCGTGTCTTCATCTTGTTCCTTGGTGAGCGCTATTTTTGCATGATCGATGGGCGCAGTGTAGGAGAGTTGCGTGCCCGAAATCGCTGAAATGTGAGAGAGCTCGTCCGGTACGACGTTTGAAGAACCAAGAACGTAGCGAATATCGTTCGTCATCTGCAGGATGAATTCAAGATGACGAGTGTCAACTGCAGTGTGAACTGACGAAGTGCGAACATGCACCGACCAAGGGCTTATGGCCAGTAAAAATGGTAAATTCTTCGTATAAAGGTCGGTAATAATTCCTTCTACAATTAGTCATTTACCTCCAAACAAATTTATGGTTATGGTTTTCGAAACGCTATTTAGGCTGTGTCGTAGAATGCCGAGCTAATATATATTTATTTGTTTTATTAACTTTTAATAAACCAAATAACTTTAAATTGAGGCGTAAGTTCGTGCCTCAGTGATCGCTTGAGGATCGGGCTCTAAGAGTGCTAAACTTCATTTTTATTCTAGTGAATGAATAAACTGGGTTTCTTTCTTGACTTTCAAATATTGCCACTTCAACTCGTTCGGGGATAATTAAAACAGTGCATTTACTAAAGAAAAATAGACTTTAATCAACATAACCCACCTAACTAATTAACATTAAAACACAAAGATCTAACACACGTATAAAAAGAAAATGGGATTACAGGGCTAGCTTTCGAGATAAATTTTTACGGGAGGAACAATTTTTAAGTAAATAGTTTTGTCTTTGGCCAGACATCCGCTAAACTAATTTTTATGCACGGGGACATAAATAACAAGATTATTCTTTACTTACATACGGTAATGGGGATTAATACCAATTTCAAGTTAGAATATCTTCGGGGGGTTTTGTTCCTGATAGGCGTAGCTTGAGTAGTTTGCAGTTTGCTCCCCAAGATGGCGCTACTCCGGACTAAAGGGGGATAAGTGACGTCACACGGAATTTCGAGTTGGCGTAAGAGAATCAAAACAAAGACGCCGATGAGTCGGGTTGGTTCTCGTACGTTTATGACCTTGAAAAGGTTTCTAATCTTGAGATATGTTTATATTCTTTTCTAGCGATTTGGGTCTCGCTTATATAATTCCGATTTTGGATAAGAAATCTATCTAGTTTGGAGTTGTCAAACTCAGATAGAATCAGATTTGGAGTCCTCAATCTCTGTAGGTTGATACTCACTAATCTTGGGGCTCGAACGGCGCCGAGCTTCCTTGGTACAATCTGGTATTGTACAAGGACTGCAAATTCTCCTTAACTTGCAATAACTTTGTACCGGTGATTTTTGAGTCTTCTTGTCGAACTCTAAAAATCTTCTGTCAACCGGTGACTTTCTTGTATCTTCGGTGGGAACGAACAAAAAGCCGCGTTTACACGGGTCTTCCGGTTATATACCCAACTTACTCCCGCTGAGATGGGGAGGGGGGGCTCGCAAGGTGGGACCTCGGGTTGGTCTGCCGCCCTTTTGCGTCTGGTGGCTCGGAGAGGGGGTACTACGAGATCTTGCGGCTCGGAGCGGGGGTAATACGAGATCGGCAGTTTGCACTTTTGACTGGGTTGTTTATAAGTACACCCTCGAAGTGCCTGCCTTTTGAGCTGAGGTCAGGAATCAATCTCGTATCACATACCATTTTGCCCGTTCTCCTATGTTACCGGAGAACCTCGAAGGGGCAGAGCTAAACCCAGATGTATTTAGTTATTTTTTCTGTTAGAATCGATACACACACACACACACATATATATATATATATATATATATATATATATATATATATATATATATATATATATATATATATATACTAATTTCTTATTATACCTCTACAGGCTGATTTATTAACAGAAGATAAATCACATGAATGACCATATACTATAGACTTACTTTCATTTGTACTTGCATTTTTTCCTTTCACTCTTCTTTGTACGCTTTCTACTCCTCGAGACCAAGACAAGCTATTTCCCAGAAGGGCCATACTATCACACTCCATCTTATCATCATGCACCTTATCTCTCTCTCTCTCTCTCTCTCTCTCTCTCTCTGTACAGTTCATACACCGGATGGCTCACCAGGTAGTCAGGAAGTTCTCTCCACCTCCTTAACTGATTCCGATGAGCCCGCACTCTCTCAGTCATACCTTCATTCAAACTCTCCAAAACACACGTCACACCATTCTCCCAGACTATCATAACTCTATACGGTCCTTCAAACTTTTCACTCATCTTTGACACATTCAACCTACCTTTTACTTCTTTTACCTTCAATACTTTTGCACCTATTTCAAACGAACGAAACCTTCCATTTGCCCCATGCCATACACTCTGCTCACTTTCACTCAAACGAAACCTATCTTTCACTCGCCTTTAAAAATTCATAACAAACTGACACGGGGACACCCCAGTTGAACTATGCACCATCGAATTATACGCCCATAACACTCTACTCAACCATTCATCCCAGTCGTTCAAAGTCGTACTCAACATCTCACACAAAGTTCTAATTGTACGCTCAGCCAACCCATTTGAAGACGGTACATACGGAATCGTCCTCACATGCTCCACACCATTCTCTCTCAACATTCGCAAAAACACTTTACTCGCACACTCACTCCCATTATCACTCAGACATCTCCTAAGCTTCTATACACACACAGGAAAAAACAATTGCTCAACCACACGCGCAACAGTCACACCTTTTTTATCTCACACAGGTACACCATACACAAACTTGCTTTTATGATCAACCATAACAACCATACCAACATTCCCAGCATACCAATATTCCCAGAACTTGTACGCGGTAAAGACACACAATCAACCACTACCAATTTAAATAGATCTTTCGCATCAACTTTCAACACCGGCTGTTTCACTTGCACACCTTGCACCTTTCACACGTAGTCGCAACATCATTCACAGTAGTCATCAGAAACGAATGATACACGCGCTCCTTCATACACTACCACAACTTAAACTTACCCATATGCACATAATTATCATGCACAACTTTTACCAGACCAATCATACCAACCAAGGACATCACAGGTACATACATATCATCCCCATCCTTCATATGCCTCACAAAATATACAACATCCATACAAACAACAAAATCCTTAGCATACCTTTTAAAATCACTCAAACACAGGCCATTCATTCAAATCAACACGTATTATTACACCCCTCTTCAACTCACTGACAAAATGACACATTTCTTGCATCTCTAGCATATCATCACCACTTAAAATCTCATTCTCATCATCCATGACAAATTCGATCATACCGCAAAACTTGACAACATTCTTCGCACGCTCATTCAACATCATCACCTCACATTCACCCTTCCTAACACAATCCTTATCAGCATCCAAAGACAAATCATTCAATCTCATAAAGTCTACACCAAGCAGAAAACAACACGGCATTTGGTCATCTTTCAGAATCACAAAGTCATGCTTTACATTTACACCACTGCTCAAACTCACTCTTAGACTAACCTGTTCCCATGCCACTATCATTCCATTCTCCAATCCACTTATCCATAATTTCACGTGCTTCCGTTCACAATATCTAAGCTCATCATATTCACTCAGAATCCTCTCGATCACTAACGACACTTGCGCTCCAGTATCAATCAAACTACAGAAGAACCTTTCACCAACTTTCACTCTCGCTTTCATCATATTAGGTCCTCCATGTTCGCAATACACAGAAGGAACAACCACAACAACATCAGCACTGATATCCACACCGTCATCAACTCCCACATCATCAATCACCACGCATTCATCTTCATCCAGACAATCATTCTTCTCTCTCATATACGAACACTTTTCAATCACCTAATTGTAATGCACACCGCTCAAACACTGCATATGCATCACATTAGCATTCAAACCCTTCACTTTCTCATCTTTGTACACAATCGGCCTCTCACCACCAAAGTGCACATAAATAATCATTCCATACAAACGACTCACTACAATCAACACTTCCTGAAACGGCGGCACCCATGGCATACACATCGCTCTCAATTCTTTCATAAAGTTCCGCACGCTCGCCATACCAATACTTTCAGGCTTCCTACATACTTCACTCATTACCTCCTTCCTTAAGTCATCCACACTATCGGGCACTCTCACATCTACTCCATCACTCTTCAAATCTTTCAAACCATTCCATACGCTCTCAAACAAGGAATCACCACCACCCTTACTCTCCTTTCCATTCATAATCCCTTTCGGCAAATACTCAGGATCACTCACTCCACCCAATTATTCGCCTACCATTCTCTCCATTCAAACGCTACTCTTGCATCAGAAAACCTCCCATACAGTACTCACTCGCATCCTTATACGATTCAAGCATATTAGCATTCACACTATAGTCCGGGTATGCCAATTCAACATCTTCAGCCGCTACCTCTTTCAGTTTCTCATACGCTTCATTCATCTTATCATTCCACCTGACAATCGTACTACCTTTCTTACCCATCCACTCAGTCAGAGGCTTACTCACACCAGAACAATCACGTATAAACTTTCGCAGAAACTCAATCAAACCCAGAAACGACTTCAGCTACTTCCCAGTCACCGGTTTCGGAAACATTCGCATCTCCTCAACATACTTCGGTGACTTTTGCAACCTATTCTCACTCACCATATGCCCAAGAAACTCCACTTCTTTCGCAAACTATTCACACTTCGCTACTTTCACCTTCACACCAACACTCTCTAACGTTGTCAACACATCATTCACTAATCTCATATGCTCCTCAAAACTCTCAGTCATAATCAAAATATCATCTATAAACACAATTACCTTTTTACTCGCAAACTTACTCAACACAACATTCATCGCCTGCTAGAAGTCTCCAGGAGCATTAGCCAACCCAAAGCTGAGGTTCCGGAACTGATAATGCCTTCTCTTAGAGGAAAAGGCAGTCATAGGCCGGCTCTCCTTAGCAATGGGCATCTGGTAATACACCCGTACCTGAACCAGCTTGGTAAACTACTTCAACCCATGCATACTATACACACACTCAGATACCACACACATCGGAAACCTTTCTTACACAGTCCTTTCGTTCACCTTCGATAATCCAAACACAGACGCAATCTTCCATCCGGCTTACGTACAGGCACAATCGGACTATTCAATGTACTCTCACATTCTTCAATCACCCCCAATCGCTGTAATAACCACACACTGCTCCTCAATCTCATCAGCAAACTGGACGCGGGGAATGTCTCGACCGTTGATAGATTGGGGTGTCCTACTTCAGGATAATCCTGAATTCCAGAAGCTTCGCAACCCCGAAATCCAGATCGCCCTTAGTGAGGACCCCCTTTCGTTCAAACAGCATTCGATACACATCCTCCCTTTCATACTCAGTCAAACATTCATCCAATTCCACCATCCTTTCCACTTCATTATACGTCCATTTACACGTCGTTTCATTCGCAACATTTACCCTGACATCCGTGCTAACATCTAGACCTACCTCACTAACAGTGGAGAGGTGACCCAGCACATCGCCAAGTTGGATTCCTCTCACCTGCCCTTTCACTCTGGGATCCGCTTGCACACATACAAAAGGATCATTCATTCTCATCAGGCCATCAAACACACAAGCAACACGCATCTTTTCCATCCAATAACACAGCGTTCTTACTCATATCCAAACTCATATCTTCACTCTAACTCACTCTAACAGACACCCTTTCACCCTTCACTAGCCTTACACTCTCCATAGCAGTCACCTCAAAACCGCCAAACACACTCCTCGAAACACTACCATCTTTCCCTACATACAACTTATACATCCCATTTTTACCAATCTTTCTCTCAATCTGATCATTCGCAGGATACATAACCATACGGTTCACTTTCATAAAATCATACCACAAAATGACACCATAATTACTACTTACCTTATCAATCACAGAAAATTCACACTCATCCATAAACATACCATGTATTCAAACAACTAACCTTATCATTTCAATCACAGGTACTCTCATACTACCAATCCCTACCAAACTACCTTTACTCTCAAACAGGAGGGCTTTATCACTCAGCTTGTCATACACGTCCTTATATACCAAGCTCATCTTGCACCCAACATTCACATTATGCCATCCATCCTCATCCAAATCACTCTCTTCATCAAATCGCCCATCTTCCAGAAACTCCAACACATTCTCCCACACCTGTCAGTCTCATCCTCTCATTTCTCTTCCCATTCACCCAGTCACTTATCTTTCGCGGGCCTGTATCAAGGAACTTTCTCATCAATTGTTTACATTCATTCACACCATCATCACGATACCTCTTTCTCGCCATACTCTCAAGCCTATGTACATACATATTCACACTTTCACTCTTGCCCATTCGAACCTTCTTGAATTCATTCACCCTTTTATACTTCACACTCCCTTTCATTCGTTTCATCTTCCTAATCAATCTCTCTTTTACCACCTCATACCTCAGTTCCCCCACACTCGTTATCAGTCGGAAGAATTCTAATACTTTTCCATCCAAACACTTCTCTAAAACATTTATCCAGTATCCCTTATTCTCCGGGTATTTTAGCTTGCAATAGCGTTCAAACTCCCCGAAGAACTCCCCCACACTTACTACCATGCAATTTAAACCTATCAACTTTCGGGACTTTCCTAATCAAAATTCCTTTCCCCACATTCACTTCACTCTCACTCGAACTGCTCTCACTTTCACTCATACCAATCATACCATCACTCTCTCCTTCATCCGAGTACAACGAGTCCACACTCTTCCCTCTCACCTTCCGATTCTTCCCTTTTGACCCAGTCTTCTTCCTCTCTTGCGTTTTAATCTCTTCCATTATCCGTCCTTCCTGTCACTCACTGTATCCTCCCTATACTCACATACACTTCCACTCATCCGATTCGTCTTATCCCTTTCAGTCGGAACAGGGCTCAGGGTCGAGGATCCTGGGGCCAGTCCTGACCCCTTCATCATGTCATATAGGTCCTGCATCCTTTGGTCAACCTGCCTTTGTCTTTCGTCTACTTTTTTCTTCATCCTACCCATCATATCACTCCTCAATCCCTCAATCACGCTCCTTAGCATTTCGCACTCTTCGTCCTTCTTCCTCAATTCCAGCTTCAAGCGTACCAATTCGTGCAATCCATGCTCAGCAGAAGCAATTTTCCCGGATTAGTAAAAATGATAGAAAAGGGAGAAAACCCAACCAAACTATGTACTTGTCAATCTAATTGGGTGTGGACTGCAATTCAATCCTAACAATGCTCCCGGTTTCGAGATCTCACGTCTCTGTTCGGGCGCCAAATGTAGCGGGCTGAAAATCTACCCTAAACTCCCAATTGTTCCAACCCACTTCCAACACTAAATGGGACGTGAAAACCCGAGGGAGAATGAAACGATTGGATATACACTCCTCTATTCACAAAAAATTACAAAAAATATGGGGTAAATATTTACAAGAGATAATGGGGTAAATATAAATGAGATTTCGATATATATATATATATATATATATATATATATATATATATATATATATATATATATATATATATATATATATAGTCATATGAGTTGCTGCTGACCAATCTAATCTTCAATGTCACGATGAAGGTAAGGACACATAGAAGGCTGAGGTACATGTGATTTATTTATGGAACAACGTTTCGGGCGTATCACCCATCTTCAGGTTCTAAAACATAAATTAATCTAATACAGTTAAAGAATAATACAAATAATTAGGTTAAGACTATGTAGCTAAATCAAAAATTAGAGAATAACTCAGGAATTTAAAAGGCAAGAGAATCAAATTCTCAATCTAATATAACACTATTGAAACGAAAAAAAACAAAAGTAAATAATTACAGTATAATATTGCTTACCGATAGCTCAGAAATTTAAAAGGCAAGAGAATCAAATTATCAATCTAATGTAATCACTATTGACACGAAAAAAAAGCAAAAACACAAAAGTAAAAAATTACAGTATAATATTGCTTACCGATGAAGTTCAGGAGAAATCACAAAGTGAAGAAATTATAAAGGATGTGGCTTAAAGAAGGATAGGAATTTGATTGGTTGGTTGTTGAATTAGGTTATTAAAATTAAGAAATAAGTAGGGGAACAGCGGTATTATCTATGTTGAGTGTAGGAGATTTTGTGCGTATTAGTAGGGATTTCAAAATTCTTAGACTATATTCATTGTTATTATGACCAATTATTTTGAAGTTATCTATGGAACATTCTGTCTTGCATTGTATAATATGATTTCTAATTACAGAAGCTTCCTTCTTAGACAATATTTTTCCAGTGCGATGGCTTATTCCCATGTGAGAACAAAACCTCTCTTTCAATGAGCGAATCGTACTACTAATATAGGTTCCTTGCAAACAACAAGGACAAGTAAAAGCATAAACAACACGGCTGCTCATTTCTAGAGGAAGTTTGTCTTCTGACGAGAAGAAACTTATCTATGGAAAGTGGATTAACAAAAGTAATTTTGAAGTTGGTATGAAAGAAATATTTTTTGAGTAATTTGTTGCATTTTCTAGTGAATAATTTATTGTATATATATATATATATATATATATATATATATATATATATATATATATATATATATATATATATATATATATATAAATATATATATATATATATATATATATATATATATATATATATATATATATATATATATATATATATACATATATATATATATATATATATATATATATATATATATATATATATATATATATATATATATATATATATATATATATATATATATACAAATAATCCTATCACCAATCAATAATTTATCTAAATCTAACTAAACAAACGAGCAACCAAAGAGACAGATAAGAAACAAAAAGATAAATGAGCAAACAAAACCGGTATGCAATCATATAAAAGAGGCCTAACAAACACTCTGGATCAAACTACAAAAAAAGAATAAGATTCACGCTTTACCCCCGGGGATAGTTCTGCCGGCTGCCACTTGTGTGGTCACAATTAATGAAGACTTATTAGAAAAAAAAAGCTGGTGCCTCCGAGCTCGATATAATATTATATTGCGATTCGGTCGCGTATGGAGGCTATATAGAAGCCTTCCTCCTTCTTTGTATGGCGTACCTCAAACCCCACAGTCTGTGCCACTCTTTACAAATTGTAGGGATTATCTTAGAATTTAATAGAGTGGTCTTTCGAAAAAATATTTAACATTTAGCTGAGGAAGAGAAAAAAACATTTTATACAAAACATAAAACTTGGAATTTATATTATATATATATATATATATATATATATATATATATATATATATATATATATATATATATATATATATATATATATATATATATAACATCTCTCCATCTTACAGAGGGAGGGAGAGGATATTGGGAAAAGGGGTGGGAGAATGGCCCATCACACATCACACACACATACTCATATTTGCTTTACCACATCGCGACATCCGTGACGCGTCGATTTTGGAGAGCCGGAGGGGGATGTTGAGATCATCTTCTGCTCGTTTCCTGGACATGTAGGAATTGCGAGGAATGAGTGCGCTGATGGGGGAGCCAAAAAGTCCACGAGCTGGGCGACCAGACCAGCGTTTCGCTCTTCCTCACACCGATTACATGGCAGGAATACGGGCAGCTCTTTGGTCTGCTTGACAAAGAAGATGGGAGACGGTCGAGGGTAACTTAAGGTTGCATGTCATTGCGCCGCGACTGTTCCCATGGACCTACCCCCCAAGGCCGCTACCGTTTCAGATTTCTTTCTGTCGTCTCCGAATTGGACACACTCGCGGGACGCACCGCCATTTGATGGAACACTCACCTATGCCTTATTGCGGAGACTGCGTTGTCCCCTAGACTGTTCGGCACATTCTTGCTGAATGTCCCAGTCTGAGCGATCTTCGCGCACGTTACCACCGTGACGAGCGGGGTCGCTACCGCTTGTCCCTTGTACTCGGGTCAAGTTCGTGCACACTGACTTGTGGAGTTTACGACCTTTTGGAGGAGGCAGGCCTCCTCCACTTGATTTGACTGTGTAACAAAAGTACACAATGTGCGCTCTCCGCACTCCCACGTGTGCTGACATATTTTCCCCACCTCCTTGTGCTGGCGTGAACGCCCCCAACTCCCTAAGAAGTTTCCCTCCCGCTTTCCGAGATAGAACCCGGTAGAATTCGCCTACGTCTTGACGCGTAAACACCTCCTCTCAAGACTCCCGACTCGTTCCGTTTCCTCCTCTTCAAAGTGCTGTCCAAAGTTTTCGATGGCAAGATCTAAATTCCGAAGCTACTCAAGGGAAGTACACAATTTCTGATTCCCGGGAGAACAGACCTTATCCTTCGAATTTCCTTCTTTTCAACTCCTCACCGTTTCATTTACCTTTCCTAACAGTGAACTAACGAGGGTTGTTGGCAGAGTTGGCAATAAAATCAAAATTCTGAAAAAGCCCAATAAAACCCGAGTTTTTTCAAATCTCGGTTAATTTTCAAAAAACAAATGCTACAAGCATTAGAATAACATATAAAAAGAATATATATCTCTATTTTTATATAATATTAATAATTACCTTAATTTGATACATATTTGTTGAAATTATAAACATAAATATGAATTTTGAAAAAAATAATGATAAGTAGCATTCATTTTTTGAAAAAAAGGTGTAGTTTTGCAAATAAAACCAAACCCGGGTTTTATTCTGGCTTTTTTCAAAAAGCAAATGCTACAAGCATTAGAACAACATAGAAAAAGAATAGCTATCTCTATTTTTATATAATATTAATAATTATTTAGTTTGATAATTATATTATAGTAAGAACAGCTCACTGATCGAGAATTTTGGGTACCCATGATAGCCATAACCTGTAGAAGGAGAGATGAATTATTATGAGTCAGTATCAGAGAAATAACCTTAATTTGATACATATTTGTTGAAATTATAAACATAAATATGAATTTTAAATAAAATAATAATAATAATATAATACTAATAGGTATTTATAATGCGCCCTTCATGGCTGTTAGCCCTCACAGAAAGCAGGATGTGAAGTGAGTGTAGAGAAAGTTTACAGGGGAGAGAAGGCAATTCTGAAGAGATGAGTTTTCAGGAGACGTTTAAAAGTAGGAAGGGAGGGAGAGGATCGGGCCTCGGACTTTGGCAGGAAGAGCATTACACAGTCTAGGAACACAAACTGAAAAGGAAAGGTCACTCATCGAGCAGAGGACAGAACAAGGAGTGTTCAGCATGGGAACGAGCTTAGACCGGAGTGCCCCTAGGAGTTTGACGACGGGAGAGGGCAGACGAGAGATAAGGTGGAGCCTCGAGGTTTAGGGCTTTGTAGGTGATGAGAAGAATTTTATAGTAGGTATGGAAGCGAATAGGTAACCAGTGTAGCTTTTGTAACACAGGCATCGAAGGAGAGAACCGGGGGCGGCAAAGGAGGAGCTGGGCAGCATAGTTTTGAACTAGTTGTAGGGGGGTGAAGTGACAAAGAAGGGAGATTCACTAGAAGAGAATTGCAGTAGTCTAAGCTTGAGGTGACAAAGGCATGAATAGCAGTCTCAAGGCTTCGCCGATCAAAATCGGATCGAACACGTGAAAAGTTGCGGAGGAAATCGAGGGAAGACTTACAGATACGATGAATTTCCGGTTTAAACAAAAGTTGCTCGTCGAAAATAACACCAAGATTAATGAGGGTAACAGAGATGGCGACATTGGTTTTCCCAAGGTTCAGGGAGTAGAAGAGAGCTCTAGATTTCTCCACCATCGAAGCTGTCCAACAAGGAGAACTTCAGTTTTATCGTGGTTAAGTTTGAGAGAGTTGGCAGACAGCCATTCGTTTATGGAGGTGTAGGCTGAAAGGAGCTTGGTAATTGATTGAAAGAAGGACACAGGGGAGGAAGAAAGGTATATCTGAGTGTCATCTGCATAGAGGTGGAAGGACAGGCCCAAATCGCGAAGAAGGGAGCCAAGAGGAAGTAAGTAAATGCAAAAGAGGAGGGGACCAAGGACTGAGCCCTGAGGTACCCCAAAATGAATGGGCGCGGGCTCGGAGGAGAGGTTATCGAACGCAACCGAGTGAATGCGGGAGGAGAGGTATGAGTGGAACCAAGAAAGTACAGCGCCCGAAAGACCAAGGAAAGTTTGAAGACAATCAAGGAGGACAGTGTGGTCGATGGTGTCGAAAGCAGATAAGAGGTCTAGGAGCACTAGAATGGACGTACAACCCCTATCGGCAGCTCTACGTAAACCGTGTGAAACATTATGAAGAGCGGCTTCAGCAGTTAAAAATATGGTCACTAAAGTGAGAGAAAACCACCCTCTCGAGGATCTTAGAGAGGAATGGAAGCTGTGAGGTAGGACGATAGCTAGATGGTTCATAAGGGTAAAGGTGTGTTTTTTTAAGGATAGGACGAATTGAGGCATGTTTTAAAGAAGAGGGAACCACCCCTGTGACAAGAGAAGTGTTAAAGAGATGAAGAATCAGTGGGAGGACAGCAGGGAGAATTTGGTGGAGAAGTTTGGGTGGAAAGACGTCCTTAGGCGATCCAGATTTGTTAGTGCGTGAGATCATGGTAGTTACTTCTTCAGAGGACGCCCGAGTGAGGACGCTAAGCGGCAATGGAGTATGGACTAGGAGAACAGCATGGGCTTGTTCAGACGACTCGGGTAGTACCGCCGAAGGGTAATAACTTCATCAGAGAAAATATTAGAAAGAGTTGAGGGGTTGATGGGGGGAGAGGTGAGGAAAATAGGCCTAGGCGAGGAAAGACGAGAGAGGAGACGAAAGATAGTACGAGGGTCATTCTTGCTCTCCGACAAAAGTTTGCATGAATGAACCTCGCACGCTGATTTTAATTTGGAAAGAATAAGTCGAAGTAGCAAGGCGATAGGCAAGTGAGAGGGAGGTCATGTCCTGCCCACGGGAGCGTGCTTTACGGAGGGCTGGTTCATGAGCACGTAAGGACCTCTTTGAATGAAGGAGTTCCATGGTGAACCATGGGGCGCGGTGATGGCGGTTTGAAAAAGAAGTGATATGTGTGGCATGCACGTCAAGGTAGGCTAGTAATGAGTTTAAGGTTTGGTCAGGTGAAGCAGTAGTATCAATAGGAGCTAGGGCAGAAACAACATAGTTAAAAAGAGAAGTAGTATCAATTGACGATAGTCGCTGGAAAGGAGTAGGATCTTAGGACGAGCAAGCAGGTAGGTGGTAGGGAATATAGAATTTAAAATTGATCAAGAAGTGGTCGGATTTCGTATTGGAAAGGTCAGTTACTGTTAGATTAAATATGTGGAGGTTCGAGATGACTAAGTCAAAGATATTACCATGTATATGTGTTGGGGATGACACATGTTGTGTGAGAGAGAAGAGGTCGATGATGTCAATTAATGCGCGAAAAGTCTCTGTAACTAGGAAGATTGAAGTCACCGAGAACCAATAGAGGATAGGTCCGAGAGTAGATTACTGAACTCCTCAATAAATAAGGCCGGAGACGAGCTGGGAGGGCGGTAAAGGACCACAATAGTTAGAGCGGGCACAGCACGTGAGACGGCAATGAGAGACTCAAATGAGGCTAGATGAAGGGGGGGGGGAGATTCAGGGAGAAGGATGAGTTGGAAATCAGTGCAACTCCCCCTCCACAGTGGTTCCGAGGAACATGCATTAAAGAATGACCCGGAGGGGTTGCAAGGGCAGTGTATGAACCAGAATCAGACTCGAGCCAGGTTTCTGTAAGGCCAATGAAGGAAACCCCAGGGCGAACAACGAGGTCATGGACATACTCTGACTTATTGGTCAGGCTCCTAATGTCCAGAAGAGACGCCAACAGCACCTGCTGATGAGCACAGAAGGAAGGAGGGATTTGGAGGTGTTGGGTAAAGGAAGAATGGTAGGGCGAAAGAGGTTCTTAAGGGACGCCAACATTCTCGGCCCCCTCCTAATTGAGCGAGTTCCGGGGACACCAGCCCCCTTTATCTTCGCGTATGTGGCTGGAGAAAGACGATAATTTAGAGTTGAGTGAGAGGATTGAGTCCCTATCATAGATAGTGGAAGAGAAAGGAGGGAGCAAAGGCGAGAAATATGAAGAGCGCAGAAGACGGGAAAACTTAACCCTAACTTGACTCGTAGAAAGTGGGGGAGGGCTCGCCCAGGCGAGGCGTAGGTGTGGGTGAGGGAGGCGGGTTCACCGACGTAAGGCGTGGGAGTGGAAGAGAGTTGGCCAGGAAGGAAGACAAAAAGCATCATGTGACAACAAATTAATCAATGGAGTGAGAAGGAAGTTAATATTGAAGTCGAAATGAGCAATGAGTTAGAAATAAAATTTGGTACTTGCAAGCGAGACTACCAGTAAATGCAGAGCACAGCACTAACTAGTTGAAAAGAATTAAACACATTGCGGTAATTATAGCTCACACAATGAAATTAATTAAAAAAACACTAAGATTACAACGCAACAATACTGATTAAAGAGCACTAAATAACAGAAGAATGATGAATCAGGAGACGGATGATAAGAATGCCAATCAAGAGCTTTGGGAATGGAATTGATCGTCGGGGCAATCGAAGACGCTCAGACAAAACCTCCCAGGAAGGGCAGTCGAAGACTGAAATCCAAAATAATGATAAGTAGCATTCATTTCTTGAAAAAAGTGTAATTTGGAAAAAAAACCGCAAACCCGGGTTTTTAGGGCTAGGTTTTTTATTTGCCAACCCTGGTTCTTTGGGCTATCTCCGCTTAGAGAATCTCCCCTGAAAAGACCACCTGTATCTTTTCAAAACCTAACTCTTTTTTATCGGTTTCTCTTTGCCCTGGCCTTCAGCCCCAACTCCCTTTGTTAAAAAACCTAATACGTTCGTTTCCGCGCCTTTTAAGCTTAGGAATTGGGACTAACAACTGTTTGTTGTGGGTCGCATACTCTTGCCTCGTGGGTGGAGGCGGGCCTACCCCGGACGCTGGAGTGTGCTTCTTCTTATCTTTTGGCTTTGTTTTCTTTTTGTTTTAGCCTATGATGCTTTACTCTTGTTATTTGTTTTTTTTTTAATATAGCCTAGTCGTAGACTGTTGTGAGTACGGCGAATTATGCCCAAGTAGGCAGTCACAGGATGGACTGCTAAAATTTTAAAAAACCCGCCCGTTACGGGAGATAACGCGTCGTGCTCGGTTCTGAGACCGGATTGTGATGAATTTTAGCGACTCACAGAGCGCCCTGAGTGGTCTCGGGAATTGGAATCTCAACACCACCTGGTTCGCGTTACCCGTTACGCCCCGGTTGGATATCTAGATTATCTTTTGTTGGGCTCCTGGACATGTGGGAAATGAGGACGCTAAAGAGTCCGCGACGACTAGAGACCAGACTAGATTCTACCTCTCCCTCACGCCGACTACATGCAGCCCTCCAGGCTGCTTACCTAGGAAGATGGGACACGGCCGAGGGGAACCTACCCCACAATGCATCGGCGTCTTCAGATCGATTTCTGTCGTCTTCGAATTGGGCGCACTGCCATTTGATGGAGCGCTGACCTGCACTTTATTGCAACAACTGCTTTGTCCCCTAGACTGTTTGGCATATCCTTTTTAATTTTCCCAGTCTAGGTGATCTGCGCGCACGTTACCAGTCCCGGTATCGGACAAGCGGGTCGTTACCGCTTGTCCCTTGTACCCGGGACTAGTTCGTGTATACAAACTTTTGGAATTTTACTTTTTGGAGGAGGTTTGCCTCAATTTGTTTTTTACTCTCTTTGTTGTATGTCGCATGTTCCTGCGCTGGGGTGAGGCGAACCTCCCCCGATTTCTGAACATACTTCCTCTGTTTATTTTTTGTTGTTTTTTCGAATTTTCTAATAGACTAGCACTAGGCTAGAATTTTAATTACGGTGAAATATGTACTTGGAAACAGTCGTCAAATCAGCGAATAAATAACAAAATTTTCAATTGCTTTTCCCTTGAAAGCATTCAGATGGGCGAATTATTCCCAATCCTCTCCTACCATTCCCAAATATACAAACAGCACATACGTTAAAATATTGACTATGCCAGCACTGCTTGGGCACCTGCCAAATCGGAAACACAACTAAACAAATTACAGAGTGTACATAACATAGCACTTAGAATCATATTAGGTAGTACACAAACAACACCCAGCGAACATTTACATGCTGAAACTAATATCCTTACAATTAAGCAACACCTTGTCATGAGAGGTACACAATTCCTTGCATCAGTCATACACAACCCAAACATCCCCAGTTACTATCCACACAAACCCCATCAAACATACCCTGCATAGAAACACAACTTTCTAGGTTGGATAGAGTGCACCCAGCTTACACGACTTCACTGTGTTCATCACCAATCACTCAATACATACAAACACCGCAGAGACAACACCCAAACAGACCTTTGCCCTCCGTCACGCATCTCACTGAGCAGCTCTCAGACAACACAATAACATTAACAATGTCCTGCAGCTTTGGACAAATCCAGTGGATATGGGGGTCTACCTAAGTGGTGCGGGCTTCCTGGAATAACAGGGCTCAGGGAACAATAACAGCAAACATTCCAAATCAATAAATGGGCTTTCCTTTTAGTATTTTCGTAGCTGTCCTCTGACAGGTCTACTTCAGAAACAGCCCTTCCCCCGTGCTTTCTCAGGGACCCCTCCAATTTTATTCTTTCAAAAAGAGGTTTCCCCGTCTCCTCTGTTCACTCAGAGCTTGCCAACAAATACGAGTTTTGTGTATCCGCACCCGAGCGTGAAATGTGGTAGATATACCCGATCCATCGCCCCAAGCATAGCCTCTATTATAACCACCTGCACAAAATACACCACCTTCACGCAAGAGCTAAAATTCTTCCCAACCAAGATCACTACCCATCAATTCATCAGACGAATGACCACAAACCTCTCCCTTCCACCTTCTATTCGCAACATGCGTTCCGCAACAACCTTGTGATCGACTGTGCTAGATTATTTTCCCTGAGCTACAGAACAAACCTCTTGAAATAATTACTAGTTGTACAGCTACCACACCCACAGACCAAGTACAACAGGAAACAAACGTCATCAAAGTCAAAATCACCTAGACGTGAGAGGCGCACAATTCATGGTTGCAGCTTTCATATACCAAAACATCATCTACATTACATTGCAGCACAACACTAACAATTAAAGAAACAAATTCGCCCGGTCACCTAAGATTGGCGACTTGCTAAAACTGTATCGTGATATGCCTTCGTTGGTTTGCGCTTTATTTTATTTTTTTTGGAAAGTGTTCGAAGTTTTGGATCGTGACTGGAGAGTGAAACTTGCTGTATCTTTAAAAATACCTGGTTATTAATAGACCAAATATTTTTCAGCTGTGGCAGTGTGCATCGAGCTGCAATCATTCAACCACCACCGCCGTTTGTGGCTGATCACCCCTTCATGTCTCTGATTCGAGACAACATTTCGAAATTGGTTCTTTTTGCCGGAAGATTCCGTCTTCCGGAACAAAGTTAAAATACGGAAGAGACTCCATTTACAAATGAGTCACTGCTCCTATACATGATAATTTGGGGTGCTTTCCCACTATTGCGCACGGTTTAATTTGTATTTCTATCACTTGGTTTATGGCACAAGTTATATATTTTAGTTGTGTTTGTCTGAGTTTGATAGGATTATTTTTTCAGGGGATGGTTAAGCTGCTACTTGTTAAAGTCTTCCTTAATCCGAAGTCTACCTTGCTAGAATGATTGATTACTAAAATTGTTATCGGCATTATTTAAAAGAACGAGTTTGCGATCCTGTCAATGACCATCTAATTTACAATTTTATCAGCTTTTTTCACCCCGATCATCAATTCTGAAGTTTGCCTTTGATGATTTTTTTATTTTTGTCTGCACAGCTTGAGTCCCTCCTGAAGGGGTAACGGCGAAGGAAATGCATCCGAGGCAAGCAAATTCTCGTCCATTGCTTCATATGGTAATAAAGTAGCAAGTCAACTCATAAGAGTGTATATATATATATATATATATATATATAGTACAAGAAGAGAAATTGGACGCTGGACGCGAATGAGCAATGAGACAAGAAACAGGAGTTTTTTAAAGGTAAGAGAAAGGGACATTAGAAGAAGACTAGAATCAAAGAGAGCAGAGGGCGGCACAATGAAAGCAATCCTTTACCGAGAAGACAGAGATAACGCCAGGTGAAAAAAAGTTTGAAATTCCTGGCCGGACTCGAACCCGGGTCTGCTGATTGCCTGTCAGATGCTCTACCGCTAAGCTACCAGGAACAGTGACTCTACTTCGCCCAAAGCGTTACCCCATCAAACCCATTATCTCTCTAAGCTAGGAACCTCCAAGGATGGGCAGTCATTCCCCGGGATGACATAAGCGTACATATAGAGAGTGATTTCCTTTCCACTGTAGTTCTGTTCTGATGAAGTTGTAAGGCGAAACGTTAATAAAGAGCTCTAGTGTGTTTCCGGATATTCACTTCCTTCACCCATTCTCACCTATATGCAGATTCCCACAATCTATATAGTTAGATAGATATGGATAGTAGCGGCCATAATGATTCGGACAGTTAGGTTTCCATCACAAAGCAAATGAGATTCAAACCAAATGGTAGGTAATGCATGATAAATTGCACACATAAAATAAGCCTGGCTATAAGTTGTACATATACATTATACAAGTTATGATGAATGAAACTGCAAGTTACCTGCAAATGAGCATTTTTATTACAAAAATATGGTGGTCAAAATAATCCCGACTGATAACACAACTGACTTAGTTGAGAAGGTACAATGATATAAGTTAGTCAGCAAATAATTTTTGGCTACAGTATATTAGTAATTGGTATGTAGACCTTTACTAGCAATTTCGCACTAACATTTGCCAAAGGACCGCACTAACCGAAGGTATTCCTCTTGTAATATTTCCCAAAGGTCTTTGACAATGGTTGGGTTTCTCTCCCTACTTATCTCTACTAGCGTCTTCCACAAATTTTCAATCGGATTGAGGTCTAGGCTCTAAGCAGGCTAGTCCATGACAATTACTTCTTCCTGATCCAGAAAATTCTTCATCTTTGCCGTGTGGCAAGGTGCATAACCCTGTATAAAAAAAGCAGAGGCAGCTCTCATACGGGGTACAGCATGTGCTTGCAGAAGTTCTATATAAACTTGAGCATTCACTCTGCACTACGAACGAAAAAGTGGGCCAGTACCTTCCACCGAAATTATGCTCCAGACCATAACGCTTCTCTTCACGCTGTACACGGATAATCTTACGCCAGGTCATTGACGGACGAACCTCCTGCCATCTGAACCGAACAAATTGTATTTCGATTCATCGCTGAAGTCTACTTTGGACCATCGGTTTTCTGTCCTTAGAACGTCCTTAGTTAGTTGCGGACATAGGTGGGCGCGATAACGAAAAAATGTATCACGATAACCGATAAATCGATAACGATAACCTTATCGGGGATAGCCGATAATCGATAAGTGGCGATCAATTTTCGTCCGATAGGGTGATAACCGATAAATCGATAAATTCAAATTTATAATAAAATAATGATTATTGACTATATATAACATTATTTTATAATACAATAGTAAGAATATTTGAATACTGTTTCTTAGTTTCTTACCTGGTGAGGCTCTCCTTCATTTCCCAGTTCGGACCTACCTATTTCTGCCTCCAAGGCACGGGGGCTCGCCCCTGTGCATCTGTGTCATCTCTCTGATGTTTTCCTAGGCCTACCAGTAGAAATTTCACTGATATATGAGCCTGTGGTTTCAGCATTGTCTAAGACTCATTTGAGAGGCATAGCTGAATGATTGCTCGGATGAACGACCGACGAGAAAATAGAGAAGTAGTCACTCGTGTAGAGGTCATCAAAGATGGACCACCGAAGATCAGTCGGTCAGTTTGGGCATGATAAATTGTAAAATCACCGGTATTTAAAACGCAGACAAAGTCAGATAATAAAAGACTAAAGCACTACCCTTAGGATTACGAGTAACGTCGCCCTAAGGTGACAAGCATTAATATCACCGAGTAATAAAAACGGAGACGGCAACTGATCTACAAGTTCTAAAAGATGGGGGAGATTACCTTAATAATTCCATTAAAAAATGCATAATATTATGTGAGACGGTTTGATACCACACTAGATATCGTTTTCTCGTTTGTGGCTGAGGTTGAATTTGAAGAGCGTCACAAAGAGCTGGAGGACAGAGAGCAAATTTCGAAGAGCTGCTGTAGCATGAGAAGAGATCCTGGAAAGAGTAGTGACGGGAGATATTTCCTAGGGCCACGAGCAAATTGCAAAGGCCTGGGCATATAGCTGGGGTGCACAGCTCAGCCAAAACAGAGGGTCTAGGAGAGATTTTCGGAAGGTAGATGCGAAATGATGGGCCGAGGACGCTTTCGATGTCGGAGGAGGGTGATAAAAAAACCGCGGTTTGCGATGCTGGAATATCATTGGCTTCCATGGGATCATGAGTAAGAAGTTGAATGGGCGGAGCAGGCGTCGGGGGGGATAGTACAGGGATGCCACATGTGTGTCGGAACTCGAACGTGATGATCGGTTTCATTTTAGTGTCGTGCAAAACATCCGATAAAAAAGGGCTAACTGGCGAAATTTGGGTTCCTCGAGCACGTTGCTGAGCCTCCCTCACTTGACGCAGAGTGGCGCAAAGAGAGGACCTTTTCGTCTAAAAAGATTGGGCAGGTTTTCGACGCAGTGTTGTAAGCACCACCGCATTGGCATAGCGCAGGGTTATGATGTATTCAGGGCCATGGTAATCAGAACCACAATTAACACAGGAACGGGGGTGCTGACAGGAACGACCAACGTATCCCTATTGGTTGCAGTTAAAGCAACGTTTGGGTAATTGACATATCAAAAGAATTCCGATACAAATTTTTTTTCTTGCTTTTTATCCTAAAAAATAGTCATAAATCTGAAAAAATAGACCAAGAATAAATTATGTAGTGGAAGACCTTTTCTAGACCAAATTCACATTGCTAGCGCAGATAGGCCGTAGGCCACAGACTGAAGGTTCTGCTTGGGTAAGAAGCGCAAGCTACTCCGGTAAGAAAGATGGCAAGCCACTCTTCTTTTTTAAGATTAAAAAAAACAAACCCAGCTTTTGGAGGGGAGGGGTCTGAGCACGCACTTGAAATAAAAGAAATAAAGCTATATACACTGTAGAAGAAGACTAGCCTGTTCCAAAAACTGTTAATAGCGTAGTCAAGTGTAACGCACGAGAAGAACTCTTAAAATGGAACATTCTTGTTGCGAGTTGCATCTGAATCAATTTTGCGTTTAGAGTGCACTTCACTGTTTCTTTCTTTGCTGTAGTTAGATGTGAAAACATTGAACAGACTGGCCGCCATTTTCGGGTACAATATTTTCAAGAAGCTGTGACCACTAGCACAGCTCAATGTAGCCAGCTGGTCATCTTCTTCCCCAAGTGCAACAACGACCTTCTGGAAGGCCTCCTTAAGGGGGTTACACCCAAACGGCGAGTACCCTGTTCTTTCTTCCTTTGTAAACCACCTGTATATGTGGCATACATTCCTGGTAAGACAGACAGTCTTATGAGAGGGGCATACAAGCCTACCGCGCGAAAGCAAGTCTGTGAATGATTTTAGTCTGCCTTGTTGGGATAGATACCTCCATGTCCTTGTCCACTTGCTCGGTGGCACGGGTAAGTTATTCTGAGACCTAACTGTTGATGAGGATGTCTTCACAAGGCCAGCACCTGTGAGTACGCAGGATCTTGTGTGTCAGGCGTATGTGGGCACTAAATACATTTAAATACTAAATATTAAATACATGATAAAAATATATTAAGATACTAAATACATTTTGAAAATGTATTTTGTATTTAAATACTAAATGCATTAAATGTATTTAGATACATTTTTAAATACATTTCAAATACATGGATATATAACGACAATCGATAAGGACCATTGGTATCACAACCCCCAAAATATCCATTAAAAAAAAATTGTATATTATAATTACTAATGTAAGATTTGATGACAATTAGACTTAGGTACTACAAAAAAATAGAAAGTTCCATAGAATGAAGTTTCAGTTAGCTATTTATATCAGCATTACATTTAAGTAATATCAGTTGCTGAAATGTTTCGTCAGATAAAGAACTCTGTTTTGGAGATAAGGTTAATCCTCAAAAAGAGAAGAGCCGTTCCACAGGAGCTGATGACGGAAGGTTGGTGTTGTATTTAACAGAACTGAGCGTTGCGGCAACGATTTGCGACTTTGCCGCACTATAAACTTTGAAATCACAAAGTCGAAAGTCGTAAAGTTTTGAAAAGGTGGGACTAAGCAAAGTCGCACCGCTAATTTCCCGCGACTTTTGCCGCGACTTTGAATAGGAACAAAGACGATTTTTTTTAAAGAAATTGCCGTGGCTATTTTAAGCCAGTTTTAAAGCCCGATTTGGCTAAAAATGTAAAATTTGAGTTGGGAACAGCTAACTTTATTGTTATCTGATTTTTAACTTTCGTCTAACGATAAATTAAATTCTTTACATTATATGAGACTGTCTTTACATGAAACTACCTAAATGTACCAAAAAATGTTGTTCACTCTTAATTTTATTATGAATTAGTAAAATTACATACACTTGTGTTCCTCAAAGGAAACATGGACCTCCTGGAGGAGAATAGGGACCAGGAGAACACGGAGGAGGAGGACCTGTAGATATTAGTTTAGGCTGTGTTTTATTAAAAAATAATAAATATGTGTTTTTGGCCTTATAAAAACATGTTTCTGTTATCGCGCTAAAGTTTAATTTGTAATTTAGCGGAGTCGCACCGGGAAAAAAAGTCGCAGTCGCAAAGTCAAAGTCACAGTTCGAGAAGATCTTCGAAGTCAACAATTGGGACTTAGAATCAGATGGTGTCGCCCGGCTACTTCCCCTATTGAATTCTCGTCTTCGCGACATATTCATTTCGCTCCCTTCAGAGGCTACCCTTGATTATTCAACCCTAAAGGCAGAACTTCTTTCTGCTATTAACATGGATCCAGAATTTTATATGGTTAGATTCCGCTCCGCGCGAATACAGCCAGGCCAAACCTACAGACAATTTGGATTCCCGCTTCGGTGTAACTTCCCATTCTGGCTGGATTCCGCCCAAGTATCAAATGATTATGAGTTGTAATTGACTTCATTCTAAGGGATCAACTAATGTCGACCCTCCCTCGTGAACTAAGGGCTTTCATAGCGGATAGAAGAGCGTCCACTTTCAAGGAGTGTGTGAAAAAACCGACCTTTACGCTTGCTGTCACAACCTCTACCCCAAGGAGGTCAAGAAGAACCATCCCCCCTCCCCAAAGACAAGTTTGGCACCGAGCAAGTACAGGCCTTATTCGCCTCCAAAGCAAAAGGACATGAATCCCCCATTACTCCCCTCCACGCCTAGCAACTACTCCCGTAGACCAATTGCATGCTTTACGTGTAGCACCCCTAGGCACTTAAGTTATAATTGCCTCCAAAATTCTCAACTCAGGACCTTGTCGAGTCACCAGGTCCACTAAATCTCTGCTTCCCCTCTCGCCTAATCCACCAGCCGAATCGCTAGCGGCCCCTGCTCCCTCCCCCCGGATCAGCAGGTAAATTTCCTGTTCAACAAGAGTTCCCCCGGTGGGCTCCAGTTTGAAAATGGCCCAGTAAATGGTTGCCGAGTGTCAACCTTGGTTAGAGATACAGGTTGCACCTATATAGTAGTTTCCGACAAACTACTAGCCCCGTAAGTCTCCAGCATAACAGGTTCGCGTTGGTGCATGACTTTTTAGGTCGTGCCACCAGGTTCCCAGTGGTACGGTGCCATATTCAGTGCCAGTGCTTCAACGGAGGGGCCGACGTAGTCGCGGCCCCAATGAAATTCTGTTCCGTCCTCATTGGACAGAGTGCACAGCTCTCCCCAAACCCAATTTTTCAGCCGGGCGTTACCAGGGCCCAGGCCGAGAAGGATGTATCGCTTCCGGTACCCTTATCGTCCCCAGATATCGAACTCACCACCATTGTTCAATGAGCTGAGGCGCAGAAGAATTGCCCTCCTTTACAACCTCTGAGGGAACAAGAAAGAAATAAGGAGACTGAAACGGTGCAAAGCAATTGGAAGATCAAATACGCCGAGAAGGGCGCGTTATTATACCGTTCTTCTGTTGAACTGGAGAGTCCCCAGACCAACGCGTTGTGTGTGTCGAGACCGTATATCGAACCCGTTCTAAAGATGGCTCATGATGGCCCTAGTGGCGGGATATTTCGGCCATAATAAAACGGCACAGTGAGTTTTCAGATATTTCTTTTGGCTAGCCGCAGCCAAAGAAATTATCAACGTCTGCAAGTTCTGTGACCTTTGCCAGAAGTTCACCTCCAAATGGCACGTAGCCCCCGCCCCCCTTCAAAAGACCCCGAGAGTGGCCTAGCCATTCGCCCGGGTCTCAATCGACCTAATAGGCCCAATTCGTCCCCCGTCAAGCGAGGGACACATCTATATCGTTGAACACTTGTGCCTGGTCCAAACGGTGTGCGTAGAAGCAAACTATGAGTATCCCCTGCAGTCTCTTCCTTCCCCCCAAGCGGAGCCTAAGGCCGACTTGAACGTAAACCTCAATCTCGCCCCTAATGAGAGGGCTCAATTACTTACCTTATTGGAAGGCTTTCCCTTGTGCCGAATTCCGCTGACATAGCCTCGTCCCTTAACGACATGCTTAAGAGAACGGCCCCCGATTTAGTCAATTTGACCCCTTCCACGGAAGATCGCTTTCACCAGTTAAAGGACAAACTAATCTCTGCCCCTATTTTGAGATTACCAAATCCCAATAAAACATTCGGGGTTCGTACCGATGCCTTCCAGGATGACCTAGGTTGTGCTCTCGCCCAATATGATGAAGATGGAGTGAAATATCCTGTAGGATATGCTAGCAGGAAGCTGTCCCATCGTGAAAAGACGTATGCCACCATAGAGCTCGAAGCGTTAGCCATAGTGTGGTCTATTCGTAAGTTTAGGATGTATCTCATAGGTAAAGAATTTATTGTCGAAAGTGATCACAAACCCCTGGCGTACCTAAAAAACTGTAAGAGCCAAAATGGGCGTTTAATGCGTATGTTAAAGGCACTGACAACTGCCTAGAAGATAGCTTGAGTAGGAATCCAATAGAAGCCCCCTCCAACAACCTGAGTGTATAGTAAAATTCGTGTTTGATTCATTTTGTAAATCCTAGTTTCCTTTTTTTTATGCCTCGTTGATGTTGTATGTGCGTATGTATAGATTATGTTATATGTGGTTACGCATATGTAAATCCCGTGTAGTGTAATGTTTTTTTTCTCTCTGTTGGTAAACGTTAAAATTGTAACTTTATAGGCTCCCCTCTTGATGAAATTAGTTGTAGACATTTTTTTCGCTCCAAAGGGTTATGTGCTGTAAAAATGTCTTTGGATAGGGAGGAGTGTAGAGGGATCCGCTAGAATAGTAGTATTTCCCCACCTCCTAAGATATTACCAAGGAAGAGAAAGCGAGCCGTTACTCCCCCTCCCCCATCCGACGCTCGGTTATCACGGCCGATAACAATATTCGAGAAGGCCTCTCTCTCTCTTCCTGTTTTGGAGAAGCCAATATCCGAAGTTCTTCTGGTGACCTCTTGAGGACAAGAGGCCCGATAACTCGCTCAATCCGAGTTTGGAGAAGTCATCCTCCCCCTTTGAAGTTCAGCCGGTAACCTCTTGAGGACAAGAGGCCCAATAGCTCGCGCGATCCAAGTTTGGAGAAGTCACCTCCCCCCTTCGAAGTACGGCCAGTGACCTCTTGAGAAAAAGAGGCCCGCATCTCGCAAAATCCAATTTGGGAGAAAGTAGCACCACCCTCTGCGGGGCTCACTACCCTAAATCTCCCATTATAACCATTTAATAACCCTGGTTATCCAATTAGTATTCGGAATCTAATTCCGTCTTATTCATGTACCTATATATATCCATATATATTTTGTGCCTTTTATTTAGTTTGTATTAAAAAATCTATTTTTTTCGTTGTGTTTGGAATATTCCTTGGTCACGCAGCTGCAGCTAACTATTCAAATCGCACTCTTAGAAAAATAACAGTTTTTGCCTTGCTTAACCTACCTTAGAGCCTGTGTGCGTATATTCCAGGCCACTTGGCCATACTTCGACAGAGACCCTAGCCAGCCGTTGAACTACCAACCTATCAGCTTAACCTCAATAGTCGGTAAACTCATGGAAAGCATCATGGTGGAGAAAATTACGTCATATTTAGAGTCCAACTTGAGATTGAGGAGTTCTCAGTACGGGTTCCGAAGGCAACGGCCATGCCTAACGAATCTTGTGGAATTCTTTCACTTCGTTTTCACTGAGCATGACTGGGATAAGTCGGTGGATGTTATCTACTTAGATTTTCAAAAAGATTTCGATAAAGTACCACACCGCCGCCGCCTCAATGGACAGGCTTCTGAGTAGGTGCCCGTTACTAGCGGTCTTCCTCAAGGTTCTGTCCTGAGACCATCACTGTTCAATATTTACATCAAAGACATCGACGTTGACATAGTTGCGAAGATTTCTAAATTTGTCGATGATACCAAGCTTGGTATGAACATCGCAAATGAAGGAAATACTGACCCCCTTCAAGATCATCTTAGAAAGATTGGGAAATGGTCGGTAACGTGGTAAATGCCTTTAAACGTGAACAAATGCAAAGTGATGAATATCGGCCACCGAAACCCCTAATCTCAGTATATCCTTAAGCGCACTGCTCTTGAATCCGCCAACACTGAGTAGGACTTGGGTGTAACTATCACTAGTGATCTTAAGTTCTCGAGGCAGTGTTGAAGAAATCCCAAAGAATGTTAGGTTATATAAAGCCAAAGTTTGGATATCGGAACAAGGAGATAGTGCTGTTTTTGTATGACTCCCTTGTCCGACCGCACCTGGAGTATGCCGTACAATTTTGGAGTCCTTCGCTTCGAAAAGATATCGCAAGATTAGAACGTGTGCAAGCCAGAGGAACCAAACTGATTTCCTCTATCAGACACAAGAGTTACGAAGATAGATTATGGAAATTAGACTTGTTATCGATGGAGGTCCGGAGACTGCGTGGTCAGCTTATCGAAGTGTTCAAAATACTTCGAGGCTTCGACATTATAGACTACAGGGATATTTTTCAGCTTAGCCAGAGCAGAACAAGAAATCACGTCTACAAACTTGAACTGAAGCGTTACCAGCGTGATATTTGTGGGAAATCTTTCATATATAGCATCTGCTGCACTTGGAACGCACTTCAAGTGGAAGTTGTCAAGAGCAATTCTGTTGAACAGTTCAAGTCGAGACTAAACAAAGTCTTGAAAAATAGCCGCTTGGAGACTTGAAGCGTTGCGCGAGTGCTCTTCTAGAGCGTCGATCTGACCATTTAGAGGACCGCGCATGCTCAAGTGTTCACTCAAAGGTACCCTCTTTTCCTTTTCCTTGGAGAAAAGGAGACTTCTTAGCGGATTAAGGAATTCCTACTATGGCCCTTACCTAACTGCATTTCCATGGGATTCCTTAATCCCCTAGAAAAGTTTCCAGGAGACTTTTATAGCGGATTAAGGAATTCCTACCATTACCCTTACCTAACTGCATTGACTTGACTTGAACACCCGCTAGAACATTCACATTCCCGTTTAGTAAGCGCTAGCTCTTACAAAAGGCTTCCTGAAATTTCTCTTTTTAGAGAAATGGTTGGTTGCCTAGAGGTATAGGTAATGCTCCTGATCAGGGTTCAGGAACTCCAAGAGACTTTTGTAGCGGATTAAGGAATTCTTACTATTGCCCTTACCTAACCGCATTGGCATGGACGGGAGTTCATTTTCCAAAGAATTAGCCCATGATATTTGAGTCAATAAAAACTAGTTCACGTCTGAGTGGGGATAGTATGAAAGATGTCAAAGTTAGTTACTTTCAAACTTTATTTCACTTTATTAAGAAATAAAGCATAGACACAAAATTTATACGGTGAAGTATGGTAATGTAGAATAGACATAGAAACCAGACTATTTTGAGGGAATAAGAATATTATCTGCATTGTCTCAGGTGTATATCATAAATGGGACTAAAGTTGATTACATATTCTCATATAATAATCCTATGGATGTATTCAATGACATATGGGATAGAGAACCCACTGTGCCTGATGTACAACTTAATAAGACGCATTATTTTGATATGAGGAAGTTTCTTTAGTGTAAACAATTATTGGAGATTTTGGTAGGATAGTGTTTGTAGATGGTCTCATTACGTTATAAAGCTGAACTTGTTTGAAACCCCATCCTCAGGCGTAGTTTTTCTTGGACAGACTCATACCTTATCAAGATGAGGGGCTTCGCCTGTAACTAAGTGGATTTTATTATTATCCTTTCCTCCCTGCCAAGGGGTGTTGAGTGTAGCATTGGTGATCATGCTGCAGCTGACATCCAGAGGATTGTGCGTTCTCCCTGCCACAATGTCCACACACGTTCCACACTAGGGGGGTGCCCAGTCTAGACTGTTTTCTGGAGGAACCGCACACCTTTCCACCACCAGTGCACTCACGTATGTCAACTGCAGCTTGAGCAACCATAGAACTATTGTCATTTGGGGCACCTTGTCCACGGAGAGGGGTATCCGATATAGCCTGTAACACTTGGTACCTGGAGGGGCTGCACGCCTTCCTGGCCTGCGTGCAAATTCGGAAAGCTAATCAGTGGGTTGACATGAACTCTGATGGGGTCTGAGAAAGGTGTTGGCGCGCTTCCCCTCACACACTCTCAGCGCTACTCTATTTTTATTTTATTTTTACGACTATCCCCTCAATTGTTTGTCTACCCGCACTTTGTACCAGGAGGAACTGTTCTTATTTGGACATAGTTTGGTCCGTTAGACATGGTACTTGGGTGGCTTGCATACCATCTCGGTATCACCTAGCGCCAGTGTATGATGATAGAAAGTGATCACCCACCCTGCTCGTTAGTTGACTTACCTCTTTCTACTTCTCTTTATTACATACCCGCCTACCCATTTCCAAGCTGAGCGGAGCCTCTCATTCAAAGACTACTTGGCGTTTTTGAGCCCGTTGGCTTCAAATACATTCTGGTTATTCACTCCACAGATGGTAACATTTGGCCAAAGGCAACATGATCCATCAGAGGAGAGAATTAGCTAGTGTGACTGGTAGAGAGCTAAATGTGACCCGTTTCTCGGATGAGACCCTTCTGGCGAATGCGTCGAATCCCTCCGAGGTGGCCATGATTAGTGCCTTTCGAAAACTTGATGGCACGCCGGTGAGTGTGACGCCGCACTCTGCCATGACCTTCGTGAAAGGAGTGGTTTATGAGAGGGAACATGTTGGACTATTAAGAGCTTCGATTACGGGGCGGTTTAAGGTCGAACGTGTGATGAGAAAACAGAGAGAGGCCTCGAGACCAACCCCTACACTTTTTGTCCCGTTCGACAGTGACAGAGTCCGTGAGTCGTTGCGTGCTGGTTGGTATTGCTATCGTGTGAAGGTATTCGTGCCACAGCCACCGAAGTTCTACTACTGCCACCGAAGCGGTGGCAGTAGTAGCCCCGGATACTAATCGCTCCTGTAGACGTGCAAAGTTGAGTTTGCCCAAACTCTATGCAAGTCACCAATGCCGTACACAATGTTCCTATCATGTATAACCAAGTGTGTCAATTGCAGAGAGTTGTACCCTGTTTCTGGGAAGCAATGTGTTGCGTATCTCTTGAAGAAAGTAATACTTATCGTTCAGGCTGCGGCTTGTCTTGCATTTCGTGAGGCTAGGGACTTGGTCCTGGTGCGCCCGGCTCTGCCTGGGACGTCTTACGCCTCAATGCTAAGAAAGACACCCTCTGCTCTTGGCTCCTACAGGTCTACTAGCACGGTCGTTTCCGCGCCCATTCGGAGCCCTTCTGTCGGTTCTACAAACCCCGGGCGCTCCCTTGGTACAGCTGGTGGCTTAAAGAGTTCACACCCAGCCCCGGATAAAATCAGGGCTCTTCCCCTTCCCTCAGCGTGACCGTTTCCTGTAAGGCGAAACGCTCACGCGCCTCCACTCAGTCGTTAGACCCACAAGAGGCACCCCTCAAGTTAGTCGTGAGACCATCTTCCGGGGGTCCTAAAGCTGCTCCCCGAAAGGAGGACAGTACAAAGGAGCTTTGGCTCCTACACCCACACCGAGTGCTATGCTGGGTGACTCGAAGGCGGTATATCGTGCAAAGGGGAGACTGCCACCCCACCTGCCTAAGGTTTCGAGGCGGAGGGAGGAAAAGACTCGCATGGCGAGCCCAACCTCCCTCTATTATTCCTCGAAGGCGACAGCGCCCGAGTTCTGCCTACGCCCATTCTCCGAGCTAGGCCCGGAAGGCATATTCCTTGAAAGGAATTGGCGCCTATCTCTTGTCCAACTGGAAGGAGCTGTGTAGGATCGTCTCCAGTTCTCCGTAAGCTATCTTTCTGCAGGAGATCATGTTAGGTGTGTGTGCCCCTTGTCCACCCTCCCAGGCTATAAGGGTTTTGCAACACCACCATCACGGGATGCGGCACGGGCAGGAATATGCGCAATTTACACCCTGTATGATGTTTCTGTTCTTTTATTTGCTATAAATACTTACTTTCAGGGAGTGACAGTGCAGGTACACCTTGATACGATGTATACTGTAATTTATGCGTACATTCCACCGTCAGTTGACTTTCTCGTGGGAGATTTCCGTTGCGTCGTGGCACTTTTTTCCGATGCCCTTTCTTCTACTAGGGGATTTGAATGCTACGCACTCCCTCTGGGGAGACTATACTATCAATCATAGGGGTCATGCTATTAATGAGCTGTGGATAGGTGTTCTAAATGTAGATGAGTTTACACTTCTCTGTCTGAGACGAGGCGCACCAAGAGGGGCGTGGCATTTTGTGGTGACCTAACATATTAATATTTAATTAATTTTGTTTATTCAGAAATATAATCTTAGTGATTCAATTCCAAATATAGTGATACTTTTAAGAATCTTTCTAACTCGTACCATTAGTGTGCTAGCTACGATCGGTCCTTTTCTAAGCTAAAGCTCATCAAGAACCTCAGGCCAACAATGAGTCAAACAAGGTTGTATGATTTGGCAATACTATCCTTAGAGAGTGACTTTACAGATAAAATTGATTTTGATGAAGTCATTCAAGATTTTGCGAAGAGAAAGGTACATAAAATCAATTTGTAAATCGTTTGTTTTTGTAATTCACTCTTCTTCTTTTCTTTAACATATTTTTCCTATTATTTTTTTGTGTATAAATATTATAAAAGTAAATTTGAGTAAAATAAAGGGTTGCTAGCATTTATTTTCTTATTTTTTATATCTATATACCTGTATTATTCCGTTTAGGGCGTTTTGAATTGTTATTAGAAAATCAGCCTCCGGCGGCACTTTTGCTAAGTACGCCACTGGCCAGAGAACCACTTCATTTTCATTCCTTGATTTATCCCTATGCTCTCCAAATGCACAGCCTGATTTTGGCTGAGCGGTGATCAATGAATTCCATACCAGTGATCACTTTCCAATTCAAATATCATTTTCTGTGCTTCTGCCGCCTGAAAGACCGCCCTAGGGGGTGCGGTTGTTCGCATTTCAGGAAATATTTGATTTATTTGTCTCAGTCAAGGAGTTTAGGTCTGTGGATGAGGCTGTTTAGTTCTCCAGCATCCTTATCGCCGTGGACCTAGCTACTATTCCTATGAGACAGAATCATTATGCCTACATACACTATAACCACAGCCCGATCGATTTCATTGTGCGTGGTTTTCGTCATGCTAGGGCTAGGCTCTGGTATGTTTTGAAGCACGCACGCCGATCCCCCTGGCTGGCATACATGTCTTCGCTTAATGGGAACACCCTTTTTGCAGAGGTGTGGAAGCGAGTCAGAAGGATTCGGGGCAAGTTCTCCCCGGACTCCCCTCCTTTTCTCTAGGAGAGCGGAACGCTTTCTCCAAATTCTCTAGTCGAAACGCTGTTTCGTTGAAGGTCGCTGACTGCACCTTACCTCAAGAGACGGAGAACTCTTCATTGACAGTTTTACATTGAATGAGATGCGTTCTGCTCTCGCTATATGTGTGGTTAACTACCCTTGTCCGGACGATGTCCTGTATGCTATGCTTCGAAACCTAGGTGAGAGAGACATGGAATTTCTCTTAGATCTGTTCGCTAAGCTCTGGATAGAAAGTATCATCCTAGACTTAGGGTGAATGTCTAGTGTACTCGCTTTTCGAAAACTGGGGAGAGATTATCCTATCCCCGCTGGTTTCCGCCAAATTTTTCTAACCTGCGTGTGCAAGTTGTTGAAAAATTGGTAGATGTAATATTGTCATTTTTCTTGGACAGCAAATGTAATCCGTCTTATACAAAGGTGGCTTAGGCTGGAAAGTTTTATCTGCGATGCTTTCCTTCCTAGATAACACTACTCCACATTATTTTTCGATCTGGAGTCTGCCTATGATACCGCATTACGCTACAGTATCATGGAGACCCTCCTCATGATGGGTGCTAGTAGACGCCTCCCAATCTATATTTGTGAATTTCTGGGATAGCGTCGATTTCACGTACGGGTGCGGGAGGGACCCTCCTCATCAGGTAGTAATAGTGTTTACCGCAGTAAAGTATTCCCAGTGTCACATTCTTCCCTGAGTATCAACTGTATCGCCTCGGTGCTGCCGGAAAATGTCCTTGCTACGCTCTACATACACAACCTTTCAATCTCCTTTGGTGCATCCCAGATGCCAACTTAGAGGCTTATATTCAACAGATATTGAACCGCATCTCTCGCTATGCCAAACCGCACAGGTGTAGGTTTTCTTTAACAAAAACTAACATGGTGCATTTCTGTCTCTATCCACAGATCCACCCCACCCAGGCTCGTTCCTAAACGGGCGTTTACTTGGAAGTGGTGGATTCGTACCGTTTCCTCGGTCTTGTTTTCAACCGACGCCTTACCTGGGAAGCTCATACTCACAACCTTATGCTCTCTTGTTCCCGCGCCATGGACATTATTTTTTCCGTCACGTTCAGTATTTTTGATGCTAATAATGCTACTGCCTACTGATCCTTTGTTCGATAGAAGCTTGATTACGAATGTGTTTTATGCAAGGTGGACTCTATCCTTCTGCCTGACCCCAATTGAGAGCCTACTTGTCGATGTCCGAGATATGTCATTCGCTCTACGCCGTACAGTGCATTAGACGCTTGTATGTCAGGGTTGGCAAATAAAAAAAACAAGCCCTAAAAAAAACAGGGTTTTGGGGCTTTTTCAAATGACATTTGAAAAAATCTAGGGTTTTTTTTTTCAAAATTACACTTTTTTTTTAAGAAATGAATGCTACTTATCATTATTTAATTCAAAATTCATATTAATATTTATAATTTCAACAAATATGTATCAAATTAAGATTATTTCTCTGTTTCTATGTTATTCTAATGCTTGTAGCATTTGTTTTTTTTGGAAAAACCCGAGATTTGAAAAACCCAGAATAAAACCCGGGTTTTATTGTGCTTTTTCAAAATTTGGGGGTTTTGCCAACCCTGTTGTATGTATGTGCGGGCCCGGTGCCTGCCTCAATTTGTTAATGCCTCGGAGAAACGCCAGTCATACCCTAAGCCATTTTGCGTTTAGCGCTAGGAAATTCCTTAGAAAGCTCAGTGAACCACTAGGGCTGGTGGCACCTCTGGTTCCGCCCTAGCGGCTAGCACCTTTGAGTATTTGTAGTCTCCCCACTCTGCTCCCAAAGAAGCTTCTACTGACATTTTTGGAACACACTTCTGTATCACTGGATCCGTGCCTGTGTACATGGATGGCTTCGATTACATCTTTGTTGTGGCAAAGTTGCAAAAAAAGATTATTAATTCAATAACAGCTCACAATCTGTTCGTTTAATCGCATATCCGTTTTAATCGCATTTCCTTTATTATGTATTAAACATAAATAATTCTTCCTAATAAAATAGGAATACTTATAATCAAACATGGTTATAATCATAGAGACAAAACGAAGAGAAAAATAGAAAAGGAAATTCGTGTAATCCCGCAGAGAAGAAGGGAAGAGAGAGGTTAGGAATATTTTTCCCTTGAATTTAAAGCGAGAATGGTATCGCAAAAAAGATTTTCAGAAAATGCCTGAAAATAAAGTGGTGAAGCTATAGAAAATTAGAATCTGTGGAAGAGAACAAAATACCAAACTCTACATTTTCTTGAACATCCTCTTTTAATGTTCCGGAAAATTGAACAAAATATTCATTGAACCTCGCCTCTGATGATAGTGTTCATTTTCATTTCATAAATTAGTGGCTAAAAAAGTTATGAGGACGGAAATGTTTATATGGAGAAATGATGCGTCAAAACTAGAGAACCATAACTCAGTTTACACCTACAAATTTCGTAAAGTAATTAATACAACACTTTCAAACTTGTATTGTAGACTACAACTGATGGTATTACTTATTTATCAGGATGGACAAACTAGTTATAGTCGACAAATCTTTCAGAATACAAATTGTCCGTTGGAAGAGAAAGTAATGACGCTGTCTAACATTTCGAGACATTGTAATCGGGGCCTGCGGGTTGAAGTAAACGGGTCACCCTAGAAAAAAATGGATTTCCCGGGGAGATCATCAGTAAGGAGGCTATGTATCTGAAACAGAGGACTTTTAAAGATTTCTATAAAAGCTCGATGTTTAAATGCAATCAAATCAGGCCCCCAAATGCGACAAATTGGTGAAATCTTGCAATGTAAGATGCGCTTAAGTCATTCAGAACAAGGGAGTGCGTACCTATTAATATTCTTGTAATGAAATAGATGCTCCCCCACCCCTCACAACTGAGCCGCTGGTTGTTAACCACAACGTCCTGGCAGTGTAGACCCCGTAGCCCCAACTCTTAACCACCTCGCTCTCGTCTCTCGTCCCGATGAAAAGCTGAACGGTTAAAACAGCAAGATTTCCCCTAAGAGCGGGTATTCAATTTCACCTCAGGGGCAAAATTAGAGGAGCCTCGCTCTAAAGCCAGAAGGTCCCTCTTGGCCCTCTGTACGACGTTTTGAGAAAACCCGTTGGAGGAGGAAACTTCATGCAGCATGTCTACGCATCCCCCCCTCTTGCCCCTACCCCAGGAGGGGGGGGGGAGGGTACGTATAAAAGCAAATATCTTTGGAAATACGAGGTAGATTATGTTAGTCAGCACTGTGACGCAGTCCCCGGCAAGAGGCCGGGCTACCAACAGAAGGGACTAAGAAGAAGCTCATCCGGAGGTAGTTCCTGGTGACCACCCCGAACTTTAAGTTAACTTGTTAAAGTTCCACTCACTCTCATCAAAGAAACACCCCTATCCTGGTGTATCCCAAAGCACCAAGATAGTCTTCGCCCTTGAGGAATACCGGAGCCATGAAGAAGCTCATCCTCAAACGCCAGTTCCTGGTGGTTGCACCGTACTTTAAGTTAACTTGTTTTAAGAAACAAGTTTAACTAACTCTCGTTAGAGAAACCCCCTATCCTGGTGTATTCTAAAGCACCGAGGTAGTCCTTGCCCTTGAGGAATACCGGAACTAAGAAGAGCTCATACTCAGGCCAGTTCCTGGTGGTCACACCGAACTTTAAGTTAACTTGATTTAAGAAGCAAGTTCAATTTACTCTCATCAGAGAAACCCCTCTATCCTGGTGAATCCCAAAGCACAGAGATAGTCCTCGCCATTGAGGAAGACTCCCGAGGGAACTCCCTCGAGCATTTTCCTGAGTCAAAGGATTCCAGTGTGAACTATCCCCCAGAGTAATTCGAAGAGAAGAAAGAAACATTCTTTCACTGCCCCGTGGTGAGATCATTTCCTACCGAAGGCGCGAGTCTCTCCAGCTGCCATACCCGCCAAAGGCCTCTGTGGTTTTAAAGCTATTTCGCCCGGACAAAAACATCTGGACAAGAGGCACGCGTCACCCAAGCAACAACATTCCTGGGGTGACGTAACGATTGATTTCAAGGTCAGACTCAAACCCGATTCTAGCAGGAAGCTACAAAATTATTTAAACCCCGGTATCCGTTTCAGTAAAGTCCGTTTGCATTTTTTTTTTAATCTTAAAGTGAGCTAACATAACAAGGTCAGTGTATAAATTTGTGGGATTAGCCTGTTAAGGTTATTAATTAATTTGGTGGTGGAGTGGTATTCCAATCAGCAAAGTATTGGGATTAAGGGAAGTTAGGCAGCGCGCTAGCTCTTTAGTGGGTGCATAAGTACCTGGTGTACAGCGGTGAAAAGTTGACAGACAAACACCAAATGGATTCGTTCGAAAAATTCTTTCAAGAAGGCCAAATTCTGGAACTATAAGGCAAAGATATGGATGCCTACGCCCTATCAGAACTGAGAATAAAAATCGAGGAAGAAAACATACAGTGTGATAGAGAAGAAGAAGAAGAAATACAGTGGGATAGAGAAGAAAAAAGAATACAGTTTGCTAGAAAAATGGATGAAAGAACAATACAGTGTAAAATAGAAGACGAAGAAAGACGAACACTGAGGGGAAGTAAAACAAACAAAAGAATAATACAGTTGAAAAGAGAAGCAGAAGAATTAAGAGTAAGGATAGAAAGAGAAGCCGAAGAAAGAAGAATAAAGATAAAATAGAAGTCGAGGAAAGAAGAATAAAGATAAAAAGAGAAGCCAGGGAAAGAAAAATAAACCGGGAAAGAGAAGCAGAAGAAAGAAGAGTAAAGATAAAATAGAAGTAGAAGAAAGAAGAATCCAGATGAAAAGAGAACTAACCCAAGCAGAAAGAGAAGAAAGAGAAGAAAGGGAAAGAATGCTCGCACATGAAAGGGCATCTAGCGACAATCAGATGGAGGTCAAGGCGGTTTTATCCCGGCCTGGACCCAGGAAAGTACCATCCATGAAAACCCAGCCAAAGGGGGTGACGATGGAGGAAGAAGTAAGTAGGGAAGCGGTACCAGCACGTGTACTCAAGGAAGTACCTACGATGAAAACCCAACCAAATGGGGGTAACGATGGATGAAGAAGGAAGTAGAGAAGAGGTACAAGTATGTGTACCTAAGGAAGTACCTACGAGGAGAACCCAGCCAAATGGGGGGGACGATGGAGGAAGAAGTAAGTAGGGAAGTGGTACAAGCATATGTACCTAAGAAAGTACCTACGATAAGAACCCAGCCAAATGGGATGGGGGGGTAGAGCAAGATGGAAGTGTAAATGCGGTACACCCAGGTAAACCGAGTCAGATGGTAGACGCGGGTAATGAGTATCCTCTACCCCCAGTAGTCTTCCCCCAGAACGTAACGGCCACGGAGTTACCATTTAAACCACAATTCGCCTTGAGAACCACGCCCATTAACTATCTCGTAGTGAAACTTGTCTCCGGCCCCATTAGATCGAACCGAGACATGATCTCCAAGTGTTCCTTGTTAAAGGAGGACTATGGGACTCACGCTCCCATCATTTTTGCAACACTGCAACAGGCCGCTCATGCCATAAGGGTAAGATTAATACAATTATTCAAGTACCATAACAAAAGTAATTCGAGTACGTTGGAATACCATTTACCATTTTGTGACATACTTTGGTAGACTCAATAACCCGAATGGCCGACTCAGGCGCGGTAAAGTAATAGTAATAGAGCACCACTTTAATATTAGCTATATCAAAGGGGCCGATAAGGTGAGGCCGCTATATAACCTGAGTTGAAAACTCATCGAGAGTTATTTCAGCACCTGGTAATCGTGAAACCATGTTTTCATTTTTTTGTGTCTGTTACTAGTTAGTGTTTGGATTTAAGTTCTTATAAGTTTAGAAATGTAAGAAGAAAGTAGCTGGTTAGATACTACTTTCAAGAAAGGCTTTTCTTTTGGAAAATCGATAAATTATGTTTTGTTTTGTTTATATGTTAAATCGTGCTGTGAAAAATACTCCCAGTAGGCTCGCAAGGCTTATTTCTATTCGCTGCCTTTGTACGCACGGGCGTGCGCCCAAGTTCAGAGAAACTTAAGGTAAGAGTATGTTGACCCCAGTTAGCCGTGATAAGCAGTAGTAGGTTTAAAGACATGAACTTTGCTTTTGTCGAATATGTCTAGTTATTAGTTTTTGTTGTTAACTGGAGTCCCCCCCCCCCCCATTAAGTTCTTCGAAGCGAGGTATGTGAGGAAATAGATGCCCCCCCCCTCCTCACAACTGAGCCGCTGGTCCTTAACCACAACGTCCTGGCAGTGTAGACGCCGTAGCCCAAACTCTTAACCACTTCGCTCTCGCCTCTCGTCCCGATGAAAAGCTGAACGGTTAAAACAGCAAGATTTCCCCTAAGAGCGGGGAAATTTTACCTCAGGGGCAAAATTAGAGGAGCCTCACCCTAAAGCCAGAAGGTCCCTCTGGGCCATCTGTACGACGCCCCGAGAAAAACCGTTGTAGGAGGAGACTTCATGCAGCATGTCTACGCATCCCCGCCCTCTTGCCCCTACCCCACGTGAAATTAAGCAGCTGATGCTAAACCTAGATCCTTATGGTGGTTCTAGCCCTGATGGTATATCTCCTTTATTCTTTATTAAGACTGCTCATTTTGTAGCCCCCAAGATCGTTGTTATATTTCGCAAGTTATCTAGGAAAGGAAGAGGACTGCTAAAGTTATTCCTACTTCTAAGACTGTCTCTGCTGTTCCATGTCCTTCAGACTACCGTCCAATTTCCATGACTCCTATACTGTCAAAGCTCTTTGAACGTTTGTTGGCTAAACGCAGTTTGCCTTTCGTAAGGATCTTGGTGCTTGTGACCCCCTAACCAATTCGGACAGGGTTCAAAAGGATTTAAATTCTGTTTTTTAAACTCGTATGGTTGTACTTGATTTTAGCGTAGCCTTTGATTGTGTTAATCACAAATCACTAATTTACAAACTTATACAGCTGGTTTTCTCAATATCCTAACTGAGTTCTTGACTTACCGTAGACAACGTGTAGTTGTGGATGGGAAACTTGGTGAGTGAAGAAGAGTAATTTCTAGTGTTCCCCAAAGTAGTGTTCTGGGAGCACTGGACTGGAAAACCAACTAGTTGTTTATGCTGATGAAGCAGAATTCAGACAAAACCCAAAGTAAGATTGTATTGTTAGTAGATCTAGAACTCTGTACCCCGATCATCCTGATCTTTTCATGAACAATGTTGTATTGAACACTTTTGTATCCTTTGAAATTTTAGGTGTTCTGTTTGGCGGCAAGTTAACCTTTGAACAACATGTGCGTTCTGTTTCTTCTTTTGTTGCCAAAAAGATTGGTTTACTTAGGAAATATTCTAGAATTTTTGAAGACATTCCTGATATGAGGACATTATTCAACTTGTTCATAATTCATTGTCCGGAGTATTGTCCTCATCTTAAGCTACTGGACAGGAATCTGAGAGCTCGCAAATTTTGAATTCCTGATTTTGAGGTTGACTCGTGGCACCACCGCTCTGTGAGTTCATTGTTCATGCTGTATAAAATACACTATAATCTTAAACATCTTCTGTACAGTGAACTTCCTGATCATTTTCGTCCAGCCAGGTTAAGTAGAAATGCAACGAATGCAAATAGATAAGCTTTCACGGTTGGGAGATGTAACCCATCTCATCACAACCAGGTTATGGAATGAGCTCCCTAGTCCAGTCGTTGAATCTCAGGAATTCCAAAAGTTTAAAACTGGTGCTCATTCCTTCCTGCAGAGGCGTTAAGTCGTGCGTGTCTTTCTCCAGTCTCCTTCTCTCTAGTTTTTTTATTATGGGCCTGTCTTCTCTGCTGGTGCCTTAAGGTTTATATCATTCTGCTCTACCGGCAAGGGTTTGAAGTCCGTCAGATAATAATAATAATATACATGTTTTGAATTAAGTGATATTTACAGTCCTCGAATACAAATTATATGCATGTACACTTTTCACCAACACCAATTTAATAATTTTCATCTTATGGGGCTCATATGAAAACAAGGTCTGCTCTCCAAAGTCGCGTGCTCTTACTTATTCTGATTTATGACCTAACGACATTCAAAACTTTCAAAACTTTCAGTTGAAAGAGAATGTAAAACAACATAAGGGTTTCAAATTTAATTAGAATGGGATGACTTTTGGCAATTATATCATTCGAAAGAGAATGTAAAATAACATAAAGGTTTCAAATTTCGTTAGAATCGCCCGAATTTTTATGAGATTATTACCAAATAATTCCACGGCTAACCTTGGGAAGACTTTAGCCATTATATCATTCGAAAGAGAATGTAAAACAACATAAGCCTTCAAATTTCGTTATAATTGGCAGAATAGTTACGATGTTATTACCAAAACTAAAAAGAAAGCGAAACGGGGACCGACCGACCGACCGACCGACCGACCGACCGACATAGTGAGATATAGAGTCGCGTCCGACTGAAAAAATATTTGAATAATATCTGCATGTGGAAAGTGATCTCCGAGCGATGATAAATAATGGTTATAAATCACAATTAAAATTATTTAGAAAGATTTGCAACAATGACTACGGAAGCTACAGCCAAGCTGGTGTTTATTAAGTTAACCCGTTGCCTGCGATTTCTCACGTAGGAATGAGAACAAACTATTAATAAACCAATTGTGCGAACATTGCCCTTGATATTTAAACTTACGGGCGATATCTTAGAGCAAAATAATATGAATGGTTTAAAATCTCGGTCTACCATACTTATATTGCTTGTTCCACCTTGCGGTCGTGTTAATTTATTACCTGACCGTAAGTTAGTTGGTTATGTACGGTATGTTTTCTATTAAAGGATTAGTTAGTACATCAGAATTTTTACCATTGGGGCAGAAGTCCTTTGTACGTGTTAAATTTATTGTGTTAATTGTAATTTTTACCTTATGAGCTGTCATTTTTATGTTGTCAAATTATTATTTTTTCTACTCGGGGAGATACCAATCTCTGTTGGCGTTTCTTTTAAAGTGAACTGATGTTGATAGAGTGTTGTTAGCATGTAAGAGGGGTTGATGCGGGGCTGTTTTTCGTAGTCTAATTATTAGCTCTTAAAGAGAGTTAAAGAAAATTGTAAGAAGGATTCGATCATCATGTGGTTCTGTTGCTGTTAGAATTATCGTTAGATGATACACCCTTATAAATTTTAAACATATCTACTGTATATTTAGTGTTTGTCGAGTAGGGTTGATATTGAGTTGAGCTATTGCTATGCCTCCTAATAACTCTCTCTCCTTCCTTCTACCAAGAACTAGCCACAAATAAGCACCTAATTGTAAACAAGCTTCCAACAGTCCAATTTGAGGTGAAAAACAATGAGTATCTTACGGCTTAGTTCAACAAGGAAATAAAGTGTTAGCACAGAATGGTTTTCAGGCTCGGTGGGGAAACTTGCTTAGCTTATCTGTCTGATTTTGTCGATCAGCGGGTGATGCATTTACCAGTTACTGTTATTTGAGGTTTTAAAATAAAGTTTGTAGTTTAAGCTTTAATCATATCCAGATTTCTTTGGCAAATTTCATTGTGTTCATGTTTGTATCTCTTGGTCCTTCATTGTAAGTAAAGGACTTGGCATAAACCCTATCGAGCTATTTGGACTACTAAGTGATTTTAGTCTTGTGACTATTTGGTTATTTAACCCCTTAATAGATTATTCCGACCTTAAAAAGAGACCAGATTTGAAAAAAACACAGAAAAAACTACAGGAAGATGTAATAAAATGTAAAAAAAGTGATTATGGTAAAGTAAATAATAGACAATTATTTTGTATTTTCTTTTTACATCATTGAAATTCTAATTACGAATTTATTCAATATAAATAGAAAGTAGGCTAGTTTTAAGTTCTGTTGTAGGCTTATGAGACAATTTTCCCACCTGGAATCTTCGCTGATCTAGTTAGTGCAGTGATCATGAGTTCTGTATATCTATCTCGGTGTCTATATAAGTGGTGAGTGCCCATGATTGGTCTTCTTAATCCTCCTATTACGGGTAGTGTGGTGGCCGTGATTGGATCAACTTGTCTTGCGAGTGTCCAGTATCCTAGATCCTGGCTCTCTAACTAGTGGGTTATGGTAACTTTCATTAACATGACGATGTCTTCTACATTATTTTGTTAATAAAGAAAAAGGTTAAACGGGATGATGAAAACTAGCAGCCTCTTAATCAGTCTGTTGTGAAGCTGGTGTGACTATGATGACATATTGTAATATATTTCTTGAGCATGGTGCTCTAATGAGGAACTTATAAGCTACTGTTTTAGTTGCTCTACTCTGTGCTTTACGTATTTTATATACATGGTTTGTGTCGTAGAATGACCTAGACATATACATCACTTCTACGAGGGACCTTGACTCAACTCTGGTCACAAGAGAGATGGGGAGGATAGAAATGGGGGGGGAGGCAACTTCCCTGGACGAGTACCAAGGATTTAAATGCAAAACGATTGAGTGCAGTTAACCGATATTAAACTAATGAATGCTGCGGGCTATGAGGCTTATGAAAAAGTAGGAACAAAATATACGAGTACTTTAATATTTACACAGTTATACACAATAAATAGAATAATGGCAATGGATACTCGATGTATACAATAACCGAACTAATAGAGTTACTCGGGACAAGCTCTACGGGGGACGGGGCCGAGAGGAGATACGATCCTCTGTACATACGCACACAGTGATGATTGGAAAGATAGCCATAGATGATTCATCTCAGCCTAGCTTGTGTTCGAGGCTGTGCGAGATGAAACGGGGATCGGATGGTTATTCGATAGACTTTAACCACGTGGAGTTTAATCTCTAGTAGTAACACTAACTGGAGGGAGTATTCATGCCAAACGAAATGTACTGAAACCAAGGATGGGCCAATTGACTGGGGCTCATATCCTTCGGCATAATTTTAGCCTTCGGCTCATAGAGAAATGGACAACATTAATTCCTAGACAATTAAACAGAATTGTCGTGGTATAGGAATGAACGAGTGATGACTGGAGTTCGTACGTATGGGTTGTTTACGTACTTCAAAACTCCTGGCTTAGATTACGTTTTATCTCTAAGAGTGCTATATATTTTGATTATTATCGATTATTATTTCTTTAAACATTGAAGATTATTAGTGCCTTTCATAGTGTTTCGAGGATTGAATAAAAATTTGTTGAGAAAAATATTTACTTTAATTATAACAAAAAAATATGAACCAACGAAAGTTGACACCTTAAATGCACAGAAATTAATTCAATAAATTTAAGTGAGGCTTTCTAAAATGAAATACTTGAAATTATAGTGATGGTTGACCCACAGCTCACTTTAACATAAAAAAAAATGTAAACGGACTTTACTGAAACGGATACCGTGGTTTAAATACCTTTGTAGCTTCCTACTAGAATTGGTTTGAGTCTGACCTTGAACTCAATCGCTACGTCACCGCAGGAATGTTGTTGCCTGGATGACGCGTGCCGCTTGTCCAGATGTTTTTGTCCGGGCGAAATAGCTTTAAAGCCACGGAGGCCTTTGGTGCGTGTGGCAGCTGGAGAGAATCACGCCTTCGGTAGGAAATGATCTCACTACGAATGTTTCTTTCTTCTCTTCAAATTACTCTGGCGAAAAGTTCGGTGTGATCGCCAGGAACTACCTCCGGATAAGTTTCTTCTTAGTCCCTTCTGTTGGTAGCCCGGCCTCTTGCCCGGGACTTCGTCACAGTGTTGAGTAACGTAATCTACCTCGTTTTTCCAAAGATATTTGATTTTATACGTCGGTTTACTCCTCTCCTTCGCCTACGGGTGCAGGGGACTCCCCATCACCCCCTTCTCTGGAGGTGCTTTCGAGCACCTCCCTTTTACCAGCGGCAGTCCGCTCTTTTCTTTCTAAGGGGACTGCCAAGAAAGCCAGCAGGCAGCCCAGAGCCATCCGCTCCCCATCGAAGCGGCTCGGTAGGGCAAACCCCCTTAGGAAGGAGAGGAAAGCCAGGCCCTTTCGGTCGCTTCCCACAAAAGAACTGCTGGCAAGAATATTAAACCTTGCCGGTCTCAAGGCCTGTGCCTCCCCACACAAGACTGGTGACACTGCAAAGGGGACATGCGATGTCCTGGGAGGGGATGGCCAACTGAAGGCCCCTCCGGTGATAGACATGGTCCTTGAGGAAACCCAGCGTCAGACGGTAGGGCCTTCTATGGGGGGGAATCCGGACTCGGCGTCAAACACCGAAACTGATTCAGCCCCTATGAAAGGACCTCCTCAAACGGCTAGGGTTTCTGAGGCAGTACAAGGAGGGCAGGGATCTCCTCCGACAGGTGCCCCTACGATTACCAGGACCTTCTCCTTTTCGGAGAAGGACCTGGCTGAGGCCGGTCTATCTGGCCTGGGGGCTTCTGCCGGCGGAGGTGAGAAGCGGGTTCATTCCCTGCCCTCCTCTCCAAAAAAGAAAAGGACGAAAAAGACCAAAAAGATAAAGAAGACTCGGGGCTCCTCTCCATCCGCGGGGGCTGCGGGAACGGATGGCACCATGTTGGCCAAGGGCAAAATGATCCATCAGAGAAGAGGATTAGCTAGTGCAATTGGTAGAGAGCCGAAGGTGACCCGTTTCTCGGACGGTAGCCTTCTGGCAAATGCGGTGAATCCCGCCGAGGCGGCCAAGATAAGTGCTCTTCGGACACTTCATGCCACCCCGGTGAGTGTGACGACGCACTCTACCATGAACTTTATGAAAGGAGTAGTTTATGCGAGGGAACTCGTTGACTAATCCATTAAAGATATCACTTAGAGCTGGCCGACCATGGGACGGTGAAGGTCGAACGTGTAATGAGAAAAAAGGGAGGGGCCTCGAAACCCACCCCTACACTCTTCGTCACGTTCGACTGTGACAAGCTCTCTGAGTCGGTTAGTGTCGGTTGGTACCACTACCGCGTGAAGGTATTCGTGCCACTGCCGCGGCGGTGCTATTACTGTCACCGCTTCGGCCATAAGAATCAATCTTGTAGACGTGCAAAGTCGGGGTCACCCGAAGTTTGTGTAAATTGCTCAAAGGTCGCACACGATAAGTCCAAATCGTGTGTGGCCAAGTGTGTCAATTGCGGAGACCAGCACCCTGCTTCTTCGAAGCAATGTGGTGCATATCTCCTTGAGAAAGAAATCCTGGCCGTTCAGGCCAAGGATCGACTCTCATTCCGCGAGGCTAAGGAGTTGGTCCTGGCGTGCCCAGCTCTGCCTAGGACGTCATATGCCTCAATAGTTAGAAAGGCACCCTCTGCTTCTGGTCCATTCAGGCCAACAAGCACGGTTGTTTCCGCGCCCATTCGGAGCCCTTCTGCGGGCTCTACTCAACCCGGGCACTCCCCTGGAAAATCTGGCGGCAAAAAGAGTTCATACCCAGCCACGGCTAAGACCAGGGCTCCCCCTTCTTCCCACAGCGTGACCGTTTTCTGTAAGGCGAAACGGCCACGCGCCTCCACAGAGTCGTTAGACTCACAGGAGGCAACGCCCCTGAAGTTGGTCGCTAGGCCATGTTGCGGGGTTCCTAAAGCTGTCCCCCGAAACGACAGCAACAGGAAAAGACTCGCATGGCGAGCACAACCTCCCTCAATAAGTCCTCGAAGGCGACAGCACCTTCAGCGCTTTGTCCGGCCAACAGCACCCACGGTTCTGCCTCCGGGAAGCGTACGGCCATTACCGTGAGGGTCTTCTCTTCGAGGAGGGCCCCCGCGTCTCCTCCGAGCTAAGCCTGGAGGGCATATTCCTTCAATGGAATTGCCGTGGACTCCGGGCCAACTAGGAGGAGCTGCGGAGGCTCGTCTCGTCCCGTTCCCCGTTAGCTATATTTTGCAGGAGACCATGCTAGGCTCGTGCCCCATGCCCACCCTCCCGGGGTATAAGGGTCTTGCGACCCCACCACAAGAAAATGGCCGGGCTGGGGGATGCGCGGTTTACACCCGGTATGATGTCTCCGTTCTTCCTTTCTCTTTAGATACCTCCTTTCAGGCAGTGGCTGTGCAGCTTCACCTGGATAGGAGGGATACTATCATTTCTGTGTACATTCCAAAGTCTGCTGACTTCGACGCAGAGGACTTCCGCGGCGTCGTGACATGGTTGCCGAGGCCCTTTATCTTGCTTGAAGATCTGAACGGCAGACATCCTCTCTGGGAAGATTACTCAATAAATCCCAGGGGACAAGTCATTGCCGATTTGATCGAAGAGCTTGAGATAGGTGTCCTAAACGTGGATGAGTTTACGCATCACTGTCCGAGAACCGCTTCATTATCTTGCCTCGACCTATCTTTGTGCTCTTCGGATGCACAGCCTGATTTTGATTGAGGGTGGTCGATGACCTTTACGGTAGTGATCACTTTCCCATTCAAATATCATTTTCAGGGCAACTGCCGCCTGAGAGCTCACCTCGGTGGTGCTTGGCGCGGTGGCCTCCATTTCAGGTAATGACTTAATTCTCTATCTCAGTCGAAGAGTTTAGGTCGGTAGATGAGGCCGTTGAGTTCTTCTTCGGCAACCTCATCGCCGCGAGCCTGACTACTATTCCTAGGACATCTGGCCGTTTTGCACACATACTAATCCCATGGTAGTCTGCCAAGTGTGAGACGGCCCTCAAACAGAAGCGTTATGCCTACATGCGCTATAAGCGCCGCCCAAACGATTTCACTGTCGCTGAATTTAGTCGGGCTAGGGCTAGGTTCCGGTATATTACGAAGTACGCCCGCCGCTTTTCTTGGCGGGCATACGTGTCTACACTTAACGGGAAGACCCCTTTAGCAGAGGTGTGGAAGCGAGTCAAAAGGATTCGGGGCAAGTTCTCGCAGGACTTTCCTCCCGTTTTTCAGGAGAATGGGACCGCAATCTTGCACCCTGCGTCCGTGGCGGAATTCTTCGCGACCGCTTTTTCCGCATTCTCTAGCCGTGATGCTGCTCCGCCAGCATTCAATGCCCGTCGTGACGTCGCAGAAGGCCGCTACCTGGACTTTACCTTGAGAGGCGGGGAACCCTTCAACGACAGGTTTACTGTGAGTGAGTTGCGTTCCACTCTTGCTTCGTGCGCGGACACCGCCGAAGGTCCGGACGATGTCCCGTCCGCCATGCTTCGACACCTAGGTGAGCGAGGCATGGCCTTTCTGTTAGATTTGTTCAACATGATATGGGTGAAGGGTTTTCTTCCAGATTCCTGGCGAATCGCTACTGTTCTCACCTTTCGCAAACCGGGGCGGTATAAGTCTACTCCGACCAGGTTCCGGCCAATCCCTCGAACCTCTTGCGTGTGCAAGTTGATGGTAAAATTGGTAGATGTTAGATTAGCCTTGTACCTGAACAGCGGAGGCCATCTGTCTTCTGCACAGTGCGGCTTCTGTAAGTTCCACTCAAAGTCGGATGCTCTGCTCCGACTGGAAAATGCTGTCTGCGAGGCTTTCCTTCGTAGACAGCACTACGCCACTGTGGTTTTTGATCTGGAGAAGGCCTATGATACCGCATGGCGATACGGTATCATGGAGACTCTCCACATGATGGAGATGAAGGGACGCCTCCCAAGGTTTATATCTGAATTTTTGCGAGATCGTCAATTCCGCGTACGGGTGGGAGGAGCCCTCTCCGGCCCAAAGGAGAAGGAAGAGGGTGTCCCGCAGGAAAGTGTCTTCAGTGTCACACTCTTTGCTTTCAGCATCAACGGCATCACCTCGGTGCTGCCAGAAGGTGTTCTCGCTACGCTCTACGTGGATGACCTTTCGATTTCTTTTGGCGCGGCCGAGATGCCAACTATAGAGCGTCGACTCCAACAGGCATTGAACCGCGTCTCTCGCTATGCCAAAGCGCACACGTTTCGGTTTTCTTTGGCAAAGACTAAGGTGGTGCACTTTTGCCGCCATCCACGGCTTCAGGCCGACCCAGATTTGTTTCTTAATGGGGTGCGCCTGGATGTGGTTGAGCCGCACCGATTCCTTGGTCTTGTATTCGACCGACGGCTCACCTGGGAGGCTCATATTCGCAGCCTTTAGGGTCTCTTGTACCTGCGCCATGGATATTCTCCGTCCTGTGGCGTTCAGCGCTTGGGGTGCTGATAGGGCTACTGCCCTACTTTCTTATCGATCCTTTGTTCGTTCGAAGCTCGACTACGGATGCAAGTTTTATGCCTCTGCAGCCAAGCGTTTATTGCGGAAGGTGGATTCGATCCACCACACCGGCCTTCTCCTTGCTACCGGTGCCTTTCGCACTCCCTTCATTGAGAGCCTGTTGGTCGATGCTGTGGAGATGCGACTCGGGCAGCTCTTCAGACTGCTTGGCAAAGAAGATGGAAGAGGGTCGAAGGGAACTTTAAGTTGCGTGCCATTGCGCCGCAACTGTTCCCATGGACCTATCCTTCAATGCCGCGACGGCTCCAGGTCGCTTTCTGTCGTCTCCGAATCGGGCACACTCGTGTGAGGCATCGCTATTTGATGGAGCGCTCGCCTGCGCCATATTGCGACGACTGCGTCGTCCCTCAGACTGTTCGGCACATTCTTGTCGAATGTCCCAGTCTGGGTGATCTTCGCGCACGATACCTGTCCCGCTACCGGGATGGGGGAGGTCGCTACCGCCTGTCCCTTGTACTCGGGGAGAGTTCGTGCACATTGACTTGTCGACTTGTTGGGGGAGGCCGGCCTTCTCCCTATTATTTAAGCAGGTTTTTTTTTTCCTCTTATAGGTCGCACGCTCCTGCACTGGGGGGACCTCCCCCCGACGCAGGAGCTTGCTTACTGCTCACTTCCCTTTCCCTTTTTTTGGAGGGGGTTGTTTTTTATGCTAATTTATCTTAAAGTAGCCTAGTTATAGGCCAGTTTTTAAACGGCTACTAAGGCCCAAGTAGGCAGTCGCCAGATGAGCTCACAAAAAAATGATATCGACGGTGTCTATGCCGCCGAGAGATGCCAGGCATACCCTAAGCCTTTTGGATTTAGGGCCAGGAACCTCCTTGGAGAGCTAGCTATAGTTCTCGGGCCGGTGGCGCCCCTGGTTCTGCCCAGGACGCCACCCTGGAGGGTACCACATTTGGCTATTTGTCGCCACGCCTCTGCTCCCAAAGCTTGTACGGCGCCGGGAGTATTGCGTCCGACCTTTTTGGAGCACACCTCGTGTCACGCGAACCGTGCCAGTGTATACGGATGGCTCCAAGTCCCAAGAGGGGGTTGGCTTCCACGCCGTATCTCCTCGGTTTGAAGTCAGCGGGGCTCTACCAGGCGCTGCGTCTGTCTTCACGGCCGAGCTGGTGGCAATACACCACTCGGTATGGGAGATTACGCGACGTGCCCTGTTCGGAGACCGGATTGTGATCTATAGCGACTCACAAAGAGCCCTGAGTGCTCTCGGGGCATTGGAATCTCCGCATCCCCTGGTTCGCGATATCCGTGACGCCATGATTTTGGCGAGCCGGGCAGATGTCGAGATTATCTTCTGCTGGGTTCCTGGACATGTAGGAATTGCGGGGAATGAGCGCGCCGATGAGGGCGCCAAAGAGTGCGAGAGGACTCTGCGACCCGACCAGCGTTTCACTCTTCCTCACACCTACTACATTGCAGGAATACGGGCAGCTATTTGGACTGCTTAGCAAAGAAGATGGGAGAGGGTCGAAGGGAACTTTAAGTTGCGTGCCATTGCGCCCCGACTGTTCCCATGGACCTATCCCCCAATGCCGCGACGGCTTCAGGTCGCTTTCTGTCGTCTTCGAATCGGGCACACTCGTGTGACGCATCGCTGTTTGGTAGAGCGCTCGCCTGCGCCGTATTGCAACGACTGCGTCGTCCCCCACACTGTTCGGCACATTCTTGTTGAATGTCCCAGTCTGGGTGATCTTCACGCACGACACCTGTCCCGGTACCGACATGGGTGGGGTCTCTACCGCCTGTCCTTTGTATTCGGGACGAGTGCGTGCATTATGAATGGTGGACTTGTTGACTTTTGGGGAAGGCCAGCCTTCTCCCTATTATTCAGGCAGGTTTTTTTTTTACTCTTATAGGTCGCACGCTCCTGCGGTGGGGGGACCTCCCCCCCGACACATGAGCTCGCATCCTGCCTACTTCCCTTTACCTTTTTTGGGGGGTTGTTGTTTTTTATCCTAATTTTATCTTAGAGGAGCCTAGTTATTAGCCAGTTTTTAATAATAAAAAAAAATGCCGCGATAACACTCAGGGCGCTTTGTGAGTCGCTATAGATCACAATTCGGTCTCCGAACCGAGCACGTCATGTAATCTTCCGTATCGAGTCGTGCATTGTCACCAGCTCGGCCGTGAAGACAGACGCAGCGCCTGGCAGAGCTCCCCTGACTTCAAACAGAGAGGATACACTGGCACGGTTCCAGCGTGACACGAGGTGTGCTCCAAAAAGGTCGAACGCAATACTCCCGGCGATGTACAAGCTTTGGAAGCAGGAGCGTGGCGACAAATAGCCAAATGTGGTACCCTTCAGGGTGGCGTCCTGGGCAGAACCAGGGGCACTGTCGACCCTAGAGCTATACCTAGCTCTCGAAGGAGATTTCTGGCCTTAAACCCAAAGGACTTAGGGTATGACTGGCGTCTCTCGGCGGCATAGGCACCGTCGAGATCAGCTGCGGATGCATTGAGAGCTGTTGGCGACTGAGGGCGTCGCCGGGCTCGCGCGTACAGGCGAGTGATGCACTGTAGGCGGCGTAGAGCCCGTAGCATCTCTCCTGAATCGGCCAAGAAGAGCGGCGGGCGCGCTTCGAAATATACCGGAACCTAGCCCGAAGAATTTCAGCGACAGTTTAATCGTTCGGGCGGCGCTTATAGCGCATGTAGGCATAAGGCTTCTGTTTGAGGGCCGTCTCACACTCGGCCGACCACCATGGGAATAGTCGGTGTGCAAAAGGCCAGACGTTTTGGGAATAGTAGTCAAGCCCGCGGTGATGAGGTTGCCGGAGAAGAACTCAACGGCCTCATCTACAGACCCAAACTCCTCGACGGAGATAAGAGAATTCAGTCATTTCCTGAAATGCAGGCCACCGCGCCCGGGCCAAGCACCACCGAGGTGGGCTCTCAGGTGGCAGTTGCCCTGAAAATGATATTTGAATTGGAAAGTGATCACTACCATGGAGGTCATTGACCACCCCATAATCAAAAATCAGGCTGTGCATCCTAAGAGCACAAAGATAGATCAAGGCAAGAAAATGAAGCAGTTCTTGGGCAGTGATGCGTAAACTCATCCACATTTAGGACACCTATCTCAAGCTCTTCGATCAAATCGGCAATGACTTGTCCCCTGGGATTTATTGAGTAATCTTCCCAGAGAGGATGTCTGCCGTTCAGATCTCCAAGCAAGATAAAGGGCCTCGGCAACCGTGTCACGACGCCGCGGAAGTCCTCTGCGTCGAAGTCAGCAGACTTTGGAATGTACACAGAAATGATAGTATCCCTCCTATCCAGGTGAAGCTGCACAGCCACTGCCTGAAAGGAGGTATCTAAAGTGAAAGGAAGAACGGAGACATCATGCCGGGTGTAAACCACGCATCCCCCAGCCCGGCCATCCCGTGGTGGTAGGGTTGCAAGACCCTTATACCCCGGGAGGGGGTGCATGGGGCACGCGCCTAGCATGGTCTCCTGCAGAAAAATAGCTAACGGGGAAGGGGACGAGACGAGCCTCTGCAGCTCCTCCCAATTGGCCCGGAGTCAGCGGCAATTCCATTGAAGGAATATGCCCTCCAGGCCTAGCTTGGAGGAGACGCGGGGGCCCTCTTCGAACAGAAGACCCTTAGGGAGGCTCTATTTTTTTGTGGAGCTGCCCGAGGGCGGCTCCTTCGATGGAACATGGGAAGTTGAGGGTTGATTTTTTATTTGTTCATCAGTGGGCATGGTGACCCTATACTTTATACGGGAAGCAATCGCTCATCGCCCCTCGCACTAGCCCGCTCTGCAAGGGGTGCGTACAGGCCTGGCAGAGCAAGGATTCGCCATTTAACGCTATCCCTCCTGCCTGGTGACCTGGTAGCCCTTCAGCATAGCGGATCCACCTTTGGCACGCCATAAAAATGATAGTGTGAAGTGAGAAGGACAGGGGATGTGAGGAAGGTATGGGTATGGATGAAGCAGGTTGTTAAAAAACCACCATCCCAAACCGGAGCTCAGGGGTGAGGTAACATTGTCCCCTCCCCCATCAGCCCCGATCCGGGACGGTTTGCTGACCAGAGAAAGTTGTTGTAGAGGTTGTATGAAAAGAGAAGAAACAACGGGGAAACATAAGTGTCTGAAGGAAGGAGAAGAGGATAATCTGGGGTCGGACGGGGTGCTGAGTCCCGTCAGCACGGTTGCCAGGATGGCAAACGCCACGCCCCTTACGGGGAAAAGTTGTGGGAGAGGTTGTATGAAAAGCGAGGAAACCGGGGGGAAACACAAGTGATTTGAAGGAAGGAGAAGAGGCTAAGCTGGGGTCGGATGGGGTGCTGAATTGAGCGGCTTTGAATACAATCACGTGACCAAAGGTGACACCAGAATGCAGGATATTGATTGGATACTACATATGAGAATGTACTACTAAAAATAGCTCTATTGTTGAATTGGCCGGACGTAGGTCATTTATTTATTTTTTTTTCATTTTGCAATAAATTAATTATTGTTAAACAGATTTTTTTTTTTACAAAAACCTTTTATCTTGAAAATAGGCCGATTACATTCCCCCTTAATTTAAGATAGTATTTATTAAGATAAAAGAAAAAGACAATATACATTAGCATTCTCACATAAAACAAAACAACAGCTCAAATAAAAGTAGTCCTGTTTATTTTCCTATAAACTTTTCATTCAAAAAGGGAATTTCATCTATAAAGATATTCCTATCGCTCACTAAAACATACCACAAAAAAAAATCTCGTTCAACACTTTTACCTCCTTTTTAGAAATAATAAGTGGACAAAATTTACGGAAAACAAATTTGTGGGAACTTTTAGATTATTTTAAAGGGTTAAACTTTGTATAACATTAACCAACTCTTACATTACCTATTTCTATAATTACTATATATTTAATTTATTCATGATTTCACTTCAAAGTTTGTATTACTTTTAGAATGCAAATTCATTATAAACACTTTACATATTTACACAAAGGCAGTATGAGCAATTGTAGAACAAAATATCTTATTTACATTATTAATCAATGAATTTGTTATAAAATATAACTTGTAATATTTTGAATAAACCTACAATGTAACTCTTATATGTAAAGACTGAGCAAGTTTGTATTAATGATTAAGTCAACCTAGCTTTTTAAATATAAATACTTTAGATCGTTCTTAATTCTATTTTAAATTGTTATATAAACCTCTAGGTAAACAATAACTTTAGATGAAATATTTTAAATCAATGATTATATATAGCAAATTTGAAATGAACTCTGTGCAACTTTTGTATTAGAATACATGCTGATATCATATATCATATAAGTAAGCCTATTAGAATTTCATTAAAAAAAATGGAACGAATTTTAAGATAAATGTGATAATTTAAAAACATTTTTCACCAGTCTATTAAAATTTGTTACATAAAGAAATGTTTACAAAAACTACTTCTATTGACCATTAAAAGTTTTCTTTATTTTAAAGATTAAAATTAAGGGTAGACTATTTTAAGTGACTGTGAGAATTTTTCCGGTTGATGGGGTCAAAGAAACGGGTTGATATCCTTTATTGTGGTTATACGACTGAAGATGTGGCTGATGGTAGCCCTAAAATAAAAAAAAGAGTGAAAAATATTGGCTAAATAGAGAGAATGTCAAGGAGTCTCACGCATTTGTCTGGCACACTCCACACGTAAACCCTTATCCAACGCTTCATCTGCACCACAATCATTCACTAAACACCATAAATAATTAAAACATCGCACATTTCAAGGATAATTGCACGGAGTCAAATATCGCTCCCACTCCTAAACACCATCACCTTATGCAGTTAGTATAGCAATGAAAAGCCCCGTCATTGCGATCCTAATATCGGCCTCGTACATTATACAAGATTGCCTGTCGCCACGGGCGGGTGAAAACGAACCCGTACCCTGCGATGCCAGAAGTCAAGGTCAAAATACTTAAATTTTGGAGCTTCAATTGGTCAATTGGCTAGAGTCACTTGCTTGGCATTGATGAAGAGTGTCCCCCATGCGGCATAACACCACTGCGTACATTGCACATTACCTTAAAACCATCACCCTAGTCTTTTCTTCCTTTACTTTTAACTCCCTCCCCACACTCTGTCAAAATGCTCCCATAAACATTTCCTAACTCCCTCCCCCTTCTCTCTAGCATTATTTGGCATGTTCAATATTTTTCGATTTTATTTTACAGGAGTCTGCTCTATCCTTTGTTAAAAAGTCCGCGAATAATAAAAAATAAATGAATTTCTGACTCTGCATGTGTGTATGCGTCTCTCTCTCTCTCTTTTTCATCCACTAACACTAGAACATCACCATATGCCAACAGAGATAAAACCGATCCCTAACCATTCTCCACCAATCCCACACCACTTTCCCTCAATTTCGATTCAGTACTCCACCCATAAAAATATTAAACGGTCATGGCAATATAACACCATCTTTGACCAGAAATTACGCCTATCTTCCACCATAATTACTTATCACACGATCTTACATATACTAAATTCATATCTAAACATTGCACTCCTCTTTCAAAAGCATTTCCACACTATATTTACCCCTACCACAAGAATTCACACCCGAATACCCTCCTTCACTCGTGAATTAATTACACGTCATATCGTTTAATTACAAACATCTCTATTAACCATTGCATAATCTTACCTTAGGTATGCGTTTTCCGTTTGGGTAACTCCCTTCTAGAATGGAATTTCTGGAATTGGGAGGAATGGAAATGGGAACGGACTTCATGTTTTGAGGGGATGAGAAGCGTCTTCGAAGCAAGTCTGTCGCCGCAAAATTGGACTCTACGACGGCTTCCGTTGAATTGCTTCGCTTTGATATTAGACTTTCGTTGGAGTGCCTGTAAAAGACTAGTCACATTCTCCCTTTCCAACAAGTAAACGAAACAAGACTTTATGAATGTAATTTTTATATATTGTTTTAATCAAACGAGAGATCCAAAGGGGCATCTTCGCTAGAACAAGCTTTAAGATGCTCGAGAACAAACTGGCAAAGTTAGGAAAGTGAAATTTGGCAGCTGTACAGATACAATGAGTGTCCGAATTTGGGGAAAATTTAGTATACCAATTACCATGAAGTGGACAACACTCCTAAACCTTCCCCATTTAATCTTCTGCTTTAGCTTTTGATAAGCCTTGATTAGTGATACTTTAGAACCAGTATTATAGCTGGAGTATTTGGAGATGATGGATAATACTTGAAAAGTTCTTTAACTTTTGTCATCAGTTAAATTATGTTATGTTAACCCATAAGGTCATAGGCACACTCATAGCTATAACTGAATAAAATTTAAAATGCAATCAGAGTGATGTGCATTAATACAAAATACAATGAGATAATGTTTTAGGGGGGTTTCCAGCGTTAATCTAACGACTGCCTACTCACCGTAACATCGATAGCCTAATGCTAGGCTAGATTAAAGAGAAATTAAAAAAGACATTAAAAAAAATATATATATATAACAAAAAACAAAAAAGCCAGAAGGAAGAACGCAGTAGGGTAGTGGTCGCCCCCCACCCCCGGCGCAGGATCATGCGATCAACATCTAAGAGAGTCCAATAAAATAGAGGAGCCGAGCCCCCTCCAAAAAGTGCACAAGATTCTATACAGGAACTCGTGGAAATACGAGCGACAGGCGATAAGGTGCGCGAGGATTACCCAGAATGGGACACCAAACAGTCTGGGTGAACAACGCAGACGTTGTAATAAAGTGCGAGTGAGCGCTCTATCAAATGGTGTTGCGTCCCGCGAGTGTGACCAATTCGAAGATGAGAAAAAGCGAGTTGAAGCAGTAGCGGCATTGGGAGGTAGGTCCATGCAAATAGTCGCGACACAATAACGCGCAACTTTCGGTTCTCTCGGTCGTCTCCCGCCTACTTTGCCAAGCATTCCGGAGGGCTTTCCTGATACTTAAAATGTAGTCGGTGTAAGGAAGGGTCAATCGCTGGTCTAGTTGCCTAGTCGTCGCGGTCTCTTTGGCACCATCGTCGGTGTGCTCATTCCCCACATTTCTTACATTTCCAGGAACCCAGCAGAAGATATTCTCAACATCGGCCCGGCTCGTGGCCACCGTGGCGTCACGGTTACCGCGAACCAGGGCATGTGGAGATTCCAATGACCTGAAAGCACTGAAGGCGCTTTGAGGAGCGAACTAGGCACGACGCAGTGCATGTTAGAGCCCCACTAACTTCAAATTGATGGGAGAGAGCGTGGAAGCCGACCTCCTTCTGATACTTAAATCCAACCTTGTACAATATCACGGATCCAGCGTGACACTAAGTGTACTCCAAAAAGGTCGAATTTAAAACCCACCACTGTGAGAGCTTTGTGAGTAGAGGCGTGACGACAAATAGTCAAAGGTGATACCGTAAATTGTTGCGTCTAGGGCAGAACAAAAGTTGCCACCGGCCTGAGAGATACACAGAGCTCTCGAAGGATTTTTCTAGCCCTAAACCCAAAGTCCTTAGTGTATGACTAACATCTATCGGCCACATAGTCACCGCAGAGATCGGGCACAGATGCAGTGAGAGCCATTAGCGACCTAGGGAGACTAAGGGCTGGCGCGTACAAGCATATAATTGCACTATGTAATACCTAGAGCGAGTGGCATCGGCAAGTAGGCTCTCAATGGGAGACATGTCGAAGACACCGGTTACCAGGCGGAAACCGGTGCGGTGGATCGAGTCTACATTCCGCAATACATGCTCGGCTGCGGATGCGTAATACTAGCCTCCGTAGTCAAGCTTCAAACAAACAAACAGGATCGGTAAAAAAGAAAGTAACTTTATCAGCACCCCAACTGTTGAGCCTCACAGGAAGAAGAATGTCCCTGGCGCGGGTACAAGAGACACTAAAGAGAGCGAATATGAGCTTCCCATTTGAGGTGTTGGTCGAAATCAAGAACACGGAAACGGTGAGATTCTACCATTTCCAGGAGCGACCCCGTTTAGTAACAAGTCCGGGTCGGGATAGAGCCATGGATGGCGACAGAAGGAAAATCGAAACCTGTGCGCTGTGATATAATGAGAGATGTGATTTGATGCCTTTTGGAGTCGACGGTCCAGAGTTGGTATCTGGGCTGCACCAAAAGAGGTCGAAAGGTCGTCCAAATAGAACGTATTGAGAACACCCTCCGGCCGCACCTATGAGAAACCGTTGATGCTCAGGGCAAATAGTGCGACACTGATGGCACATTCCTGCGGGAGACCCTCTTTCTGCTCGGGTGGGGCGGAGAGGGCTACCCCCTACCCTTAGGCAGAATAAAAGATCTATCAGAAATTCACGAATAAAAATTGTTAGTCATTTCCTGGTGCACATCTCGTAGAGATTCCAGGATACCGTATCGACACAGTGACGTAGGTAGTGTTGGCTGAGAAGGAAAGCTTCACAGAATTATTTTCTAGTCGGAGCAGAGTATCTGACGTGAAATGGAAATTGCTTAGGCCGCACTGTGGCCTCTAGTCTAATACATGCCAATTAATCTATCAACCTGCACACACAGAAAGAGAAATTGGGCGGAAACCAGCCGCAGTAGTGATCTTCCTCTAGTTTGCGAAAATCAAGCTCAGTAGCCATTCACATGGGATTATAGAGGATACCAGAGTCTTGTTGGACAAATCTAACAGAACAGCCATGCCTCGCTCGCCTAGGTGTCAAGGTATGACATACAGGACATCGTCTAGTCCATGGGCAGTGTCCCGCATGAAAGAAGAGCAGAACGCAACTCACTAAATGTAGCTCCATCATTGAAGGGGTTTCCGCCTCTAGAAGGAACGTTTCAGATGCTTATAGCGCATGTAATAATTTAGCTTCTCTCTGAGGGAGTGCTAAACGGCCAAATGTTCTAGGAATAGTAGTTAGGTGATGAGGTTGCCGGGGAAAAACTCAACCTCATCATCCACCGACCTAAACTCCTCTAGCATGTAGCCTTTGGCCCACTTGCTGCCATCAATACATGGCCTGTTTTTTTAATGCGCATAATAGTATTAGAAACCAGTTTGGAGACAAAAGAAATATCATATTAAGAGGTTTACATTTTTTTATTAAGGATAAACATCCAGGCAAAGAGAGGAAGCTGGAGGGGGAGTTGTTAATCTATACTATGCTTGCTATACGTCTCAATTTGACCGGCGTCTCGACCGGTTTATAATTTTGTTAAAAATAATATTAACTTTATAAATATAAACAAAGTTATACCTAAAATAACTACACTACTTTATGTTCCAATAATTCTAAAATAGGAAAATAAAGTTTAAGCTTTTCAAAATCATTCCTCCGTATATTATTTTCGACTCATAAAAAGTTAATTGGCATATAGCAACTCTGATGTCAATGCAGACACCGGGGATTAATTTTTTTTCTAGCCTAGTGGAAAAATGAGGAACGTTAGGCAATGACATACGGTCACTTAATCAGTCTTTGGCTTTAAAACAGATCAGGCAAAATGACCAGGTAAAATGTAAACGAAAGTGCAAATTTATTAATGATCTTCAGAAAAATATCCAATTTTGAAAACAGTTTGTGATCGTTAAAAGAAAGTTATGTGTATACTGTGTTCGTCTGAATTTTCAATTGCTAATGACGACATTAAAGATCATGAGAAATCTTCAAAACATTAAGCTACTTTGGCATCATCACCTAGTTCTTCCACATTAAAAAAAAATCCAAGTACTCATCCGCTTGATAAAGAACTGTTAATAGCTGTCAAAAATGCAACCTTTGCTTTTTATACCTCTGATCATGATTTAAGCTTTAAAACAGTTGATGGTTCATCTAAACTGATCGCGAAGCTATTCGAATCAAAGTTTAGTATTGTTAAAAATAATAATGAAAGTGTCCTTCCGAATATAATTAAAGCAATGGCCATTTAGGAACTTATGGAAAATTTAATAAGTCAAATTTTGTGACCATAAAAATTGAGGTTTCTGATAGAAAAGTTATTAAAATTATTGTTTTTGTTGTCTGCTATTTGTACCAGAGGAAGGTGTTAAAGATAAGCTTTTAACTCTCAATCGGTTCCCGGTAAACATCTAGAATTTTGACAGATTCTTTGCTGTCAGTTATTAAAAACCATTAGTTATCAAAAAAGTTGTTGGCCTTTGTGGCGATAACTGTAACACAAATTTTGGAGATGTAAAACAAAAAGGCGTAAATAAAGTTTACAGCCTGAATGTAATAACAGAAGAAATAGTTTCAAACTGAAACGAATCCAGTGAACAATCTGAGCAAATTTGATTCAGCTCAAAATGGAATTATTTTCAAGAGAATGTTTTGAAAGTCTGTAAAAAGATTGTAAGAAGAGGTTAGATAAGACAACTTTTTAACCTCTACGATGGAATTCAAGCGCAGAAAAGTTGCCACAAGAGTTGATATCGTAAAGGAAAATAAATAAGAACATCCTTCGACAATTGCAAGAAAGTTTGGTTCACACAAAAATACTAATTTATCTTGCATGTTGCTTGAAACATGATTCTATTTTCCCCGAGTATATTTGCAGTTTAAAAAATAGTAATTTTATGTTCCACCATCGGGGGAGGGGAAAGGGGGACCCGTTCAGCCTCAAAGGTATATGGATTCAAATCCCCATCGGCAGAATTTCTTGAAACAGAAGAAAAGAATGTGTTTTGCGCTGTGGAGACGGAGGGGGGGGGGGGGGGAAGCTAATCGAAGACTGCCTACTAGGACAAAAGTTGCCGTAATCAGGCTACAGCCTAATAATACTAGACTAGATTAAAAAAAAGTGAAAAAAACAAATAATAAAAGATACAATAACAAAGGCAAATAAACAAGCAAAAAGAAAAGCCCAAAAGAAAGAAGAAGAAGGAAGCGCGCTCCGGCGTCGGAGGGGATCGTCACCCCCGACGCAGGAACTTGCGACCTAAAACAAAGAAAGTCAAATAAAATGGAGGGCAGCCTCCTCCTTTTGGAGACAGGAGAGGAAAGACAGCGGTGTGTAATTGACTATAAATATATATATATATATATATATATATATATATATATATATATATATATATATATATATATATATATATATATATATATATATATATATATATATATATATATATATATATATATATATATATATATATATATATATATATATATATATATGTGTGTGTGTGTGTGTGTGTATGATGATCTGCGTAAGATCTAACTACTCCCATGCGGGTAAGTAAATTTGGCCACCAATTGTTGGGCACAGCGTTCCCAACAATCATTGGCCAGATCTCGACTTGCGCTGACGTTTGTGCCCGCTCTCCCTGGGGTTGAACCCTACATCTTGACGCTAGAAGACCAACGTCGTACCCACGAGGACAGCGATAGCTCATTCAGCTTAAAAAAAAATCCTTTATAAAAACTTTTAATTCGCTGGTTTTGAAAAGCTTAGTTGCTTAATATTTTTATCGTAACTATTAAAAGTGGATGATTAGTTATAGTGATGAATAAATGTCCAGCAATTCTTTCTACCCTCTTCATTTTCTCATTCTCTCACTACTAACCTCAGAGTAGATCTAAGGGTTTTCGTTAGTATGTAATTCTTCTATTACTGCTACTACTACGCTATTTGTCCGTCCTTCATTTAACAGGTTTATTTCTGTCCTACTTCCACAACATCGTTTCGAAATCCCTTGCCTCCACCCACCTTGTCGTAACGCTCCCAGATTCTGCCCAAATTGGTCGGCAAGGGTACGCACCCTAGAGGCAAGGTTGACATTCTTTCATCTCAATTACTGATTTTCATTCCTACCTTGAGTATCTGTCGCTTTCTTCATTCTGATGTAATCTGACGTGGGGAGGGCTTTGAACATGGCCCAAACAGAAGTCTCGCCTGTAGTTGTATGTCACGGGCGATTCTGCTAAGAAATACAAAAGATTAAGTATTTCGGGAAGATTCTGTACACCACGGCATAGATTTGATCCCCCTTCCTTTATTACAGGTTGCAGAGAAATTATGTTTTTCAAGACATTAAAAAAGTTTCTCATTGCTACTAATTGAACTATAATATTGAATGCTTACGGTACCATTTAGTGACAAAATATTTCATATACTACTACGCCTGGGTTGCCCTCGTGGATGAGATCCCACTCCTAGGGCTGGATAATGAAGCAAACATAAGCCCAAGAGCAGCAAGAATCGGTCCTCGTTTGGGGAAGGAAAAAGTTTCGCGCAAAATCTACCCCCCCCCCTTGTTGGGGTAAACACAGCGCGACCACTAATCGGTAACCAGATCTCTACTCGCGCTGAGGTCTTAATTCCGCTCTCGCTGGGAGAGCGGACACCTTGACGTGTAAGACATCATCGTTTCCATGAGGCAGGCGAGAGCTCCGCCAGTTCATATAATGTCGTTTTCTAAACTAAATATCTTATTTTCATTATATTGTTCTAAAGCTAGGGTAGTTGCGAAACAGCTTGAGAAAAATAAGGGTTTAACTTCAAGAACTTTTAATATTATATATATATATATATATATATATACACACACACACACAAACACAGATACATACCTTTGTAATTTTGTTTGGCGAGTCCAACATGGGGAGGAATCAACTGTTTTTGAGCTGATCTTCTGTACTCCCTGTATTGTCTGTGCTCTTGTTTCATCTCCGGTAACTCTCGCGTCAGAGGACAAATCTCCGATGAAATGGACCTGCGAGAATCTGGAGATATAGCTCTCCGAGAATCTGGAGTACCTGTCCGAAGGTGAGGATCCTTAGACGCTACGCTGAGTGCGGGAGATTTGTTCCTGTGTGGCATATTTTGGGCCATTATTTCTCCATCGACCAGTATTGTAGTGCCATTACGGTGCTTCGACGCTGATATGATCTCAGCTCTAATATTTTCGTGGTTCTTCCTGCCCGGAGAAGAAGCGGGAGCACCGTCTGGATCCTGGCGCGACACTGAAGTTACGGTAGCACTGGACGCGTCCGAAACGTATCCTGACCGCTGATCTTTTTTGCTACTCACCCACTTTTTTATTCCCCAAAACAAACTGGACTGTCTCTGATGGGACCCTTTCCCGTTGATGGGATTGCCTTCGTAGAATGCTTGGTTGTTGACGAGCTCCATCGGAAGGGACTGATAACTCGTCATTTGGCGAAGACCCATAAACGGTGGTGGGGTGGACGGAATACCAGGTGGTGAGGGTTGATCAACGGTATCAAAATGATCTTGCGGCTGTCGCTCGTGACTCGAACGTTCTAAAAAGCCGGGTTCCTTGCTGGATGTGTTGTAATCCACGCTCTTATTGTGATTGGATCCCGGGTGATTCTGCTGCTGTTGAAAAATCTGCAACTGTTTTTTTATTCGTTTCTTTTCCCGTTCCCTTTTCTTCTGAAATTCTTGTTCGACCTGAAAAGCGATCCAAGTGTAAAATATCCACCAGAGACTATAAACAAATAATAAGGTCTATTAAATTATTTAGATAATAGTAACTACTTTGTAACCCACCCTTATCTATTTGTTAAAAGTATCCCCAATATAGTATTTCCTATCTCATTTTATAATAATATTTATGAATGATGAATAATCTCTCTATCTTGAGTAAAATTCATGCAATAACGATGGAACAGTTTTTAGCTCAAAGAAGTGACACGAGGATAGAACCTAAGCAATAATAAGAAAAGAAAGAGGATCGTAATGAAAATAGAGTGGACGGGAAGAATCCAAAGGATTAAATATTATGATTATGGGATCAAATTGCATCAATAAGTTCCAGATTGATCCAGTATTATTGGCATGGTATTTAAATCCATTCTTAAATTTCAAATTGAAGTAACAATAGGCTATTAACTGTTTGTAATATACCTTCATCATGGCTTCAACCTCACGTTTTCTTCTTTTTTCTTTTTCCTCCACTTCCTTGGTGAGTTTTTCCTCGAGCTTTTTCTTTTCCATTATTCTCACTGTGCTTTGATAGGAAAACTTCTTGTTTTTCTTCCCGCTGAGTACAATGAAGCGGTTACCCTTCGATGCCAACTCAGGATTCATCATTCGCATATCTCCCTCGTCGTTCCAACGTGAATTCTCCGGCTCAGCGGGATTTTCATCTCCCGACGGAGACGTTCTCTCCTGCTCCGGCGTTGATGGGGATTCATCTCCTTTCGAGGAACAGTTGCTTTCTTTCATGTGTGCAAATGCCTTTTTATTTACTTCATATGATTTATATTCTGGAAGATACATTATATGACCGTTTTTGTGAGGAAAGTATCCCGAAATTGCAGGTTTGGAATTAACGCTGTACCTTCGGTTTTCTGGCGGTACAGAGTTACCGAAGAACATTCTGGATTCGCATCTACTTCTATCAGGCTTTTCGTTTTCGTTAAAGAAATCTGGTTCGTCACAATTATTCAGTGAATTTGGAATTGATCTTGACATAGACCAGTTTTCTCTCCAGTTATCTGCATTATTATTTTGAACATCATTATGTTGATTCGGTGGTGAAGAAACTTCCTTCACCCTTTGCAAGTTCTTTGAGTTAAGCAGATAATCTTTGGGCGGATAAGGACTCTTGGTTGGCGAATCTTTATCACTAAAAGAGTTATTTTCTCTAGTATTTATACTGTCAGTCGGAGAATACCCGTTTTCCTTATTGGGGGAGTTTGTCAACACTGTTTTCGAGAACATGTTTGTCCTACTAGTTAGTTTTGGAATAGTGGACACCTCAGGGTGAAAAGAGCCTTTTCCGCTTTGTTCTCCTCCTTCTTCAAAACTGTTGTCATCTAGATCCTGTGCTGGAGTCCAAGCTCTCTTCATATTCAGCTTTGCTGACATGACAGGAGACGACACTGCTAGAGGTCCTGATAAAGTTTTGGACTTTTCTGGAGTTAAAGGTTCAAACTCTTGCATCGGCCCTGGACTACCTGCGTCACCAGAAATACCAGAATCTGCAGATTTTTCTCCCGATGTTCTTGGGGGGGCAACTGGACGTGTGTATCGATGTATCTGATCTTCACCTACGCTACAGACTTCCTCATTTACAGGTGCATCGCTGTGCACCTCCTTCTGACGACCTGCTGTTTCTAACCCAAGTGATCTCCATGCAGCATTTGGGCTAAAACGAGGTAGTTCCAACTGCCGACGGGGCAGTGTTGGCCTTAGACTCATCCTAATGATATTATCTTCATCAGAACCATCTGCCTCAAGGTGAAAACTACCAGAATTCTGGCGTGAATGGTACCCACCATCTCCTTTACGTGATATTGAATTTGAAAGGTCAGCGGATAATTTATGTTTTAGTTTCTCGCGTTCTATAATGGCGGCAAATTCATCGATTTCGCGAGAAAGTTTCTTTTTGCCAATCATTTTTGCTGGAGGATCTTCAAACTCTTGCTCTAGGTTTCGACTCCTAGATTTATTTCTATAGTCTAGGCTTCGATTCCAGCTATCTCTTTCTAGATTTCGCCTCTTTTCTTTTGGTTTTAGACTATGCCTAGAGTATTTTACAGCACCTACTTCAATGTTAACTCCTTCTTCCTTATTAAGTTTAGCCAATACAGTTCTGTTTTGTGGTGAACTCTCTTTTTTGTCAGGTTCTTCCGGCTCCATACCAAAGAAGAAAGTTTTGGGGATTTCATCACTTTCAAACTCATCTTCGATGTGATTTTTAATTTGCAGTTCAGAAAGGTTCGTATCAATCTGTTTATTTACAGCTTCTGCAATGTCAATGACCCGCTCCGGAGATGTAGAAGCCTTCCTCAACTTCTTGGTAGCGCTCATTATTTCTCGCTGAAGCTCATCTAGTTTATTCTTCTTTTCATTCCACTCTGCTTCCGCCAAATCCCATTCATCTTTAGAATGTTCGTCCCGATAATCTTTACAGGAACTGCACGAGGAAGTTTTGTGATATTCGGCGCTGCTCGATCTACTCTGACAAATTCCGAATCTCTTTGGATCACCTACTGGTGACGATAGAATTTCCTCTGATCTCCTTTCTTCTAATTGTTTTTCATATAGCTTCCTCTCAACAGTACTCATTCGCCTGTACCCTTTAGATTCACGTTCTAAATTTGAACTTAGACTTTGTTCTTTCCGATCTATAATGTCTAAACCTCTCACATTTTCGCGTTTTGCACTATTGCGATGTTCTGGAGAAACGCTTCTCCCCTGGCTATCGCAGAAGGTATCTGTCCAATGTTCTTCATTCTCTCTATTACCAATCACCTCAAAACTCTGAAAAGAATTAGCTAGTGTCCGGACTTGGGCTGATCGCTTCACTTCATGCTGTAAATTATCGAGGCTTTTGGCTCTCTCTTTCAGCTCTGTACGCGAAGAAAACTGGATTGGGACTGGCGTTGTCGATCTCTCTTCTCGTTTAGTCACTTCTGCACGTGAATTTCGTTCGATATTAGAGTGCATTTCATCTATCACAGGGTATTCCTTTTCATAATTGCACATTCTCGATTCGCTTTTCTTCTTAAATAATCCCATTTTCTTTGGTTTAATTTTAGAATTTTGGGGCTGGGGACTGACAAATTGAGGCCAGTTTTCTGGAGAAATAACTGGTGATGGCACGTAATCTAAAGGAAGACTGATGCTAGCTTTAACGGGGGGAGGAAAAGGAGCTTTGTACCGCTTCTTTGATTTGATTTTACCCTTAGTGGGGCTCTCGCATATGACCATATGAAGAGGATTCGCCCTAATGGAAAGACTCGCGTGACTGGTTGCTGGCGAAACTCTTAAATCGGGCTCACTGGTAAAAGACTTCGAGGGTGGAGGGCCAAACCGTGTTTTAGGGATGGGTTCCGAAATGTGAGAGGGATAAAAAGTCCCGGCCGGAATTTGATTTGGGGAAGGGTGAGAAATACGTAAGGGAGGATGGTTCAAGGCACTCATGGAAGAACGAAGATGGCTGTCCAAAAGCGGTGATGCGTATCCTTGTGGAATGGATGAATCCTCGCTAACTTTGCGAGTTGCTATTGTGCCCTGAAATTGAAGGCTTCTACCATTTTCAGTGGGCTTCAGGCGTTGCCCCGGGATTCGCTCCGGGAGGACCTGAAAAATAAAGATCTACTTAACCAGAGTAATTTAAATTCCTCCAGCTAGTAATTATTTGTGTAAGGATTAGAGATTAAAAGATCCAATTTATGTAGATCCTTCAAGGCCATCGCCAGTAATATTTTTTCCACATTGCAACAAATAATACTAAGGTAAACCATTCCGTGAAAAGAAATCTCTATACAAATTAAGATACGGAAACAAAATAATGATGAGTAAAAGCAATCTATGTATTATCTATTCGTCCGCACCCAGTATTCATAATTTTACCGATCCCTACATTTTGTGTTCATTTAAGTGTAACAAGACCGAATTTTCATTTACATACTTCCCATAACCTGAGAATTCATTTTTGGATACTAAAATGTCTTTCTAATATCTTTGCTTTACTGTAAATTCTTTTTCTTTGTCATTTTATTATCAAAATCTGTTATGTATTCGTTTCTGTACCTGCATTCCAATTTTTAAGCGCATTGAAACCATAAAATATCAGATTTCTTCTATACCTTTGTTCATTTCCAATATTATTGCACCATCCACATATTTTCTTCTTCCCTACATTCCCTAAATCATTTTAGGAGCCTCCTTTCCTAAAGGTTTCAGGTTAAGATCGCTTCCATAGATTTATTAAATAAAAAAATACTATATACCTTTGTTCCTTGCATCGCTCCATATTTCTTCTGTCTGTGAACATCCCTGGGTAAACTTTGAGTCCATGGAAGCGGTACTTGAGCAATTCCGGTGTCTCCACTGTTGGCATTACCCATAACGAATTAAAGCAAAGGTCTGATACGCAATCCTTCAAGTAAAAACTAAAAGTCGGAATTATTAAGAGTACGACGGTATTAGCGAGGAAAATCCCTTTAGGGAAGAAAGGCGGTTTTATTCGACGATTTTTTTCATTATAATCAATCAACGTGATTTTCTTTCGTTCGAAGGTCATCGTGGATTTCTTTTTAATTGATCTTTAATATGACTGCATCAGGTGGTAATCCGGGGAAGACGATGCTATTATTTTACCTTAGAATAGGGGTCGTTGCCAAGAGAATCAGGTCACATCTGCAAGAAAGAAATTCAATCAGGCTCAAACGAACTAAATTTCTTAGGAATTATTTTAAAGAATTAATTATTTGTTATGAGAAAAAAAATGACACCGTCGTGGCAGTTTGGAGTAGTTTTGCGCGAGGTACCTGGGACTCGCAAGTCTGTCTTTAGTGCAAGTTCGTGTGACATTGGTTGCAGAGCCGTAGATACATTAAGGGAGAAATGCACCATTTAAGAGAACTTTGTCATGGTTTTATGAATTGATGGGTATGAAGGGGCAATGCACTCGTTGATTGCTTGCATGATGAAATTTTATTTATCTTTTACCACCGTTGTGCTATACGCGCGTCGTAGAAGGTTGTAAGCCATAAAAAAATTATATATATATATATCTCTCTCTCTCTCTCTCTCTCTCTCTCTCTCTCTCTTCTCTCTCTCTCTTCTCTCTCTCTCTACTTCTCCTCTCTCTCTCTCTCTCTCTCTCTCTCTCTCTCTCTCTCTCTCTCTCTCTCTCTCTCTATATATATATATATATATATATATATATATATATATATATATATATATATGTATATTCAGAACTAATCTGGCGAGTGCCTACTAAGGCAAAAGTCACCACTAATATGGTAAATTAAAAAACTAATAGCTATGTGAAAATAACAAATAACAATGATAAAAAAGGACAAAGGCTAAAAAAACAATAAAAGACAGCAAAGGCAACCATAAGGAAGCGCGCTCCGGCGCCAGAAGTAAGCCCGCCTCGCCCCAGCGCACGAACATGCGACCTAAAACAAACAGTCAAATAAAGTAGAGGAGGCCAACATCCTCCAACAACAAGTCGTATAGTCCGGAAGTTTGTGTGCACGAATCAGTCCCGAGTACGAAGGAAAAGCGACTGCGACCACGCCCGTCCCAGAGCCCGGGAACCCGGGAACCCGGACAGGTAACATACCCGAAGATCACCATTCAACAAGAATGAGTCGAACAGTCTGGAGGTGAACGCAGTCGTCACAATAAGGTGCAGGCAAGTGTTCCATCAAAGAGCGGTGCGTCACGCGAGTATGTCCAATTCGGAGACAATAAAAACTAACCTGAAGTCGTCGTGGGAACGACTTGGGGCAAAGGCACGTAAATTTAAATTCCCCTCGACCGTCTCCCATCTTCTTTACCGAGCTACCCGGAGGGCTGCCCGTATTCCTGTCATGTAATCGGTGTGAGGAAGAGCGAAACACTGGTCTGATTGCCCAGTCTTCGCGGAAATTGGGCGCCCTCATCGGCTCGTTCATTCCCCGCAATTCCTACATGCGCAGTAGAAGATAATCTCGACATCCGCCGGTTCGCCAAAACCGTGATGTTACGCATATCGCAAACCAGGGGATAGGGGATTCCAATACCTCAAGAGCAATCAGGGCGCTTTGTGAATCGCTATAAATCACAATCCGGTCCCCGAAACGGTTATGTCGCTCGCGTTATCTCTGGTACCGAGCGGTGTATTGCAACAAGCTTGGCCGTGAAGCAAGAAGCAGTGACTGGAAGAGCCCTCTGACTTCAAACAGAAAGGATACGGCGTTAAAAGAGACCTTCTCTTGGGATTGGATCCATCTGTATACACTGAAACAATTCCAGTGTGATACGAATCGTGCTCCAATAAGGCCGTACGCAATATTCCCGACGCTATAGAAGCTTTAGGAGCAGAGGCGTGGTGACAAATAGTCAAAGGTGGTACACTCCAGAATGGCTTCCTGAGCAGAACCAGAGGCGTAACGGCAAAAGAGCTAAAGCAAGCTCTCGAAGGACGGTGTGGTGCAACGAGTCCACCTACTGCACTATACACTCTGGAGCGGATGCATAAAAGTCGCATCTGTATGCAAGCTTTGAACGAACAAAGGTTGATAAAATGTAAGGCAGTAGCCCTATCAGCGCCGCAAGCACTGAACGTCAAGAAACAAGGAAAATCTATGGGTGGGTACAAGAGCCCCTTTAGCTGCGAATATGAGTGTTCCAGGTGGAAGTGGTGCGAGTCCACCACTTCCAGGCGAGCCACATTTAGAAACAAGTTCGGTTCAGGGTAGAGCCGTGGATGAGAGCAGAAGTGCATGACTTTAGTCTTGGTCAACAAAAATCGAAGCTAGTTTGCTACGGTATAGCGAGAGAAGCGGCTAAATGCCTGCTGTAGTTGACGCTCCGGATTTGGCATCTGGGCTGCACCAAAAGAAATCTAAAGGACGTCTACGTAAAACGTGCGATAACATCTTCCAGCATTACCGACGTGATACCATTGATGCTCAGGACAAAGAGTGTGACACTGAGGACACTTCCTGCTGGACACAGTCTCACTGCTCCATTGGGACAGGGGGGGGGGCTCCCCCTACCAGTACGCGGAATCGATTAACTCGCCAAAATTCAGATATAAAGATTGGCAGGCGTTCTCTTACCCACATTGTGTGGAGTGTATCCATGATACCGTATCGCCATGTGATATCATAGGCCTTCTCAAGATCGAAAAACACCGTGACGTAGCGATGTCTACGAAGGAAGGCGTCGTAAACGGGATTTCCTTGTCGGAGAAGAGCATCCGACGTGGAGTGGAACTTGCGTAAGCCGCACTGTGCAGAAGAGAGGTGGCCTCCGCTGTCCAGAAAAAAAACCAAATCTAACATTTACCAATTTCTCCATCAACTTGCATGTCGTGGTATAGGTAGGTCCGAGTGATGGAATGATATTCGTACGTATGGGTTGTTTACGAACTACTCCGTGATTAACGTTATATCTCTCTAAGAGTGCTATATATTTTTTATTATTATTATCTAGGGTCTTGACGCCTTTAAACTTTTATGTTCCTTGTACCAACGTAGCGATTCGAGGATAGAATAAAAAAAATTGTTAACACAAACTAAAACTTTAATTAAAACACAAATACAAAAATAAACCTGAACTACAGAAATATTACGAATGAATACACAATAAGGACTTCAATAATTTTTAAGTAAGGCTTTCTAACTTGACCTACTTGACATTATAGTAAGGGTTAACCTAGCACTCACTTGCAATGTAAAATATGCTAACTGTCTTTACTGGAGTTTAAATACCTTGGTCCCTCCTGCGACGGGTTTGAGTCTGACCTTGAACTCAATGAGCCCAGACACCTCAGGAATCCTGTGGGTTCTTTGACGCGTGCCTCGGCCAGATGGTTGACGGCGGACGGAATAACTTGACAGCCACAAGGGACTTTGGCGAGTGTGGCAGATGGGAAGCCACACGGTACTCGAGAGGAGGGGGGGGGTCTTCTTCAAGGGTGAGGACTATTACGGTGCTTTAGGATGCACTGGGATAGGAGGGGTCTCTCTGACGAGAGTAAGTTGAACTTGGTTCTTAAACCAAGCTAACTTAGAGTTCGGTGTGACCACCAGGTAACGGGCTCGAGGAGGAGCTTTTTCTTCTTCGTTTCGGAATTCATCAAGGGCGAGGACTATCTCGGTGCTTTGTGATACACCAGGAAAGGGGGGGAGGGGTTCTCCGACGAGAATAAGTTGAACTTGGACAAGTTAACTTAAAATTCGGTTTGGTAACCAGGAACTAGCTAGAGTATGAGCTGCTTCTCAGTCCTTCTTTTGGTAGCCCGGGCCTCTTGCCGGGAACTTCGTCGCCTTGATGACTAACCGAATCTACCACGTTTTTCCCAAGTGTTTGGTATTTATACCTCGTCACCCCACTGTGGTAGGGGTAGGAGGGGAGGGGGCTTGTAGACGGGCCACAAGATAGTTCTTACTCCAAAGGTTTTTCTTAGGCCATCTTACCTCTGATCTTGATGGGCCTTCGAGCTTGAGCGAACGCGTCTCCAAATTCGTACTAAAGGTGAAATTGAATACACACTCGTAGGAGAGATTTTGCAGTTTTACCCGTTCTGATTTTCATAGGGACGAGGGGCAAGGGGCTGTGGTTACGAGATTGACCCAAGGTGCCTCCACGGCCCGGATGTTTTGCGGTCAACGTCTTGTGTCTCAAATGAGAGGAGAGAGAGTGTCCATTCCCATACATTGCACACACAGGAGGTTAGAGAGATTGGGCGGAAACCGGCCGGCATAGAGATATATTTCCCTCGTTTGCGAGAATCGAGCACAGTAGTGATTCGCCAGGAATAAATCAAACAGAAGGTCGGTGACTCGCTCACCGAGGTTTCGACGCAGGTTGTACGGGACATCGTCCGGACCAGGAGCGGTGTCCACGCACGAAGCGAGAGCAGAGCAGAACGTAACTCACTCAATGTAAACCTGTCGTTGAAGGGTTCCCTGACTGTGGAGGTAAAGTCAAGTCTACGGCGTTCCGCGAAATCACGACGCGAATTAAATGCTGGCGAAGCAGCATCCTGGGTAGAAAATGTGGACAAAGCGGTCGCGAAGGACTTCGCCATGGACGCGGGGTCCGAGATTGTTGTCCCATTCTCCTGGAGAACTGTATGGGGAACCTGCGATAAATTGCCTCGAATCCTTTCGACTCACTTCACACACCTCTGTAGAGAACTCTTCTCATTAAGTGAAGACGCACATTTCCGCTAGGACGAGTGGCGTGCGTGCTTAGAAACGCAGTGGAGCCAAACCCTAGCAGTGAAATCGTTCGGGCGGTGCTTATAGCGCATATAGACACAATGCTTCTGTATGTGGACCGCCTTACACTTGGTTGGCAACCACAGAAACAGTAGGGATGTGAAAAGGGCCAGACATTCTATGAATAGTAGTTAGGCCCACGGCGATGAGGTTGCGGAAGAAGAACTCAACAGGCTCATCCACCGAAGTAAACCTCTCGACTGAGATAGAGAAATCAGTCATTTCCTGATTGCGGACCACAGCGTCTGCGCCTGCGCCCGCACCAAACACCACCGGAGCAGGTTCTTGGGCGGCAGCAGACCCCAAAATGATATTTGAATAGGAAAGTGATCACTAGCATGGAGGAGATCGGCGATCGGATACCCTCCACCCTAAAACAGGCTGTGCATCCGGAGAGCATAAAGAAGATTGAGACAGGAAAATGATGCGTAAACTCATCCAATTTAGGACATGTATCTCCAGCTCGTTGATCAGATCAGCAAATATCTGACTGCTGGGATTGATAGAGTAGTCTCTGCAGAGGTGGTGTCTACCGTTCAGATCCCCGAGCAAGAAAAAGAGCTTCGGAAAATGTGCCGCGACGCAGCAGATGTCATCCTCCTGTCCGGCATCCATCCCGTGGTGGTGAGGTCGCAAAACCCTAATACTCCTTAAGGGTGGGCAGGGGGCACACGCCAAGCATGGTCTTCTGAAAAAAGATAGCTAAGGGAAAATGGGAGGAGACTAGACTCCGCAACTCCTCCCAGTTGTTCCCTAGTCGACGGCAATTCTATTGAAGGAATATGCCCACCAGGCCTAGCTCGGAGGAGATCGGGGGCCTCTTCGAAGACAAGACCCTCACGGTAATGGTCGTAAGCTTCCCAGAGGCAGAACTCCGGGCACTGTTGGCAGGACAATACGCTGAAGGCACTATCGCCTTTCAAGAGTTATCGTGGGAGGTTGGGCTCGCCATGCAGGTCTTTTCCTTTCTCCGCTTCGAAATCATAGGCAGGCGGGGCAGCTTCGGATGCAGGGAACCATCCTTTAAAGGATTCACGGCCTTTAGGTCAACCATTCTGGAACTCGCTCTGGGCGTAGGAGCCGAAGCTCCTTCAGTGCTGTCCTCCTTTCGGGAGGCAGCATTAGGAATCACGGAAGATGGCCTCACCATCAACTTCAGGGGTGTTGCCTCTTGTGAGTCTAACGACTTGATGGAGGCGCGCGGTGGTTTCGCTGTATGGGAAGTGGTCACGCTGGGGAAATGGAGGAGGGGGACGCCCTGGCTTTAGCCGGAGCTGGGTGTGAACCCATTGTGTCACCAGCTTTACCAGGAAAGACCCCGGGTTGGGTAGAACTCGCAGAATGGTTTCAAATGGGCACGTAAACGACCGTGCCCTCAGGCCTGGAAGGGCCAGGAGCAGAGGGTCTCTTTCTTAACATTGAGGCATAGGACGTCCCAGACAGCACCAGGCGTGCAAGTACCATCTCCTTAGCCTCGCGAAATGAAAGCCGATCCGTGGTCTGAACGGTCAGGATTCTCTTCTCAAGGAGATACGTAACCACATTGCTTCGAAGAAGCGGGGTGCGGCTCTCTACAATTTACACACTTGGCCACACACGATCTGGGCGTATCCTGTGCGGCATTGGAACAACTTACACAGACTTCTGGTAATCCCGACCCTTTGCGTCTGTAGGAGCGATTAGTATGGTCGAAGCGGTGACAGTAGTATCACATCAGCGGCAGTGGCACGAATGCCTTCAAGCAATAGCAATACTAACCGACTCAGGAAGCTTGTTACAGTCGAACTTGACGAAGAGTGTAGGGGTGGGTCTCGAGGCCTCTCCATGTTTTCTCATCATACGTTCGACCTTGACCGCTAGATGGTTGCCTAGCTCTAAGGTGATTTCATATATGAAGTAGTCTACTAGTTCCCTCGTATAAACCAATCTTTTCACGAATTTCACGGTAGAATGCGGCGTCAGACTCACTGGCGTGCCATCAAGTGTCTGAAGGGCACTAATCATAGCCGTCGTGGAGGGATTCGACGCATTCACCAGAAAGCTCTCCTTCAAGAAAAGGCTCACTATAGGCTCTCCACCGATCACGGGTGGCTGATAAGTTCTTTTTTCGGCCGCCGTTGATACTCGTATTCCAGTTACTTCAGTAAGCATATCGGGCCTTTATTCCCCTCTTCTAGTATACGTATGGGATCTGTAGCACCAAGAGTGGGATAACTGCCAATTAGCCATACTCCTCTCTCACGGCTGGTAACTGCGAATTGGCCATACTCCTCTCTCACGGCTGGTAAAGGAACACTTGCCATTCCGTTTCACACATGTGAAGAAAGTTGTTCGGTCTTTCACCTCTCGATCAACTGTTCCGTACTACCAATACTCCACTTATATTTTTTTTTTTCCCCCAATTCTCAGTACAAGTGCTTCGCCCATTTCGCCTTGGAAGATTTTTGACTAAGGAGTGACTTTGTGCACCAATCTAGACGAATACCTATTTCATATTTTTGTAGCCAGTCTTTCGTAGTTTGAGTGTATTTTTTTTTATTTTAGTTTTGTGCGACCAGTGCCTGTCATTTGTTTATTGTTCTGGTATATTTAATGTTTGAATGGATATTTTCGAAATTGCTGCCAACAAAAAATCACAGTGACAGCATCACATATGCATCCATTGATGCACACAACCATGCGCACACATGCAAATACTCGTTCTTAGCCAAATTTGCGATTGTCACTGCGCTATTGCGTTGAAAAGTGTAAAAAAATCCTTATTGTCGGTGACGGCTGCTACCGTAAGCCACCTTATCCCGAGCCTATTAGGTGCCCTCCGATAAGGCGTCACAGGCATCTAGCCAGAATGAAGGCCGAGGGGCACTGTTGTGGACAGAACCCGTTTCGATTTAAGAGCTGCGTCTGTCGAAAAGCTCTCCTGTCATTTACTCTTTAAACCTTTTTATCAGGTGGATGGAAACGAGCGAATATTTTCCCGTCTTTGATGATGTGGCTTTGATATTCAAACTTTTCGGAAGGGAATCAATCCCAATTGGCTTTTTGTTGGCCACCATTCGCGCATTTGAGAAACGCTATTGTCTTCCCCTTTGTGAAATTTGTCGCAACTCAAAAAAAAGGACGCGTTTTTCTTCGTTTCTTTATAATAAAGGTTTTAACATCTTTTTGAAGACTAGATACTTCGATCACGTACCTGCACGAGGACGGACAGGCGAATGCGCCCAAACATGAGCTCACAAAATTTTACTTACTTCCACGCTACCGAGGCTCTAAGAGCTATGTTAAAATTAAAGAGGAAGAGACCGAGTTGATAAGAAATACCCAACGCGGGGATTAAAGGGAATAGTGATGGTTTGCCTCCAAAAGACACTTTATCAAGAAGTTCCAAGAGGGGTTAGGGACCTCATTTCGGGGTCCACGTATGCGTATAGGAGTTAATTTTTTCTATACGAATTTCTTCCTCACAGCCCTTGCAGTTTGCTTATTCCTCCAATCCATTTAATTTTGATTCGTTTATTGCCTAAGGATTGAACACACACACAAGCTAAATTGCAAGGTTTACTTTCGAAAATAACAATATTCAAAATGTGTTCACAACCAAATTTAACTTATTTTTTCTAAATTCGAAAAACGAAACCCCCGATAATTTTCTCGCTCGTCCTTCAAGGTTTAAAAGTCACCTCCATTCGTCTTCCCACTAATTCAAATCTACCGAAGTGCGCCAATGGCAAATAAAGCATTATCGGGCATTTGTGAGTGACCGAGGAGAGTGATTATGAAAAGAACGTCAATCCAGGGTTTTCATGAAAGGAAATTCACGAAATCAACTCCTTTCACCTCGAACATGTAATGTACCCCCACCCCTATCCTCCACTCCCCCACCTCAAGCTAACGATCATTTCAAACAGATTGCCACACGAAAAGTAACCCGATTTCACAGATAACGTTTCACAATTATAGTGTGTGTACGAAATAGAAAAAAAATATAAGAATGGTACACAAATGATCTTAAGACCAACACATAAATATGTACATGCATATAATCACAGCTAAAGATCGGCTGAGAAGACTATGTAGACATTAGAGGGGGGGGGGGAGTTCAATCACGAAGTGCCATTCCAGACCGTTTTTTAATTTTACAGAAACCAGCCAGCAACTAACATATTTGGAACTCGTTCAATCCAGTCGCGATTAAATACATTCTTCCTTACACTTTTTTGCTCTCATATGTGGCAATACACGCTTCCCTTTGTCAATATTCGTATGACTTTGTACTTCAATGTTCTTATTTCTGAATTATCTCCTTTCTATTTGTGGGAGTCTTTGTATATCTTGTTTTAGCACATCTATGTTTTTCTTCTCCGAATCTTTTCCCCCACGTTATTCATTAATCCAGTCATAATAGCCTACTTGGCTTCTCTTCTTCCACAACATTAATTGGGCTATTCAATTTTCGGCTGGGAGCCGTGGTTTGGTTGAACTTTGTGATGGCTCTAATATGCTGGAGCGACTCGGATCCTAAGATCAAAGTATATCTCCCTATTGAAATAAGTATCAGACGGTGATAAGTAGTGGGATAATATAAATCAAGCAATAACACTATATTATCAACACATTTTCTTCGTTGTCCTTTTCAATTAACCATCTTTCTTCTTATGACCATTCACTTCCATGGTAAAGCTGTTATGGGATATAACAGCTTCACCATAGATGTGAATGGTCAACAGAGCCTTAAATACAGTGATTTGTGAACAATTGTTACGTTTAGAAGTTTGCCTCTATTGACCCTGAGTAGATTTAGACATTAGAGAATCCCCCTCCCCCCACAATAGGGCAAACAGGAAATGCAACTGCGTTAACATGACGTTGTCGGCGTTTGCGAAGTACGGTTCAACTAACTGGACATTCGTCGTAATCGCCTATTGTCGTCGCCCTAAGATGGCCATTTTTTCAACATAGTTGTCTTTTCGTGTATTTGTAATTAACTTCCGTACATCAGTGCATGTCATAATGAATGGCCACTGCCATAACACGCATCACGAACGTACCTTACTAAATAAGGAGCTATTCAGTTAATATAGAAAGTTCTTTCCGACGTCATAAGTTGGTATGCATTGGGGTAAGGGGGATAGACATACAGATGGACGGGGAGTCAAGCAGAAGGGAGAGGCTATGTATAATATACACACGGGAAAAATGTGAAGGTTAGATGCATACAGAAAGAAATGAAAGGAGCTCCCCGACGATACCTGGTTCCTTCCTTCCCCTGTGACCTTTCCTCGTCCCCCTTGGAATGTCTTTAGCTGAGCCGAGCTCTCCCTCTCTAGAAAAGCCCCAAGACTCATTCGTAAGAGAGGTCCATGAGAAACACATTCAGTGAGTCCGAAGTGTTAATTTAAATAGGTTTTTTACTTTATATTCCAAGTTTTAGGGGTATGTACGTACTTGTTCCAGATTTAAAAATGTACCTTCAAATGTTCGGAAATTGTTGTAACCTTTTCTTATCACCTTTAATCCTTTACATCAATTTCATCCTCTGTTATTCTTCTATTTATTCTACTTTCTTCTTCCTATAGTTTAGGTGGCGAGTGCAATTTTCTTTTTATTTCCAAATTGTAGAGTTCGATGCCAAACCGGCGACGCGGATCGCGGCTGATTTCAGTCCCTGGTCGCACCAAATCGGCTTCCGTGAATCGGACCAACTGGGACGCTTGCACATACATATACACATAGATTACGAGCCCCACTCATTTTGGAAGAGTGGCAAGATTGGTAGGGTATCATGCGCTCACGGGTGCCCGTCCCCTAAGAGGTCTCCTCTTGGGGGCCCATTTCCACTTCCCGTTACCTCACCACTTTCATTGCGTGCTCATTTTAGCAGTTTGTCTGAGATAGTCCCGTTGTTTTCGGTCTTATGGACAAATTAGATGGCGAGACCCCACGAAAAGGAAGGCCAATTATATAGTGAGAGAGGAAAGCGACAGAAGCAGAATAAAAAGTTGGTCAAAAAAAAAATAACAAATTTATCATCATTATCATCTTCATTTCCGGCGCTTGTTGCAGCGCCGACCGCCAAGTGCCAGGAACAGTCTAGTGTCGTCGAAGACATTCTCCCCCAGGGAGCGGGTGTGCCGCCGGAATGTCCCGAGTAGATCTCGCAGGATGGAACAGAAAGTGGGAATTTGGAAAGGAAGACAGTGGGGGTTAATGGCTGCCCTATTAAATCGCATTTTAATATTAATGAGGGGAAATCCGTCTTTGGCTGAGGTTACTATGCAAATTGTCGCTTCCTTCGATTCTGATGGGACAATTTCTCTGACCTGGAACGTTCGATGGCGATAGAAGTCACGGTGGGGCCCCTTTGCCATTCATCCCCCATCCCTTCATGCAGACATGACACCCCCGGCCTACCCCTAGGGACCCCGAATGTGCCTTACATTTGCCCCATTTATTTCGGGAGGAGAAAATGGCCAAGGATTGAATGGCGCGGAGGAGGAAACTGAAAGAAGACACTTACAATGGCGGCGATCAAGAAAAAAAAATGAGAGACAAGTAAACTTACTTTTCGCTCCCCCCTCCCCTAAGAAAAGAGAATCGAGGGCATCGATCGCAGAAAGTTTGTAAGTAGAGATCTGTAAAGTGGTGAAAATAAAGTGTTTCAGCCGGGATGGCAAACTGTGGCCGTTAGTGCCCGGAGGGGACACAGCCCTCAAGATGACAACTGCAGCAAGGTTTCCCATGCCAAGCGAGAAATCTCCTTGTAGGTGCGTTAAATGATGGAAAATCATCAAAAGAAAGATGGAGGGGGAGAGGGGGGGACAATACAGGCATGTTAGAAACCACCACCACAACCAAAGACTAGGGAAAGGGATGAACGAGCCGCTGCACCTCCCGGCCCCGTCCAGGGATGAATTGAAGAAAGTTGGTTGGCGACTAGCCTGCAAAATTAGCTGATGGCCAAGAAAATACGTGTGAAGAAGCTCGTTAGAAACTGGGACAAAAGCGGGTTAAATGTAGATATCTAGTAAAAATAGAGCCTAAATAGACTTAAGCAAGTTTGAGATGACCAGGGTCACTGTGTCTTTGAAGGAGCGTGCCTCCTTCCCAATTACCAGGTTACCACCCTACATAGATCGGACCCTCACTTTCGGAGCCTAAAAAGCGGAAGAAGGAAAAGACAGAAAGATGAAAATAGAGAAAGAGGGAAAAAGAAAGTCAATATGAGTAAATAAGAAACAAAGAATAGAAAACGAGGGAAAGGCAAAGAAAGCATGAGAGAGAACGAACAAAAGGCAAAATAAGGAAAGAAATCAAGGCGACAGGGGTGGAAAGAAACAAAAAGACGAAAGAGAGAACAAAGGGCATACGAGAACGAAAGAAATACACTCATATAAAGATAAGAAATAAGAGAGCGAAAAGGACTTACAAATTAAGCATCATTCAACAAATGCACAGAAATAATAAAAGACAATTAATGACCTGCGGTCGACCTGTAGCTCGCTTTAGTACTGACCCCACCGTTGCCAATGACAACGAAATGGACGCTCCTTAGAAAAAAACAAGTTTATTGCCATGACAAACTTGCTGAAAGAGGCCGTTTCCTCGTGTCACACCAACTCTGCAATCTGCGATGCGCATATGTGCGTGCAAATTGCCATTAACTAAATGGGAATGTCCTCCCAATGGAGGGGGCCTCATATACCCCAAGGTCTATCATTTTAGAGAAGTGATCGGGTGGTGTCAAGCAGGTGGATGCAGAAGGATTGCGAACAACATCATCACCGTACGAGGCGGTTTTCGGGATCCCACCCCAAACCTCTGGCCAAAGCCTGCTCACACCAGAAGCTATGTTAATGTGTACATATGTCATGTTCATGTAAAGATGCCTGACTTCTGCCATCATGCAACAAACTCTAACGAAAAATTGTAAATCGAACTTGCCTCAGAGAGTGCCTATCCATTATGGCACTTAAATTACATCCGAATGAATTGGAGTATTGAGCAGAGGTTGTCGAAGGCATTTTCCCCAAATCTCGCTTGGTCAATACGAACCACCCTCGTGCGAGCGGCTCACCGGACTCTGACTCCCGAATAGAAGAATGGGGCTTGAAATTCAAGGAAAGATCTGAGCGACCACTCCACTCTAGGCTTATTTTCGAACCATTCACTCTCACAGAAACACTGAAGTTTGTTACACATTAACCACTTGGTTATGTTTTTAAGTTTTTTACCACTCGAATTTAAAGCACAATAACAACGAGAGCGTATCACATAGAAAGGGAGCTCATTTTGCGACTGCCTAATTGGGGCATGAGTCACGTAATCACGAAAGTCTATTACTAGACTATATTAAAAATAAATAATATATAAATAACATATAACATTGATGAAAACAACAAAAAATAAAACAAAGCCAAGAGGCTACAAGAAAGAAACTCGTGGAGGTCACTCTTTTGGAGGACCCACCGTCTCCGAGCCACTTAGCCTACCACTGGGTGTGGGAAAAGGAGCCGAAGCTCCTTTAGTGCAGTCCTCCTTTCGAAGGGTAACTTTAGGAATCCCGGAAAATGGCCTTACGACCATATACAGGGGCATTTCTCTCCTACACGAAACGGTCACGCTGAGGGAAGGGAGGGGAGCCGTGGTTTTAGTCGAGGCTGGGTGTGAACCCTTTGTGCCAACAGCTTTACCAGGATGTGCCCGGGCTGTGTAGAATCCGCAGAAGGGTTCTGAATGTGCGTGGAAACGACCGCAATCGTATAGTTTGAAGGGGCAGGAGAAGAGGGTGTCTTTCTTAACATTGACGCGTAGGACGTACATGGCAGCACCAGGCATGCAAGTACTACCTCTTTAGCCTCACAAAATGAAAGCCGATCCTAGACCTGAACGGTCAGGATTCTATGCTTAAGGAGATACGTAACCACATTGCTTAGAAGAAGCAGGGTGCGGTTCTCTAAAATTTACACACTTGGCCACACACGATTTGGACTTCTCCTGTGCGGCCTTGGAGCAACTTACACAGACTTCTGGTAATCCTGCCCTTTGCGTCTGCAGGAGCGATTAGTATGGCCGAAGCGGTGACAGTAATAGCACATCAGCGGCGGTGGCACGAATGCCTTCACGCAATAGCAATACTAACCGACTCAGGAAGCTTGTTACAGTCAAACTTGACGAAGAGTGTAGGGGTGGGTCTCGAGGCCTCTCCATGTTTTCTCATCATACGTTCGACCTTGACCGCTCGATGGTTGCCTAGCTCTAAAATGATTTCCTATATGGAGTAGTCTACTAGTTCCCTCGTATAAACCAATCTTTGCACGAATTTCACGTTAGAATGCGGCGTCAGACTCACCGGTGTGCCATCAAGTGTCTGAAGGGCACTAATCATAGTCGTCGTGGAGGGATTCGACGCATTTGACAAAAGGCTTCCGTCCGATAAACGGGTCACTTTCAGGTCTCTACCAAGAAAACTAGCTAGATCTCTCCTTTGATGGATCATGTTGCCCTTAGCCTACATGCTGCCATCTGTGGAGTAAATAACAAGGAAGCGTTTGAAGCCAGCGGGCTCGAAAACGCTAGCTAGCCTCTGAATGAGGGGCTCCGACGTAATTGAGGAATCCCTGAACGGGGGAGCAACGATGCCGGACGTGCCGATCTTGGCTTGGTCGCTTACCGAAACGGCAGCAAACCGTCCGTCCCCGTGGCCCCCGCGGAGGAAGCGGAGACCCGACTTTTCTTAGTCTCTTTCTTGTTCTTTTGTTTTTTAGGAGAGGAGGGTGAGGAATGATCCCGCCGCTCTCCTTCACCGGTAGGAGCCCCTAGGGCAGATGCACCGGCTTCGGCATGATACTTCTCTGAAATGAAGAAGGTCTTGTCTGTTATAGGGGCACCAGCCATGTCAGGAGATCCCCCCTCTTCATTTAAGGCTTATGGAGCCCGATCCCTCTGTGGAGGTCCTTGCACAGGGGCAGACTTGGGTTCAGTGCTTGGCCCTGAGACCAGGTTCGACCCCATGGAAAATCTTATAGTCTGAGGCTGAGTTATCTCAGGGATCAAGTCAATCTCAAAGGGGGCCTCTATTTGGCCATCCCTCCACCCCTAAGACATCACAGATCCCATTCGAGGTTCTTTTTTAGCTTCCAATACCGGCGAAACGGCATCATTCGAAAAAGAGAGGGGAGCAGGTACATTGTTGATCACCTGAGAACCTGTCTCGCATACCTGCACGACATTACGGCGCACGGGCCGACGGGCCCTGGCGTCCTTTGCACCCCTAATGGGGTTGGGCCTATCGAGCCGCCCCAACCGTGAGCGGTCAATTATGGGCCGCCCGCCTGCTTTCTTGGCAGTCCCCTTAGAAAGTAAAGGGGAACTGCCGCTGGAAATATTCACAGAGAATGGGGTCAAGGGGAGTCACCTGCACCCGCAGGCAAAGGAAAGGGCTAAGCTCCTCTCCGGTAGAAAAAATTTGGAGGGTCCCCTGAGAGAGTAAAGGGGCGGGACCTCCATTTTTTCAGTGGAGCTGCCCGAAGGTGGCCCCGATGAGGGTAGAGTGGAAGGTAAAGGAAGAGATGAATTTTTTAAGGACTCATCATTGGGCATGGTGACCCTTTGTAATTCACGGGATGCACACGCTCATCACCCCACGAAGTAGCCAGCTCTACAAGGGGTGAATACGGGGCCGGCAGAACCAGCTGCCGCCAATTGAGGCCACCCCTTTCGCCTAATGACCTGGCAGAACATCAGCATGGCGGCTCCACCTTAGGCACGGCGTAAAAAATGATAGATAATGAAAGCAGAAAGAAAGTGGATGTGAAGAAGGTGAAGGTGGGGCTGAAGCAAGTTTTTAAAAACCTACCATCCGTAACCGGAGCTCAGGGTTCATTAGGCGTTGTCCCCTACCCCCCTCAGCCCCGATCCGGGATTGTTGGCTGAGAGGAAGCTGGTCGGCGTCTACCGTGTGAAATTAGAGACCGACCAGAGAAAGTTGTGGGATAAGTTGCATAAAAAGTGAGGAAGCAGGGTAAGAATAGATGGTTTTAGAAAGAAGACGCTAAGCTGAGGCCGCACGGGAAGCTGAGTCCCGTCAGCACGGTGACCAGGAAGGCAAACCGCCACCCACCTTACGGGGCATTCGGGCCGGGAGGACATTTTTTTTTTTTTAAGAGCTCATCTGGCGACTGCCTACTTGGGCATTAGTCGCCGTATTAAAAAACAGAAAAAAACAAACCCAACACTAAAAAAAATTTAAAAAGGGAAAAAGACAACGAACAGGAAGCAAGCTCCTGCGTCGCGGAGAGGTCCCCCCGGCGTAGGAACGTGCGACCTATAAGGTAAAAAAAAAAAACAGCAACAAAAAAACAGGTTAAATAAAAGGGAGAAGGCCAGTCTCCCACCCAAAGTCTATAAGTCCACCAGTCAATGTGCACGCACTCGTCCCGAGTACAGGGGAAATGCGCTAGCGATATCACCCACCCCGGTACCGGGACAGGTAACGTGCGCGAAGATCGCCCAGAATGGAACATTCAACAAGAATGTGCCAAACAGTCTGGTGGACAAAACAGTCTTCACAGTAGGGCACTGGCGAGCGCTCCATCAAATGGCAGTGCGTCCCACGAGTGTGCCCAATTCGGAGAGGACAGAAAGCAACCTGAAGCCTTCGTGGCATTGGGGGAGGGGGGGTAGGTCCATGGAAACAGTTGCGGCGCAATGGCACGCAACTTTAAGTTCCCTTCGACCCTCTCCTATTTTCTTTGCCAAGCAGTCCCCAAAGAGCTGCCCGTATTCCTGCCATGTAGTTGGTGTGAGGAAGAGCGAAAAGCTGGTCTGGTCAGCATCCCTAGCGGACTCTTTGGCGCCTTATCGGTGTGCTCATTCCCCACAATTCTTACTCGTATATGTCCAGGAACCCACTAAGCAGAAGATAATCACGACATCTGCCCGTCTCGATAAAACCGTGGCGTAACGGATATCACCGACCAGAGGGTGCAGTATTTCTAATGCCCCGAAAGCACCTCAGGTGCTTTCTGAGTCGCTAAATAAAAACAATCCGGTCTCCGAACCAGGTTCGTGGCGTGGTATTATCTCCCATACCGAGCGTTGTATTGCAACCAGCTCGGCCGGTAGGACAGAAGCAGCGCCTGGCAGAGACCCGCTCACTTAAAAAAAAGGGGATATGACATGGAAACCAACCCCCTCTGGGACTTGGAGCCATCCGTATACACTGGCACAGTTCCAGCGTGACACGAGGTGTGCTCCAAAAAGGTCGAACTCAATACTCTCTGCGCTGTACAAGCTTTGGGAGCAGAAGCGTGGCAACAAATAACCAACTGTGGTACCCTCCAGGGTACGTCCTGCACAGAACCAGGGGTGCCACTGGCCCGAGAGCTATACCTAGCACTCGAAAGAGTTTCCTGGCCCTAAACTCAAAGGTCTTAGGGTATAACTGGCGTCTATCGGCAGCATAGGCACTGTCTAAATCAGCTGCGGATGCAGTGATAGCTGTTGGTGACTGAGGGAGGCGCCGGGCTCGCGCGTACAGGCGAATGATGCACTGTACACGGCGTACAGTGCATCTCCCCCGCATCAACTAGTAGGCTCTCAATGGGAAAAGTTCGGAAGGCACCGGTCGCCAGGCGAAGGCTCGTGTGGTGAATCGAGTCCACCTTCCGCAATACACGCTCGGCTGTGGATGCATAAAACCCGCATCCGTAGTCGAGCTTCAAACGAACAAAGTACTGATAAAAAAGTAAGGCAGCGCCCCAAGCGCTGAACGTCACGGAACGGAGAATATCCATGGCGGGTGTACATGAGACCCTAAGGCTGCGAATATGAGCCTCCCAGGTGAGGCGTCGGTCAAATACAAGACCAAGGAAACGGTGCGATTCATTCCCTTCCAGGCGTACCCCATTAAGAAACAAGTCCGGGTCTTTGTGGAGCTGTAGATGGCGGCAGAAGTGCACCACCTTAGTCTTGCCTAAGGGAAACCTAAACCTGTGCGCTTCGGCATAGCAAGATACGCGATTCAATGCCTGTTTGAGTCGACGCTCCAGAGGTGGCATCTGGGCCGCGCCAAAAGAGATCGAAAGGTCGTCCACGTAGAGCGTAGCGAAAACATCTTCTGGCCTCACTGAAGTGTTGCCGTTAATGCTGAGGGCAAAGAGTGTAAACCTGAGGACACTTCCCTGCGGGACACCCTCTACCTGCTCCATTGGGCCGGAGAGGGCTCCCTCCACCCGTACGCGAATCGACGATCTCGCAAAAATTCAGATATAATCATTGGGAGGCGTCCCCTCACTCCCATCGTGTGGAGAGTCTCCATGATACCGTATCACCATGCGGTATCATAGGCCTTCTCCAGATCGAAAAACACCGTGGCGTAGTGCTGTCTACGAAGGAAGGCCTCGCATACGGCATTTTCCAGTTGGAGCAGAGCATCCGACGTGGAGTGGAACTTGAAGAAGCCGCACTGTGCAGAAGACAGATGGCCTCCCCTGTCCAGGAAAAGGGCTAATCTAACATTTACCAATTTTTCCATCAACTTGTACATGCAAGAGGTTAGAGAGATTGGGTGGAAACCGGTCGGAGTAGAGTGATCTCTCCCCGGTTTGCGAAAGGCGAGCACAGTAGCGATTCGCCAGGAGTCTGGGAGAAGACCTTCCACCTAGATCCTGTTGAACAAATCTAACAGAAAGGCCATGCCTCGCTCACCCAGGAGTCGAAGCATGGCGTATGGGACATCGTCCGGGCCATGGGCGGTGTCCGCGCACGAAGCAAGAGCGAAATGCAACTTACTCACAGTAAATCTGTCGTTGAACGGTTCTCCTTCTCTGGAGGTAAAGTCCAGCCGGCGGCCTTCCGCGACATCACGACGTGCATTGAATGCTGGCGGAGCAGCATCCCGGCTAGAGAATGCGGAAAAGAAAAGTGATCGCGACGGATTCCACCACGGACGCGGGGTCCGAGATTGCGGTCCCATTCTCCTGGAGAACGAGAGGGGGGCTCGCGAGAACTTACCCCGAATCCTTTTGACTCGCTTCCACACCTTTGCTAGAAGGGTCTTACCGTTAAGTGAAGACACGCATGCCCGCCAAGAAGAGCGGCGGGCGTGTGCCGGGAGGACAAACTAGATTTTAGCCGCAGCAATGAGCGTGGCACATGCTACACCTGCGCCCCCCCCCTCCTTGCGGGTGTTTAAAAGGATAGATGAGGAAAGTTTAAATGTGGGAGGGGAGCAGTAGGAGAAGAAATAAGTGTGAAAAGTAAAGGCATGATATAAAACACACTCCTATCCGGAGCAGAGATTAGCCGAAAGCTGGTAGGCGACTAGCCTTCGAACTAAGCGGCCTCCCAAGAAGAGGAGGTGAGGAGAGACTCGTGAAGATATGGTGTATAATTCGCTAAAATGGACAGGTCTAGAAGAATTGAAACCCAGGTAATTTCAATCAATTTAAGACTTCAGAGATCAATGGGGCCTAGGGGGCTTACCACTCCTCAGGTACCGGGTGCAACAGTCCTCAGGGGGCCCCCTTTGCAGAGACTTAGTTATGAAGATTTAATGCCTCCCCCCCTTGTAATCAAGATTTATTTTGATTTCTTAAAAACAAGCAAAGGCGGATAGGGCAATTGACATTAACGTTCTGAAAAGACATTCAAATGAACGTTAGAGAGAGAGAGACGAAAAGTGTAAAGGTGCTTATAACCCGAGTAACTAAAAGAAGAGACTTCTCGGAGAATTAGAAACCAAACTTGGTGTGGATACGCGGCTGAGCCTACGATAGTTAAAATAAATACGCCCCCTGTCGACGCATCTAGAAAACATAGATAAAATATAGATAAATCTACGAGAGAGATCACTGAATGTGTAGCGTTGCGAGAGAGATGACTTAATGTGTAGCGTTGCGAGAGAGATGACTTAATGTGTAGCGCTGCGAGACAGATGACTTAATGTGTAGCGTTGCGAGACAGATGACTTAATGTGTAACAAATGAGAGTGAATTACATAATTGTATATAAGCGCGAGTCAAAATCTCTAATTTAATCTTGCGGTAAATTGCAAGGCTTCGTTTTGGCTGGCGTGGTTTTACCCTACATTGTCGTTAACCTTTTAACGTCTTATTTTTTATCCAAGAACAATCGTGAGTAGGAAAAGGCTCCTGCAATAGAGTCTCATTAGGTGACATTTAAACGCCCGGTTCCTGCGGAGGAGGAAAATCATCCAAGGTTAATCGGCAGGCTGCTATGTGGGGTCGCTATGTATGTGCATACGTGAGTGTGACTATGATTATACATCTAATTGGTCGTGTACGTTCTATAAGACCATGTGCCAATTTTTAATGTGTATATGTGACTGTATGTCAATTTATCCCTCTGTTTGACGTAAATCAGTTTGTTTTAATTTTAGTTAACTTGTATAGTTCAATTAAAAAGGAATCAGCCTGAAAACACGATCGAATTAAAACCACATATGGCTATAGAAGATAAACTAGAACCATATTAGAGCTAGGCAATCAAAGGATATATTTGTGGTTGAGTATTATTGTGATTATTTGTGCATTTGTGAAAAATTGGTTGAAAGAGGTGACGAAATTGGAATTTGTGCCTAAAGGCACGAGTTGTTTTGTGCACAGGATTAAGTGTACAGACGCGACCAAAAATTTTCAAACACTTGGAATTTTTCTTAGTCCTTTGGCATTTCTAGGAATATGTTGGAATCGGTTTGAATGCAAATGTCCAAAAAGATCTGGAAAGAAAAATAAATTTCCAAGTTTCTTTATAATGTTTTTTTAAATATCTGAAATGGAAATGCTATTGAAATGTACGAAATCATGATATCAGCATGTGGTATGTTCCAGTCAAAATGTCATCATATAACACATCATTATTGTTGATTGATATGATATTCTATTTCGACAAGATCTCCTAATGATGTGATAATGGCAAAGCCCGTAACTATACCATGGAGGAAAGAAGTCTGTTACGCATAATGCACGAAGAGGGTCTGAACTGTCGACAAATCGGCTGGAGCGGCGGCAGGTCATATTTCAGTGTTGCAGAAGTGTTGAAGAGGGTCCGAAAAGGTAAAAACATTTATGACCGACCTCGTTATACATGAATGGACAAAGGGTGGCCAATTCAATGCATCCGTCAAACAGTCCATCATATACTGCGAATACAGAGACTAGACTCATGGAAAACCTATCAGAAGCACCTGATCAACTTTCAGTAGAAGTGACGTCGACTGACTTGGCACGTGCTCAACGCAACTGAACCATGCGTCAGAGGAGACTAGTATTGGGGTCCCACGAGTACACGTTCCAGTTGTACTCGACCCGAGGAAAGGTTAGATCCGAAGGAGGCCGGAGGAGCAATGAAATCAACAGTGCATTTAGTGCCAATAATAAAGCATGGTGGCCGCTCTCTAAGGGCGTGGGGTTGGCTGTCAAGTTCAAGGGTGGGTCGTCACACCACCATTTGTAATGGCACCATGAATACAAAGAAGTATTAAGGTATACTGAGAGGGTGCATTCTGCCCTCATTCTGACCGGCCCCCCCCCCAAAAAAAAAATGCACGGAATGTGATTTTGCAGCAGGAAAAGGATTGTTCTTCTAAATGAAAGTGGCCGTACGAAGTTGTCAGACAGCTTCCAATGAACAAGTGAATTCTTTCATCACTGATGTGTTTTTTTTGTTTTTTGGCTTTTGGTATTTTCCATAACACCCAACTGGCGACTGTATTCAAGGGCAGAGGTCAACGTAATTAAAATTTCAGTACTAGGCTACTTTAAAATTCCCTATAACACATTAAACAAAGAAAAACGCTAAAGCAATAAAAACCAAACAACAAAGAAAAAACAAAAACATAAGAAAGGATAAAGGCAAGAAGAAGAAGGAAACACGATCTGGCGTCGGGGAGAGGCCGACTTCAGCTTGGCGCGGGAACATGAGACCAACATCGAAGCATCAAATAAAGTCATAGTTGACAAACCCGTCTCGAGTACAAGGGACAAACGGTAGCGATTGAGCTCGCCGGGTACCGGGACAGGCAACATTCACGAAGATCACCCGGAATACGACATTAAACAAGAATGTGTCGAACAGTTTGGGAGATAACGCATTGATCGCATTAAAGTGCAGAGGTGAGATCCATCATAGGGAAGGAGGGTCCTGCAAATGTGTACGAAGCAAAGACGACAGAAAGCAACGTATAACCATCGCGGCATTGAGCAGTAGGTGCATAGGAACATTCGCGGTGCAATGGCACGCACTTTAAGCTCTCCTCGGCCGTCTCCCATATTGAATTCTCACATCGCCAAGAACCCTGCAGAAGATGATCTTGATATATACCCGGCTCGCGGCAACCGTTGCGTCACGGATTCCGCAATCCATGGTGTGTAACGATTCCAAAGCCACGAGAACACTCAGAGCGTTTTGTGAGTGGTTAAAGATCACAACCAGGTTTCCAAACCGGGCACGACACGACATCTCCAGCACCGAGCGATGCATTTCATCCAGCTCGGCCGTGAAGATAGAGGCAGCGCCTGATAGAGCTTTATTGACTTCAAACAGATAGGATGCGGCGTGAGAACCGAACCTCTCCTAGGACTTGGAGTCGATGACGCACACTGGCACGGATCCACTGTGACACGAATTGTGCTCCATAAGGCCGAACGCAATACTAATGGTGCTGTGGAAGGTTTTGGAGCATAGGCGGGTCAATATTCTCCAGAGTGGCGTCCTTGTCAGTATCAGAAGCGACACAGGACCAGGATCTACATCGAGCTCAAGAAGAAGGTTCCAGGAACTAAACGTGAGGGGTTTATAGTATGATTTTCGTCTCTCGGCAGCAAAAGCACCGTCGAGATCAGCCGCAGATGCAGTGAGAGCAGCTACCAGCTGAGGGAGGCGTTGAGCTCCCGCGTAGAGTCGCATAATGTACTGTGAAAGACACAGAGCGAGTGACATCTTCCCAGCATCGACAAATAGGCTCTCAATAGGGGACGTGCGGAAGGCAACCTTGCAAGGCGCAGCAGACCGCTGTGATGAATCCAGGCCACCTTCCGCAATACACGATCGGCTTCGGAAGTATAAAACCCGCTCCCTTAGTCAAACTTCGAACGAATAAAGGTTCGATAGAAAAGAGCACAGCATATGCTGAATATCACGGGACGAAGAATGTCAATGGCGCGAGTATAAAAGTCCTACGGCTGCGAATATGAGCCTCCCAGGTGAGGTGTCGATCGAAAACAAGACCATGAAATGCGAGTACAGAGAGAGAAACGTCGTAACTGACAATTCAATTAATTGAAGCCATAGACATAATTTCAAATAAACTGTTTCCCTTTCCTGATAGCTTACAAACAAGTTGATGCTATTGCTATGATTTCGCCACTTGGACTGGCCTTCACCAAAATTATGTGCCATTTGAAAATCCAACTTTTAAAGGATTGTTCCATAAAATTTAAACCTAATGTTTATAAAAGATTCATCAATGGCACTTTCACATCATTCCATAACTCTGTTCAATCAAAACTTTTCAAAATCTTCATAAACTCATATCACCCTAAGATTTCGTTTACTATGGAACCACATCAAATAATAATTTATCTTTTGAGGATGTTAAAATAAAAAAATCTCGGTTATTAAATACTTTCTATCTTCTCAAAACGAACGTTTACTAAATTTTATAGCTTCTATAAATATTAATTTAAATTTAATGTTTTTAAAACCTTTATCCACCGCGCCTCTAATATTTGCTCCTACTGGACCCTATTCCATTTGCAAATGGACCAATTTCAACTTTTTTAAAATTGAATAATTACCTGCCCCATATTTTCACAAGTTGCATTAGGGATTTTTAAAATAATTTATTTTGCCCTACACAAAGATTTGACGTTTCCCTCATCACCACTAACTCTATAATTTAAGAAGGGGATTTTTTTGAGTATTTGAATAATAATTTCATCTTAGTTTGGTTATGACTTAGGTTTTTTATCAAAGTTATTTCTATTAATTCTTTTATAATATCAAACCAGGCCACGGCTTGGCCACTCCTCCCTATGGGGGAGGTTGCGCTTCGCAACTAAGATTAAAATTTTTTAAAAGGCAGACATGGTTAAATTTGTATAAATTTTATAAACTTCGCCAATTATAATAATTTTAAAAAGGAACTCTAAACTAAATCTCTCCTTTTTCAATATTTTACGTTGCTAAAATATAGTTATAGAAGAAGATATATAAAAATAAATTTTCTGAACTTCACCATTTGTAATTCCTTGGGTTTTAAAAGATTCACCATTTCGATACTTATATTTATTTCTGAACTTCACTATTTTTTATTTTTTATATTATAAAAGAATTATTAGAAATAACTTTGATAAAAAAACATAAGTGATTATCAAACTAAGATGAAATTATTATTCAAATACTCGAAAAAATTCCCTTCTTATATTATAGAGTTAGTGATGATGAAAAACAAAATGAAGTTCAGAAATAAATATAAGTATCAAAATTTTGTGATTTTTTTTTTATAACCCAAAGAATTACAAATGGTCAAGTTCAGAAAATTTATAAAAATTTAACCATGGCTTGTTTTTTTTAGATTTTAAATTTTAATCTTAGCAGCGAAGCCCCTCTTCCCGTAGGGGAAAGTGGCGTTTAACTATTCCTCATTTATTCTTTGAATTCCCAGTTAATTTCTATTCCATAGTCTCCGTTCGAGCTTGCGAAAAGTGTTCCTTAAAAGCTATTCTATTCAGAGACTTTTTTGGTTCTCTGCGTAGCTTAGTGTACTAACGGCATACTTTTAACTGTGATCAAAGCGGTGCTCGCTGCCTCAGTGTGCCTGGTTCGAATCGCTTCCCTGCAGGGATTTTTTTGAAAAAAGGTAATAAAAATATTACTGCAAGGAAAAATTATTCCGTTTTCTCTTTCAATGTGGTTTAATGGATTCATTTTCATCACTCTCTGGCGCTACTTTGAGATATATATATATATATATATATATATATATATATATATATATATATATATATATATATATATATATATCGTGGAAAGTGAATGATTAGCGCATGAGTTAGGTAGACAGAGTGTAACAAACTAAGAATATAAGTGTGAATTCATGTACGTAAAATAAATAGCGAATGAATCGATATGTGGTCTATCGTGTGTACGCAAAGTAATATTCATATAGGCAGAGGCGTATCTTCCAGGTACCGGTACAAGATAGCAATTATCCATGCAGATGGTTCGTGATCTCTTAAATTACACGTCGATCAAATACAGTACTTCAGTTCTTCAACAAAAATTTCACTTTTTTAACAATGAAAAGAAATAATTAGACTCCTAACAATGGGCTTAATTTCATCATTAAATCCATATGTTATGCAAATTTTATGCAGCTACGGTATATATGGCCAAGAAGAAAATCGTAGCTCAAACATCCGTCCTCTTCTTATATGTGCATATATTTTTACGGATTTGTAAAGGTCTGCATGTACATATTTCTTTTGGATTAAAAAATTTAATGATGTGTGTACAACAATTTTTTTGTACAAGATATCGTGGTCATTTTGGTTCTTTCTAATGAAAATCAAAGTTTTTCGGCGCGCTGATCAAATAAGAGAATAGAAGTAACGTGAAAACTTTATTTACTTTTAGAGATCTTTAACTCTTTTCACTATTCCTTTTATATCTGCCTCTCCCCCCTCACACTTTTCCCCATGTTACTTACATGATTAGAAATTGCATCGCATTTTTGTCCTGTATTAGCGCGGAATTCATGAACCATTTACATAACTGGGCTAGACGAGAGGCCCTCAATTGAAGCTTATTCGAGTCCAGAATTCCACCGAAATGGATGTGCGCTGCGCCCGTCAGACGGGCTCGAGACGAAGGTTTTCCCAATCAGACACAAAAATGACCCAGTGGCTCAGGCGATGGAATCTTACACCAATGTACTTGGGTTCGATTCTCGTCAGTTATATCCACATAGATCATAACGCTCATCGATTCTCTCCGGGAAACGCTCATCGCTTCTCTCCTGAAAACGCTCATCGCTTCTCTCCTGAAAACGCTCATCGCTTCTCTCCGGAAAACGCTCATCGATTGTCTCCGGGAAACGCTTGTCGCTTCTCTCAGGAAAACGCTCATCAATTCTCTCCGGGAAACGCTCAACGCTTCTCTCCGGAAAACGCTCATCGATTGTCTCCGGGAAACGCTCGTCGCTCCTCTCTGGAAAACGCTCGTCGCTTCTGTCTAGAAAACGCTCGTCACTTCTCTCTGGGAAGCGCTTCTCTCTTACAGATTACAAACGCTCGTCGTTTCTCTCCGGAAAACGCTCGTGGCTTCTCTTTGGAAAACGCTCGTCACTTCTCTCTGGAAAACGCTCGTCACTTCTCTCTGGAAAGCGTTCGTCAATTCTCTCAATTCTCTCCGGGAAGCGCTTCTCTCTTACAGATTACAAACGCTCGTCGTTTCTCTCCGGAAAACGCTCGAGGCTTCTCTTTGGAAAACGCTCGTCACTTCTCTCTGGAAAGCGTTCGTCAATTCTCTCAATTCTCTCTGGGAAGCGCTTCTCTCTTACAGATTACAAACGCTCGTCGTTTCTCTCCGGAAAACGCTCGAGGCTTCTCTTTGGAAAACGCTCGTCACTTCTCTCTGGAAAACGCTCGTCGCTTCTCTCCTGAAAACGCTCATCGCTTCTCTCCGGAAAACGCTCATCGATTGTCTCCGGGAAACGCTTGTCGCTTCTCTCAGGAAAACGCTCATCAATTCTCTCCGGGAAACGCTCAACGCTTCTCTCCGGAAAACGCTCATCGATTGTCTCCGGGAAACGCTCGTCGCTCCTCTCTGGAAAACGCTCGTCGCTTCTGTCTAGAAAACGCTCGTCACTTCTCTCCGGGAAGCGCTTCTCTCTTACAGATTACAAACGCTCGTCGTTTCTCTCCGGAAAACGCTCGTGGCTTCTCTTTGGAAAACGCTCGTCACTTCTCTCTGGAAAGCGTTCGTCAATTCTCTCAATTCTCTCCGGGAAGCGCTTCTCTCTTACAGATTACAAACGCTCGTCGTTTCTCTCCGGAAAACGCTCGTGGCTTCTCTTTGGAAAACGCTCGTCACTTCTCTCTGGAAAGCGTTCGTCAATTCTCTCAATTCTCTCCGAGAAGCGCTTCTCTCTTACAGATTACAAACGCTCGTCGTTTCTCTCCGGAAAACGCTCGTGGCTTCTCTTTGGAAAACGCTCGTCGCTTCTGTCTAGAAAACGCTCGTCACTTCTCTCCGGGAAGCGCTTCTCTCTTACAGATTACAAACGTTCAACGCTTCTCTCCGGAAAACGCTCATCGATTGTCTCCGGGAAACGCTCGTCGCTCCTCTCTGGAAAACGCTCGTCGCTTCTGTCTAGAAAACGCTCGTCACTTCTCTCCGGGAAGCGCTTCTCTCTTACAGATTACAAACGCTCGTCGTTTCTCTCCGGAAAACGCTCGTGGCTTCTCTTTGGAAAACGCTCGTCACTTCTCTCTGGAAAACGCTCGTCGCTTCTCTCTGGAAAACGCTCGTCGCTTCTCTCTGGAAAACGCTCGTCGTTTCTCTCCGGAAAACGCTCGTGGCTTCTCTTTGGAAAACGCTCGTCACTTCTCTCTGGAAAGCGTTCGTCACTTCTCTCCGGAAAGCGCTTCTCTCTTACAGATTACAAACACTCGTTGTTTCTCTCCGGAAAACGCTCGTGACTTCTCTTTGGAAAAAGTTCGTCGCTTCTCTCTGGAAAGCGTTCGTCAATTCTCTCCGGGAAGCGCTTCTCTATTACAGATAAAAAACGCTCGTCACTTCTCTTTGGAAAGCGTTCATCACTTCTCTCCGGGAAGCACAAATCGCTTCTCTCTTACAGATCATAAAACGTCGCCATTTCCTATTTTTCTGAAATTCTGGGCATTGATTTGAACTCCTATTGGCCCTGGATCTTGGTCCGAAGTAAAGGGGATTTAGCCCTTCGTGTCCTCCCGTAACACTAAATTTAGGTGAATGGGCTGAAAATGAATCTAGAGGCAGATTAACTGGATATTAACTGAATATAGAATGAGAGTTCAAACAAGAAAACTAGGAATATAGTTCGAAAGGAATAATTTGGCGGGAGTAAATTTTATTCCATATACATATATATTAATTTTATCCTTTTGACCTATTTATACCTATTTCTATTCGATTTAACAACCCTAAACCGACCCTTTCTTTACCTTTTCATTTAAGACACGAAAGAGTGAAATCGTATTTGAAAAGTGACAGTTAGGGATAGCTGCCAGACATACAGCACTAATAAAATAAAAAAAGTAACTCTAGTGGCCAACGTTAAATCTAGTGCTAAATATTAAAAAATAGCCGTAAGCACACATGAGCATCTCCACTATAATGTCCTCGGAGAGTGATGTGAGTAAAGAAGATGTCAAACTTCTGGATTCTTTTTACCATAGCGCACAATCTGGCAAGTGCCCCAAGGGCACAAAGCGCGGTAATCAATATGTTACATTAGAAATAAAAAAATATCACCGGACAAAACAATATACACTAGACTTAAAGTAACCAACAAAAACAAGAAACAAAAAGGCAAGAAGAAAGTGAACCAGCGAGTCTTTGCGAGTTGCTATATATCACGATACGTTTTCCGAACCGAGCACAACACGCCCTTCCCCGTAATGAGTCCTGTGTTACAATGAGTTCACCCGTGAAGAGAGACAAGGCACTTAATATAGCCCCGCTGACTTTAGACAGGGCATAAGACGTGGAAGCCGAACGCCTCGTGGGACTTGAAGCCATCCATGCCACTTGCACGGATCCAGCGTGACACGAAGTGTGCTCCGAAAAGACCGAGCGCAGTATTCTCGGCACTGTGGAAGCATTGAGTTCAGAACTGTGGCGTATGCAGAGTAGTTACCGAATCAATAGATAAACCAAGCCTTTAAAGGAGAATCCTTGCCCTAAACTCAAGGGGATTAGGCTATGACTGGCGCCTCTCGACGCCATAAACAGCGTCGAGGTCGGCTGCGGATGCAATGGGAGCCGTTGTTGACCGAGAGAAACGTTGGGCTCCTGCGTGCAGACGCATAATGTACTTTGCACGGAACAGGGCAAGTGGAATCTACCCGGCATCGACAATCAAGCTCTCAATAGGTAACGACCGTAAGACACCAGTCACCAGATGGAGACCGATGTGGTAGATCGTGTCCATATTTCGCAATCCACTCACGTTGCAGATATGTTAAGCTCGCATCCGTATGACCTAAAAAAAAGAATGATAACAGTACCCCTATCAATACCCCATGTGCTGAACATTATGGAACGGAAAATGCCAATGACACGAGTACAAGAGACCTTAAGGCTGCAAATATGGGCATCCTAAATGATACTTTAGTCAGAATCAAAACCAAGCACACTGTACGATTCTACCACTTCCAGGCCACCACACTTTAGGAAAAGGTCCGGGTCGAGTGAATCCGTCGGTGGCTAAAAAGGGGCACTACCCTAATCTAGACTAAGGAAAACGGAAATCAATGCGCTTCGGCTCAGCGAGAGATGCGGTTCCATGCCTGTTGGAGTCGACGCTCTAGAGTTGGTATCTGGGCCGCAGCAAAATAATGGAAATGTCGTCATGTAGACCGTACCGAGAACATCTTCTGGCAAAAACGAAGTGATACCGGCAAAATTTCTACGGGACGTCTTCTTCTTGCCCTATTAGGCCAGAGTGAGTTCCCTCACCCTTGGGTGGAATCGACGATCTTGTAGAAATTCAGATATAAAAATTGCAAAGCGTCGCATTGCCCCCACCGAAAGGAGCATTTACCTTACTGATTCCTAACGTGGGCTCGGGGGATAGTTTAGAGAGGCGTAGGATCAAAGAATATTTTTCTGATAATGAGTATCCATCTCTTTTTATATAATTTAAAAAAAAATGAGAACTTAACAATAGGTATATGAAGTAAGATAAAAATTGTTCCATTACCCAAGTGAGATAGGTCACTTCAACTTGCTTGTGGTTGGAACATGATGAATCATGTTGCACTGTGACGAGGTTGAAAGCAAATACCCTAAAACTGCTGCATCATCAAGGGAACTTTTGATTTATTTATCCTCGTCGTATTTGTTTGAATGTGGCTTCAGTGTTGTTGGCGATTTGCTCTGAGCCAAATGATACCAACTTGAAATTAAGAGAGGTGATTTACGGCTGAAGCTAACAAAATTGTCCCGGCGAATAAACGATATCTGCCGTAAGCGGAAGCCACAAGATTCTCACTAAACTAAAGTAATTCACGTATTCTTTGTGGTCAATAAATATGTTTGTTAAGTTCTTTTGTACTAAGTAATTATAATTACACTATTAAAAAGTTATATATTTTTACTTTTATTCAACCATTGATGGGGGCATACGTATTTATATAAAGTTTTGTAGGTGCTAAAAGGAAAGAGCTTAGGAAACACTGGACTAAATGATACCGTATCACTTTTTAAGGGAGCCAATCTGGCGACTGCCTACTAGCGCAAAACTAGTGGTAATCACGATACAGACTCATACTAGGCTAGATTAAAAAGCAAAAAAAAACACATAAAAGCAAATAAAGCTACTAAAAACAACAAAACAAAATGAGCAGAAAAGCAAGAAGAAGAAGGATAACAAACACTCCGGCGTTGGGGAGAAGCCCGCCTCTCCCTGGAGTAGGAATATACGGCCTACAATAAACAGTCAAATTAGGTGGAGGAGGCCAGCTCCTCCAAAAAGTCTTAAAGTCGTGCGTGAAGATCAGCCAAAGGGGTGTATTCAACAAGAATGTGCCAAATAGTCTCGGGGGCGAGCGCTCCAATAAATGGCGATGCGTCCCGCGAGTGCATCCAATTCGAAGACGACAGAAAGCGACCTGAAGCCTTAATTGCATTGGTGGTAGGTCCATGAGAACAGACGCTGCACAATATCACGCGATTTTAAGTTCCCATTGGCCTTCTTCCATATTCATTGCAAAGCTGCCCTGATTCATACTATGTATTTGGTATGGAGTTAAACGCTGGTCTGTGGAAGCTTTGAGAGCAGAGGCGTGTCGATAAATAGTCAAAGGTGGTATCTTCCAGGGTTATTTACTGGGTAGGACAAGAATCGCCACTGGCCGAGAGATAAACTAATCTGTCGACGGAATTTCCTAGACGTAAATCTGAAGGGCTCAAGGTATAAATAGCGTCTCTCAGCGGCATAGACACAGTCGAGATCGGCTGCGGATACAGTGAGAGCCATTGATGCCTGGGGGAAGTGCCGATCTTGCGAGTACAGATTCATAATGTACTGTGTCGGCCCAGAGCGAGTGGCATTTTCTAAGCATTGGCAAGTATGCTCTCTATGATGAGCGTTCGGAAGGCGCCGGTCGCCAGGCAGAGACAGGTTTGGTGGATCAAGGCCACCTTCCGCAATACAGGCTAGGCTGCGAATGCATAAAACTCGCATCCGTAGTCAAGCTTCGAACGAACAAAGGATCGATAGAAAAGTAGAGCAGTAGCCCTATGATTACTCCTGGTGCTGAACGTAACGGAGCGCAGAATGTCTATGGCGCGGTTACATGAGACCTTGAGGCTACTAATATGAGTCTCCCATGAAAGGTGTCAATCGGGTCGGGGTGGAGTTTTAGATGGCGAAAGTTTTTGTTTTGTTTTTGTTAGGGGCCAATCTGGCGACTGCCTACTTGGGCATAGGTCGCCTTACTCAATACAAACTAAGAGTAGGCTATGTTAAAATAACAAGTAAATAATAAATAACAAGGATAAAAAGATCATAGGCTAAAAACAAAAACATTTTTTTCATTTCGGGAGCACATCTGGCGACTGCCTACTTGGGCATAAGTCGCCGTATACAACACAGCCTAATACTAGGGTATATTAAAACAAACAAATAACAATATGTAAATAACAAATAACAAAGATAAAAAAAAAGTTAAAAGCAATATCAACATCAAAAAAACAAAGCAAGAAGGAGGAAAGAAAGAGCGATCCGGCGTCGGGGGTAGGCCCTCATTCCCCTGCGCAGGAACATGCCACCTTCAAAGAAAAAAAACAATCAAAAAGAGGAGAGGAGGCCACTCTACTCTAAAAGGTCGTATAGTCCACAGGCCTGTGTGCACGAATCCATTCCGAGTACGAGAGACAAGCAGTACCGACCGCTCTCGTCCCGGTAGCGAAATAACTAACATGCACGAAGATCACTCAGACTGGGACATTCAAAAAGAATGTGCTGAAAAGTCTAAGCTACAACTCAGTCGTCGCAATGAAGCGCAGGAAGGCGCTCCCTAAAATAGCGGTGCGTCCTGCGAGTCTGTTCAGTTCGGAGACGAGAGAAAGCAGCCTGAAGCCGTCGCGCCCATTTAGGGTAGATCCAGGGAACAGTCACGGCGATATGACACATAACTTAAGTTTCCCTCAACCGTATCACATCTTCTTTGTCAAGCAACCAGTATTGCTGCCATGTAATGGGTGTGAGGAAGAGCGAAACGCTGGTCTGGTGCCCAGTCCTCGAGGGCTCTTTGGCGCGCTCATTCCCCGCAATTCATACATGTTCAGGAACCTAGCAAAAGATAATCGGGACATTTGCACGGCTCGCCAAAGCCGTGGCGTCACATATATGGTAAACCAGGGGATGCGGAGATTCCAATGCCCCGAAGGCACAAGGTGCTTAGCGAGTCCCCATAAATCAAAATCCGGTCTCTGAACTGGGCACGCTGCGTTATCTACCGTACCGAGCAATGTATTGCAAGGATCTTGGCCGTGAAGATAGACGTAGCACTTGGCAGAGCCCTGCTGACTTCAAAAAAGGAGGACACGGCATGGAAACCAACCACCTCTTGGGATTTGGAGCCACCCTTATACACTGGCACGGTTCCAGCGTGACAGGAAGTGTGCTCTAAAAAGGCCGACGCAATACTCCAGGAACTGTAGAAGCTTTGGGAGCAGAGGCGTGGCGACAAATACTCAAAGGTGGTACCGTCCAGGGTGGCGTCCTGTGCAGAGCTAGGGGCGCCACTAGCCCGAGAGCTATATCGAACTCTCGGAAGGAGTTTCCTAGCCCTAGACTCAAAAGACTTAGAGTATGACTGGTGCAATACACGGTAGACTTCGAACGAACAAGGGAACGATAAACAAGTAAGGTAGTAGCCCTATCAGCGCACCAGACGCTGAACGTTACGGAAAGAAGGATATCCCCTTCGTGGGCATAATAGACCGTAACGCTGCGAATATGAGCGTCCAAGTTGAGGCGTCGATAAAATATAAGACCAATGAAACGGTGCGAGTCCACCACTTCCATCCAAACCCTATTTAGAAACAGGTTTGGGTCGGCGTGTAGCCGTGGATGGCGCCAGGAATGCACCATCTTAGTCTTAGCCTAGTAAAACCAAAGACTGTGCGCTTTGGCATAGCCAGAGACCCGGTTCAATGCCTGTTGGAGTCGAAGCTCCAGGGTAAGCATCTGGGCCACACAAAACAAGATCGAAAGGTCGACAACGTAGAGCGTAGCGAGAATATCTTCTGGCAGCACCGAGGTGATGCCCTTGATGCTCAGGGCAAAGACTGTGGCACTGAGGACACTTCCATGAAGGACACCCTCTTCCTGCTCCAGTGGGCCGGAAAGGGCCCCAACCAATCCGTACGCGGAATCAACGATCTCGCAAAAATTCAGATATAATGATTGGAAGGCGTACCCTCGCTCCATCGTGTAGAGAGTCTCCATAATACTGTATCGCCATGCGGTATCATAGGCCTTCCCCAGATCAAAAAAATACGGTGGCTTAGAGATGTCTACGAAGGAAGTCCTCGCAGACGGCATGTTTCAGTCGGAGCAGAGCATCCGACGTGGAGTGGAACTTGCGGAAGCCGCACTGTGCATGAAACAGATGGCTTTCGCTCTCTAAAAAGGGCTAATATAGCCTTTACCAATCTCTCCATCATCTCACAAGCGCAGAAGGTTAGAGAGATTTGGCGGAAAACGACCAGGGTACAATGATCTCTCCCTAGTTTGCGAAAAGCGAGCATAGTAGTGATTCTCCAGGAGTCTTGGAAGATACCCTCTACACTGAACATTTTGAAGAAATCTAACATAAAGCCCATGCCTCGCTCACATTAAGGAGTCGAAGCATGGCGTAATGGACATCACCCAGACCAGGGACAGTGTCTGCGCACGAGGAGAGAGCAGAACGCAACTCACTCAAAGTAAACCTTTCGTTGAAGGGTTCTCCGCCTCTGAAGGTAAAGTCCAGTCGGTGGCCTTCCGTGACATCCCGACGCGCATTGAATAGTGACGGGGGGTCCGAGATTGCACCCATTCTCCTGGAGAAAGGGATTGAGGTCATGCGAGAACTTGCCCCGAATCCTTTTGACTTGCTTCTACACCTCTGCCAGAGATTGCGGTCCCATTCTCCTGGAGAAAGGGATTGAGGTCATGCGAGAACTTGCTCCGAATCCTTTTGACTTGCTTCTACACCTCTGCTAGAGAAGTCTTCGCTTTAAGTGATGACACCTATAGCCGCGAGGAAAAGCGGCGTGCGTGCTTGGAAACATAGGGGAACCTAGCCCTAGCTCAACAAAATTCACAAACAAAATTAACCATTTGGGAGGCGCTTATAGTGCATGTAGGCATAACGCTCCTGTTTGAGGGCTGCCTCACACTCGGCTAACCACCACGGGAGCAGTCGGCGTGCAAAACAACTATACGTTCCAGGAATATTAGTTAGGCCCACGGTAAATAGGTTGCCGGAGAAGAACTCAACGGCCTCATCTACTGACATAAACTACTCGATTGAGACAAAAAATATTCATTTCCTGAAATGCGGACACCGGAGCAAGCACTCAGGCGGCAGCGGCCTAGAAAACTATATTTGAATTGAAGAGAGATCAGTACCATGAAGTTCAATGACTACCTAACACCCAAAATCAGGCCGTGCATCCAGAAAGCACAAATATAGATCAAGGCAGGAAAATGATGCGGTTCTCAGGGTAGTGATGCATAAACTCATCCACAATTAGGACATCTATCTCCAGCTCGTAGATCAGGTTGGCAAGGATTTGACTTCTAGTATTAATCGAGTATTTTCCACAAAAGGGGTGTTTACCGTTTAGAACTCCGGGCAAAAGAAAGGGCATCGGCAACCGAACCACGACTCAGTAGAAGTCCCCCGCGTCAAATTAGGCTGACGGTGTAATGTTCGCGGAAATAACAGTATACTTCCTATACAGCTGCAGCTGCATAGCTACTGCTTGAAACGAGGTAGCTAAAACAAAGACAAGAACGGATACATCATGCCGGGTATAAATCTCGCATCTCCTGCCCGGCCCCAATCCCTTGGTGGTAGGGTCGCCAAAACCATTATACTCCGGGAGGGTTGAGGTGGACACACGCTCAGCATGGTTTCCTGCAAAAAGATAACTAACGTGGAACGGGAGGAGACGAGCTTTCGCACCTGCTCCCAGGTGGCACGGAGTCCGCAGTAATTCCATTAAATGTATATCCCTTCCAGGCCTAGCCAGGAGGACATGCGGAGGACTAATTCGAAGATAATACTCTCACGGAATGGCCGTACGATTCCCGGAGGCAGAATTCATGGCAGTGTTGGCCGATCAATGCGCGAAGATCGTTGTCACATTCGAGGACTTATCGGGGGAGGTTGGGCTCGCCATGCGAGTCTTTTCCTTCCTCCGCCTCGAAACCTTAGGCAAGCTTTGCCGGCTTCGGAGGCGGAGGTCACTCTTTTAGAGGATCCACCGTCTCCGAGCCACCCAACCTACCAATGTGTGTGGGTGAAAGAGCCGAAGCTCCTTAAGTGCTGTCCTCCTTTCGGAGGGTAGCTTTAGGAACTCCGGAAGATGGCCTCATGACCAACTTTAGGGTCTTGCCTCCTGTGAGTCTAACGACTCGTTGGAGGCGTGCCGCTGTTTCGCCTTACATGGGAGGGGGAGTCCTGGTTTTAGCCGGGGCTGGGTGTGAACCCTTTGTGCCACTAGCTTTAACAAAGAATTTCCCGTGGTGGGTATAACTTGCAGAAGGGTTCCGAATTGTCGCAAAGGCGACTGTGCTCGTAGGCCTCGACGACCTAGAGGCAGAAAGGTTTAAGGCTTAAGGTAAGTTACTAGTGGGTTGCTGCCCAATACAAGTGGATTCTATACGGCCGCTAGGGTGAAACGAGAGATATCATCTATAAAAGGTGGAGGAAACCACATTGAGACAAAAATGTAAAAATCGACGGGTTAAAAGATTCCTCCGCCAATATGAATCGAAGACGGGTGTGTTGAGGAATAGTTAAAAGGGTCGGGAAACAGGACAACCGGAGAATGGCGAAATGGCTACAATCCAATAAAAGGTGGGCAACCGATTGGTCCCCACCACAAAAACGACAGCAAGGGCTGATATGAGCTTCACCCGAAACAAGATGGCGGTGAGTAAGTCTCGTGTGGCCAATGCGAACTCGGCAAAGGGCCACCTCCAACGACCGCATTCTATGACGACTCGAGGGCCAAGAGCGAATAGAATTTTTAATTTTGTATAGTTTGGATGATGAACAGTCCTCCCATTCATTCTGCCACAGTTCAAAAATATACTTACTTATTGAAGGAAAGTAGTCCCTAAAAGGCAGACCTGAGTTCTCAGGGGACACAGAATGTGCTGAGCGGGCCAGCCGACCAGCCTTCTCGTTGCCCAGGACCCCCACATGCCCAGGGACCCAGCAAAAAATAATTCTATATCGGGATGCATTTTGGATCAGCCAGTTGCAAATTTCTGTGACCAGGGGATGGGACGCATTACAAGATCTAATTGACTGTAAGACACTCCTTGAGTCGGAAAAAATGACAAAATTACTAAAAGGTAAAATTTAGATGAGTCTAAAGGCTAAAAGGATTGCTGAAAGTTCAGCGGTAAAAATGGATGCTGCTGGCGGCAAAGATAGAGTTAGGAATTCTCCTCCTGGGTAGATTGCTGCGGCGCCCATGACATCGTCAGACTTAGAGCCATCCGTGTATAATGGGCAGCATTGTTTGTATGAGGTCGAATGCTCTAAGAACAGGCTCTTAGTGATGCGAGGGTCCATGGATGACTTCTCCAGGCTCCACATGTTGGTACATACTATGGGAAGAGTAGCACGCAACCTACGGGTCAGTAAAGATGGAAGGGTAAGGACCCTTGGAGCACCCAGGTTATAGAGATGATCTCCTATGCGAAGGTTCAAAAGGCGGGATAAAGATGGCAACTTATCAATCCATTGAACGAGCAGAGGTCGGGTATCGATAAGGTCCACTAGATAGGCGAAGGAAGAGGGAAATAAAGGGCAGTGGAAGAGAGCAATAGAGGAGGGAAGAAAGAGGGGCATGTTAAAAGTCTTGTTGGCAGCACCATGGGTCCCCTAAGGGGCCCAGGGCTGACCCCCCCCTTGTCACGAGAAGGCCAGAGCCTCTCTGGGAACAACCCCTGAAGAAAAGATCCCAGAGAGGGAGGGGGTAGGAGCAGAAGGTGCTTTTTAAAATCGAGGCATAAAACGTCCTAGGTAGTGGCGAGCGCGTCAGTAACAAGTACTTAGCCTCATGAAACGAGACAAGATCCGTAGCCTAAACGTCTCCAGAAGATACGCACCGCATTGCTTCAAAGAAACGAAGTGCGGCTATCTGCACTTGACACACTTGGCCTTAGACGATAGGGACTTATTGTCTTCGGTCTTGGAGTAAATCACACAGGCTTTGGCTAAACCCAAATTTGCACATCTACAGGAGCTCTTCTTATGGTTGAAACGGTGGAAATATTAGCACCTCCGAGGCAGTGGCATGAATTCCTACACGCGGTAGCGATACCAAACGGCACGCACCAACTCACGGATCCTATCACGGCCAAACGTGACGAGGAGTGTAGGTTGGGTCTCGAAGCCCCTCCCTGTTTTCTCATCACTCGTTATACTTTGACCATACTCCATTATCGGCCAGTTTTAAGTTGATGTCATCAATGGAGTAGTCAACGAGTTCCCTCGCGTAGACTCTCGTCTGAGAAACAGGACCCATTTGGTTCTCTACCAATCAAAATACTTAGTGCTCTCCTATGATTGATCATGTTGCCCTTGGCTAACATGCTACCCTCATTGGAGCGAATAATAAGGAAGAATTTGAAGCCAGCGGGCTCGAAAACTTCAAGTGGTATCCCAATGAGCGCCCCAAATCTAATCGAGGCTCCACTCAGCGGCTTTGTTCTTGGTCTGGGAACCTCCCACCCTGGGGTGGTTCAGCACAGAACGTGGCAATCAGCCTGGCGGCTTGCCTAAACGGCAGTTTATCCTCCTTCTCGGAGCCCCCACAGAGTGAGAAACCCCTAGTGAATTTATTCTTGCTTCTTCTCTTTTTAGGAGGGGGCGATGGTAAGGAATGAACTCTATTCTCTTCACCACCGGAAGGAGCCCTTATGCAGGATGGACGGGCCTTAGTAAGATTCTTCTACAAGATGGACATGGTCTTAACTGTCAGATGAGTACCAGCCGGGAACGAGGTTCTTCTTCTCTTAATGAGTCCTAGGGGTCCGAACTGCTTTGGGGTTTGGTAGCAAAGCCGGGTTCGACCCCATGAAAGATCCTACCATCTGAAGCTGGGTCACTTTCGGTACCCTTTTCATCACATGGGGGCTTCTGTGTGGACATCCGTTTCCCGAGGCATCGGATCCCATTCGAGGTATCTTCCGTCTCGCACTCAACATGTTTCGAACCGACCTTAATAGGGAAAGAGGGGTGGGCGCAGTCAAGCCAAGCCCCCACAATGTGAATATACACGATTGCAGGACTTCAAAGGGCACCGTCCGATGTGCCTCGAATTCAATTACTCCCTTAATGGGATTGGCCCTGTCGAGTCGCTCCCAACGGGAGCGGTCAATTTGGGGCCGTCTATCTATTCTATTGACAGTGCTCTGTGATATAATATGTAGAATGCAATTCATCGAAAGATGGACTCGTCCATGGGCAACTCCCCCAAAAGAGGTGAGGGATAAACACCCGCCCCCGTGGTCGTACGAAAGGAGTAAGCCTCCTCTCCGGTAGAAAATAGTTGGAGTGCTCCCTACAAAGCACGTAGAGGGGAAATGCCTTTTCAGAGGTGGAGGTCTCCAAGAGCGGCTCTAAAGATGGCAAAGGAGAACCCTGTTGCCGTATGGCGATAGTGAAAGGGGTGCTCTTCCGCCAGTCGAAGGGGTGCCTCTATTTTCCTCATCCTCCCTGGCATCTAGGGAGGACGATGTCGCCCTTGGAGGTTGCTCTTTATGCGCTTTCTCACTCTTGTTTTTAGTTGTCACGATGATCAAGGACAAAAGGGGACCTCATGGGAAGTAGGTACCATCACCTCTCTTCTATGCGTGTGGAGTTTAAAAGAAAAGTATCCATAGGATCAGAAATTTCAGAATATGGTCATTTACATATATAATCGGTGCCGGTCCAACGTTGATTGGCCTCTCCAACTCGGACCACCACTTAGGCAAAATTTTCCTAGAACTTTGACCATAAATGATGGTGCCGGCGTAGCCACCTTGTGTGTGTGTGTGTGTGTGTGTGTGTGTGTGTGTGTGTGTGTGTGTACTGGAGGAAAGTGAGGCAAGTCAATGGCCCAGCACACCCCGTACCTTACGATACACACTGTCACTCGACTAAGGCTCATAAGAGGACGACAGTGCGCCGGGCAGCCAGAACATCTTTGAGTAGAATAACAAGTGTGGAAAGGAGTAGAAAGGTATATGATAAAGTGAAGTAGAGATAGGTGGGTCAAATAACTAGTAGGGTTGGTACCACCGATTATTTTCATACCCAGGTGCTAGATGATGGTAGAGTGTCATTCAGTCACCGAGGCACCCTGATGACTACTGGTGGAAACACCCCTCCTGGCCCAAAGTTTGGGGAAGAAAAGGTTGAGTGGAAAGACGTTATGATAATAATAAATAATACTTATGATAAATAATAGTATCTAATAATAATAATCATAAATAATTATAAATACTCGTAATAATAATTAGTAATGATTAATATAAAAAATACCCATAAATAATATAGGAATCATACTAAATAATAAATATTGATAGTAACATAGAACTAATAATACTAATCACAATAAATAATTATAATACATAATATATAATAACAAATACTAATAATATATAATATAAGAATCATATTAAATATTAATAATAATAGTAGAAAATAGGAGAATGATAACAATAATAATGCTTGTTTGGGAATTCCACGTGGAATTTCTTTTCCAGCACGGAAGTGACGTCCAAGAGCTGGACAAGGTTCTAGAATTTGGTTAGGCTTAAATTGGTAAGCCTCCCCCTCCCCTTCCATCCACAAGCGGTAGCCTCGAACCGCGTCCACCTCGAACCACCTTTTCGCGGGTTAGAATCGCCTCGACGTGGAGATTCGAGGCAATTCGAGAGTAGCGCTGTTCTCCCCCACCCCTGCGGGAGGAGACTCGGATATATATAGGGCTCGTCTTCCATGTGGGAGACACAGAGTTGAGGAGTCTCGCCCAGACCCAAGAAGATTCCCCTAGTTCCAAGTCAGGTGCTAACAGCAAAGCAAAGTGACGGCTGAACTTTTTGTGTGTTGGAATTAACCCAGCCAGTGTGGTAATTCCATTTGACGATCGCCACCGAGCGATTTTTCTGACTCCACTCATCAACTCCTGTCGAAGCCCTCCTCGTTTTTGGGTGGCAAAAATACCCTCCCCTGGACCAGACGTTACCAAGCCCCCCATGCCTTTGAAGAACCGTTATCACGTCAACTTCCCGCTCATAAGCTCCGAGCGCCCTCGCACTCACGTTTATTGCTTGCAGAAGACATCCGTGAAACCTTACCCTGACGTCTCGCCCGTAATTCTCCGTAAGCCAAACCCTCTTCCCCTTCAGCAACCCATTTGAGTTAATTCTTCCCATTTGAATTGTCTCCTTCTCTAAAGCATTCAATTCTAACTTCAGAGTCTGATGCATAACTTTGCAATTCCCCCCTCGTTCACCGATGTAATTTTACCCATTATTTCTCTTATTTTATGTAAATAAGATTATATTTTTGTACATGCCTCTTTAAATAACTTTGAGCATTGCCATTGCCAAAATATTACCTGACCTCGTTGTACTCTTTTCTCGCTGTTCCGCGTGTCGAAACTCGTGGCGTTCCGTTCCTTGTCGGTTCGCCTTTAAGTTATTGGTCCCTCCCCCATAAATATAATATGGTATTGATATAAGTAATGTCATACCACGACAATGCTAATAATAATAAAAAATAATTATAGTAATAAAAAGGTAAAGTAGTGCTGAAGGTGGGCGAAGGGAAAGCGCACTAACAGCTTTCCAGGCCCCATCAGAGAGTTGAAGTCAAGCGAGCGACGGGGCTTCCCTAATTTGCACTCAGGCCGGGAGGACGTGTGCAGCTCCTCCGGGTACTAAGTGTAACTGGCTACCCAAGGTAACCTGCATGAGGACTGGTTGTTGGTGAGACCTACCTCCGGTCAGAATAGTCATGTTGCGGAATACCTCTTTCGCCCTAACACCAAAGTGGCTGAAGATTTTCTGAGATGGTCATAGTTCGATCTGTTGCCAAGCTTTGAGAATCTGCTGACACCCGATATTTCCTCAATTTGTGATCAATAAAAGTGAAAGATGGTGGTCTGCTATATTCCGCGTCTAGCGGCTCTCGCCTGTGCCATCACGTGTTTTCTTGTTTTCAGGTCTCCACCCTGGGTGCGTTAATGGTCAGTTTGCTCATCTGCAGCGACAAACAAAGACCGGAAGTTGCCCAGTAGAGCGGTGTCTCCTCAAAGGCCGCAGTTCTCAGCTGAGCGAGAAAAGAAACAGGACAACATGGCGGATTTCCTAACCAGATCGTACTAATCGTCGAGAGCACGGACAGGATCTGGTTCTGTTGGGTTAGATCTAGAGACGTGACCCTGGCAGCCAACAAAGTAGTAATAGCCCGTCCACCATAAGCAGTATAGTATTATGAACTAGGGCAAATAGTCGTAGAAAAAAAAGGAATATTGATAGGAAGGAAGGAGGAAACGCAACAAAAACTCCTCCAGGGCGTATCATAGTGTCCCGGTGAGTACGGCTCCTCTAAGTATCAAGTGTAACAGGCTACACAACCTACCTCCTTTCAGGGTGAAGTTTAGAAGATAAAAATATGTAGAACGTAGGTAGAAAATTTAGCCAGTAAATGAACTAGTGGGGTGGTTGGGTATAAAAGGAGGCGCTGTTCTCCAGAATCCCCCCTCCCCCTTCTTCCATTAACAAAGTAGTTTTATTTGCGCGAATGTACTAAAGTGTGGAATAAGGAGCAAAAAGTTTATTTTAAACCCGCCAGCAGCCCGATTTTGCAAGACCACAAATCTAAATAGAACATTTAAGCAGGTACAGCCTCTTTAAAATGATATATTTTTTGAGAAATAATTAATCCTTATTTTGCATTCTACTTAAAAGAAACTAATATAAATCATTTATTTTTTCATTCGTCTCGAATCCATTCCACACTAATTATGGCAAAAGAATGGACCGAAGCCAGGGTTAGACGAATCGCAGACGGAGACGACTCGAGAGATTGTGTTTTGCCTCGAAGCTACGAACTCGTGATGAGGCCGAGTGCCCACAACAGATAGTTGCATTCTTTATACTTTCTCTAAATACCTGTGGCAATTATGGAGTGAGAGGAGGCATCGGAAGAATGGAGATTACTTTAGAGTTTATCTAATCGCACTTTCACCCCAGCCCTACCTTAATTTCTCGCTGTTCGTTCTCGGACATTTAAATTTTACTGAGTTACCTCTCTTTTCTCTCTCTCTTTACACACACACACACACACACATATATATATATATATATATATATATATATATATATATATATATATATATATATATATATATATATATATATATACTCTCTCCTCAGGAAAAGCTTTAAGGCTATGTTCAATCGTAAATACTCGCTCCCACCCCAGTTCTCCGCCTGCACTGTAACCTTGCCACCGTTACTCGGTGGGGGAAGTGGGGTGCGCACTTTAGACTGCCAAGCTCCTAGAGTCCCTTACTTTTTATGTAAGAACCACTTCGCAACATCTTGGCGAAGATACCATCGTTGGTTTTAGCTTCGATCTAAATTAAAAACGTAATCAAGCAGGAAAAAGGTCTGGTCAATTCCACAGGGGTCTTGCGAGGCACAATTAAATGTGGTTCCCTTCGTTTGGCCCAGGTGGCTCCCGTTTCGCCAGGGAGAATTGACCAGTGGGAAAAGTAACGCGGAATTAAATGGCCCAGTTTATTAAAAAAAAACAACGATGACGTCTCAGACAAATAGATTTTTCACGGATTTCTTTACTGGTGTAGTTAAGGGGATAAATAAGTGGAAGAAGGGTATAGGGTCCCAAAGGCAATAGAGAGAATTGTGCACGAAATAGAATAGCGCGCAACTCTTCTATGCCGCTGCCCTTCCATAAATAAAGCAAGTGCCCTTGAGTGAAGTAAGATTATATCTCAAAAACTTCCGATTACTACGATATTTTACCTCCCCCAAAAAATCACCGAAACAATAAAGAAAATGGGATTTGCGAGAAAAATTCTTTCCTTCTATAATATTTCTTTTCTTACTTCCTTCTGTCTACCACAGTATCTTCTTTATATAATGGAGCAATTTACACAGACTTTAGGTAAACTTGACTCTCCACATCAAGACGAGCGATTGGTATGGCCGAAGCAGTGGCAGTAGTAGCACCTGCGCGAAAGTGGTACGAATTTCTTGACGAGGTTGCGATACCAATCGTCACACACCGACTCAGGTAGCCTATCAGGATCAATCGCGACAAAGGGTGTTAGGTTGGATCTCGACTCCCACTCCCATATTTTTCAAAACAACTTCACCTTTCGTAGCTTCATGGTCGGTCGGCAAGCTCTATAGTGATAACTTCCAAACAGAATTTCTTAAGTTCCTTCGCACAAACCACCTCTTTCATTGTTTGCAGTGTCACCCCAATCCGGCGAGCTAGAGGGTGTTCGAAGAGCACTAATAATGTCTGCCTTGAAAGGGTCCATCGCATTCGACAGAAGGCTCCAGGCCGAGAAACGTGTGACCTCCGTATCTCTACCCGTCAACCTCTATAATGTCATCCTCTGATGGAACATGTGGTCTTTGGCCAAAATGCTGCCATCAATTGCATGGATCGATAGAAAACATTTGAGCAAGCGGGCTCGAAAACGCCAGGTAGTCTCTCAATTGGGGGTTTCGACGAAATTGATGCTGGCTCACCCCACTAACGACTTTGGTCTTGGCCTTAGTCTGGGTCTCCTCACCCAAAGAACGAAGGATCCGAAAGTGACACTTTTGACCTAGTCGGTTGCTGAAAAGGAAGCAGAACCGTCCGTTCCCGGAGCGCTCGCAAAGAGAGAGTAATGCCTAGTCCTCTTTGCCTTCTTCTTAAATCTCGCTCTTCCTTTTAATAAAAGAGGGTTGAGAATGAACCTGCATCTCTTCGCCTCCGAAAGGGGTAACAAATGCGCACGGACCAGCTTCAGCAATAATCCTTCTCCGAGATGGAAAAGGTTTAACCGACTTGCGTGCACCAGGTTTTTTTTATTATATCCCTCCTCTCCCGCTAACTACTGGGGAGCTCGTCTGCCATAGGGGTGGACTTTAGTCCGACCTTACCTAAGAACGAATCCTGGTCGTTCCCAGGAAAGACCCTATCATCTGGGGTAAAAGTACCTCCGAGACCATTTCCATCTCAGTAAGCTTCTCAAAGTAGCCAGCCTCCCTCAAGTTGACGGGTATCCCAAGGCGGGATCATAGGGCCTATGTCCCATCACGAACGTTAGTCGGGCCAGCATGCCCCCCTTCCAGTGGGAAAAAGGAGGGGGGAAAGGGTATGCCATTTTTCATCACTTCTACTAACCTCGTATCTAGGGGTGTTAAGGAAGGTCCTAAAGCACGACACTGCCCCTTATCCCTCTAAAGGTGTTTTGGTGTTCTTCTGACCACAACGCGACGGGTGGTAATCGAAATAGAGCGTCCCCTCTCTTGCTGCATTCTTCCCTGGCCCCTAAGATAGCAATGTTACAGTTGCACGGAGGAAGCTCTACAAAATGGGGTAAGGAAAATATCCCTGAAGTCCTATTAACTGGAGAGTGAAAAACGCTGTCTCAGGTATAAGAATCTTGTTGGGGCACCTGAAAAAGCAAAGGGTGGAACCGTCCTCGGGCAGCTCCAAACATAGCAAAGAATAAACCGTTTTGCTGCAGAATAAGGGTTGTAGGAGAGCCCCTCCACGCGTTTGAGGGAGATTCTCTTATGCAGTGTCCAAAAAGGGTAACCTCGTGGAAGCATACACACACATACACAGAATTAATCATACAATACTGCTGAAAACTTCCCTTCACACACAAACCTACTTAAGTAAATACGGAAAAATAGAAGCAAATAACCGTGCATCCGCTCACATTTCGAGGGGAGTGATATATGTATGTAACTTTGTATACATTTTTGTGTGTGTATTTAATAAAGGGGAAGGGCAGCGACAGCGCATTCGTCAACATGACCTACGACAATTACTTTTTTCGACTTCAGACAATTTTGACAATTAAGACTCAAATGTCGACAACCAGAAATTTGTTCATTATACTTCTTCTTGGCACTTTTTGACCCCTTTGCGCAGATAAATAGATACACTAAGTTCTCAGATGCACACACATTTATAACTACTCCAAAAATACCCATACCTTTAATCAAAGACACAAATCCCTTGTGTCAAAACCCAAACCAAATTAAAAAATGAAAGATCCAATACAAACAAACATACACAAATGTAGTAATACACTTTTGTGCACACGAATTCAGCTTAAAGTTTTTCAGTTATACCAAAACTTCAGGATTATAGTTTTGAGTTTGTTCTAACGTTTGTACAAACTTATTCATATATTTAAATTCGAACTTGTTGACAAATTTTGTCAGCATATTTTTTTCATTATTCTTGCAGTTCATATCGTTTTTCATATCATTTTCGCTCGCTTGCCTTGAATCAGTCTCCTTTTTTCTCAATAATTAACGCGAGTTTCTCACACCGCGAAGGAGGAATGGAATTTTAACGGTTAAACATCGCTTTCTCTCTACATACAGGTTACAACACCTGCGTATACATGCATTGTTATCATCACTTCATCATCATTACCATCATCACTTCACTAACTCTATAATTTAAGAAGGGGATTTTTTGAGTTTTTGAATAATAATTTCATCTTAGTTTGGTTTATCAAAGTTATTTCTAATAAATCTTTTATAATATCAAAAATTAAAACAGTGAAGTTCAGAAATCAATATAAGTATCGAAATTTTGTGAATTTTTTCAAACCCAAAGAATTACAAATGGTGAAGTTCAGAAAATATATTTTTATATATCTTTTATAACCATGGCTGCTTTTTTTTAGATTTTAAATTTTAATCAGTAGCGAAGCACAAGCTCCCCCGTAGGGGGGAGTGGCGAAGCCATTGCTTGGTTATAATATTATTATATTATGATTATAAAATTAATATTATCATCACTATTAGTAGTACTAGTACTGGTAGTACTAGTAGAAGTACTAGCACCAGTACTGGTACTAGTACCGATAAACATGAAGATCGGCGGCGCGAACGATGGGGCACAAAATATTTCGTCCCTGTTGCAATATGGTTTCAGCTTTTTGGCGTAAATTCAAGGGGACTGCTTCGTATGGGGTTTACCATGGGGGGGGGACCCACCTATGATGATCCTGAGTTCCAATCAATTGGGAGGTCTCGAGGGCACAGCCCCCCCAGTATATAATCATAATTATTTATAGAATAATGTCCTAACAACGTTTTTATTTAACCCAACGCGCCTGAATATGGATGCGCGGGGGAACGAAACAGACACGCAAACAAAATGCACTTTTTCGGGCGCGCCGCCGATCTTCATGTTTACCCTAGTATGAATACTAGTACCACTAGTACTAGTAACAGTACTACTACTAGTAGTAATAGTTGTGCTAGTACTGGTACTAGTAGTAGTAGATGGACTAGTAGTAGTGGAAGGACAAGTAGTAGTAGTGGACGAACTAGTAGTAGTAGTAGTGGTAGAAAGAGTAGCAATAGTAGTAGTAGGAGTAGTAGTAGTAGTAATAGGAGTAGTAGTAGGAGGAGTAGTAGTAGGAGGAGTAGTAGTAGTAGAATGAGTAGTAGTAGGACTAGTAGTAGTAAAAGGACTAGTGGTAGTAGAAAGACTAGTAGTAGTAGAAAGACTAGTAGTAGTAATAGTATTAGTAGTATTTGAACCTAAAGCGAGAAAACCAACGAGGGAATCTTGGCCAGAGAGTTTCTTGCGAGAGGTTCGGAATGAAAGAAGTGAAATTAAAGGGTGGGAAAATGTGTGAAAGATGCAATGACAATTTTATTTTTTTCTTTAGGAGCCTATCTGGCAACCTCCCACTTGGGCATAAGTCGCCGGAATCAAGAAATTAGCACTGGGTTACTTTAAAATAAAAAGTATGAAAACAATGATAAAAAGGAAGATCACAACAATTATGAAGAAATCTCCGGCGTCGGGGGAAGGTCCCCTTCCCACCGGCGCAGGAGCGTAAGACCTAAAAAGAAAACAACAATAACAGAAAAATAAGAAACAAAACAAAAATAAACCTAGTTAAATAAAATGGAGAAAACCAGCCTCCCCCCCTTCCCCCCCAAAAGTCTACAAGCCCACCAGTCAATATGTACACACTCGTCCCGAGTACAAGGGACAGGTGGTAGCGACCCCGCCCATCCCGGTACCGGCACAGGTATCGTGCGGGAAGATCACCCAGACTGGGACATTCAACAAGAATGTGCCAAACAGTCTGGGGGACAACGCAGTCTTCACAGTAGGGAGCTGGCGAGGGCTCAATCAAATGGCGGTGCGTCCCGCGAGTGTGCCCAATTTGAAGACGACAGAAAGCAACCTGAAGCCTTCGCGGGATTGCGAGGGTAGGTCCATGGGAACAGTCGCGGCGCAATGGCACGCAACTTTAAGTTCCCTTCGACCGTCTCCCATCTTCTTTGCCAAGCGGCTCGAAGAGCTGCCCGTATTCCTGCCCTGTAGTCGGTGTGAGGAAGAGCAAAACACTGGTCCGGTTGCAGAGTCCTCGCGGACTCTTTGGCGCCCTCATTCCCCGCAATTCCTACATGCCCAGGAACCCAGCAGAAGATAATCTCGACATCAGCCCGGCTCGCCAAAACCGTGGCGTCAAGGATATCGCGAAGCAAGGGATGCGGAGATTCCAATGCAACCGAGAGCACTCAGCGCGAGTGATGTATTGCCAGAAGCTTGGTCGTGAAGACAGAAGCGGCGGCAGGAAGAGCCCCGCTCACTTCAAACAGAGGGGATACGGCGTGGAAGCCGACCCCCAATTCGGACTTGGAGCCATCCGTATACACTGGCATGGTTCCAGCGTGACACGAGGTGTGATCCAAAAAGGTCGACCACAATCCTCCCGGGGCTGTACAAGCTTTGGGAGCAGAGGCGTGGTGACAGATAGCCAAACGTGGTACTCTCCAGGGTGGCGTCATGGGCAGAACCAGGGGCGCCACTGGCCCCAGGGCTATACCTAGCTATCGAAGGAGTTTCCTGGCCCTAAACCCAAAGAAATTAGGGTATGACTGGCGTCTTTCGGCGGCATATTCACCGTCGAAATCAGCTGCGGAGGCGCCGAGCTCGCGCGTATAAGCGAGTGATGCACTGTACGTGGCGTAGAGCAAGTGGCATTTCCCCAGCATCAACTAGTAGGCTCTCAATGGGGGAAGTGCGGAAGGCACCGGTCGCAAGGTGAAGGCCAGTGTGGTGGATCGAGTCCACCTTCCGCAATAAACGCTTTCGTAGTCGAGATTCGAACGAACAAAGGATCAGTAAAAAAGTAAGGCAGTAGCCCTGAACCTCACGGATCGGATAAGATCCATGGCGCGGGTACAACAGACCCTAAGGCTGCGAATATGAGCCTCCCAGGTGAGGCGTCGGTCGAATACAAGACCAAGGAAACAAAGCAATTCAACCACTTCCAGGCGTACCTCATTAACAAACAAATCTGGGTCGGGGTGGAGCCGTGGATGGTGGCAGAAGAACACTTTGGTCTTAGCCAAAAAAAAACGAAACCTGTGCGCTTTGGAGAGAGACGCGGTTCAATGCCTGTTGAAGTCGACGCTCCAGAGTTGGCATCTGGGCCGTGCCAAAAGAGATCGAAAGGTCATCCACGTAGAGCGTAGCGAGAATATCTTGCGGCAGCACCGAGGTGATGCCGTTGATGCTCATGGCAAAGAGTGTGACACTGAGGACACTTACCTGCGGGACACTCTCTTCCTGCTCCATTGAGCCGGAAAAGGCTTTCCCCACCCTTACGCGGAATAGACGATCTCGCAAAACTTAGGATATAAACTTTGGGAGGCGTCACATAGCCCCTATCGTGTGGAGATTCTCCCTAATACCATATCGCTATGCGGTATCATAGGCCTTCTTCAAATCGAAAAACACCATGGCGTAGCACTGTCTACGAAGAAAGGCCTCGCAGACGGCATTTTCTAGTCGGAGCAGAGCATCCGACGTGGATTGGAAATTTCGTAAGCCGCTCTGTACAGAAGACAGATGGCCTCCGCTGTCCAGCGAAAAGGCTAATCTAACATTTAACAATTTCCCCATCAACTTGCATACGCAAGAGGCTAGAGAGATTGGGTAGACATCGGCCGGAGTAGAGTGATCTCTCCCCGGTTTGCGAAAGGCGAGCACAATAGCGATTCGCTAGGAATCTGGGAGGAGACCCACCACCCAGATCCTGTTGAACAAGTCTAAGAAATAGGCCAGGCCTCGCTCCCCAGGAGTCGAAGCATGGCGTATGGGACATCGTCCAGACCATGGGCGATGGCCGCGCACTCCTCACTTACAGTAAACCTGTCGTTGAAAGGTTCTCCGCATCTGCAGGTAAAGTCCAGCCGGCAGCCTTCCGGAGCAGAAAACAGTCGCAAAGGATTCCGCCACGGGGGCGGGGTCCGAGATTGCGGTCTTATTCTCCTAGAGAACGGAAGGGTGCTCCTGCGAGAACTTGCCCGAATCCTTTTAACTCACTTCAACACCTCTGCCAGAGGGGTCTTTACCGCTGAGTGAAGATACGTATGCCCGCTAAAAAGAGCAGCTGGAACGCTTTGAATTTTACCGGAACCTAGCCTGAGCCCGACGAAATTTAGCGACAGTGAAATCGTTCGGGCGGCGCTTATAGCGAATGTAGGCATAACGCTTCTGTTTGAGGGCCATCTCACACTCGGACGACCACCACGGGAGTGGTCAGCGAGTAAAATGGCCAGACGTTCTAGGAATAGTAGTCAGGCCCACGGCGATGAGGTTGCCGGAGAAGAACTCAACAGCCTCATTAATTGACCTAAACTCCTTGACTAAAATAGAGAATTCAGTTATTTCCTGAAATGCAGGTTACCGCGCCCGCGCTAAGCGCCACCGAGGTGGGCTCTCAGGCGGCAGTTTCTCTGTATATGATATTTGAATGGGAAAGTGATCACTACCATGGAGGACATCGACCACCCCCCAATCAAAATCAGGCTGTGCATCCGAAGAGCACAAAGATAGGTCAAGGCAAGAAAATGAAGAGATTCTCGGACAGGGATGAGTAAACTCATCCACATTTAGGACACCTATCTCAAGCTATTCAATCAGATCGACAAGGACTTGTCCCCTGGGATTTATTGAGTAATCTCCCCAGAGAGGATGTCTGCCGTTTAGAACTCCAAGAAAGAGAAAGGGCCTCGGCAACCGTGCCACGACGCGGTGGAAGTCCCGCGCGTCGAAGTCAGCTGACGGTGGAATCTACGCAGAAATAATAGTATACCTCCTATCCAGGTGCAGCTGCACAGCCACTGCTTGAAAGGAGGTATCTAAAGTGAAAGGAAGAAGAGAGACATCATGCCGGGTGTAAACCGCGCATCTCCAAGCCCGTCCCACATCTCGGGCACTGTTGGCTGGACAAAGCGCTGTCGCCTTCGAGGACTTATTGGGGGAGGTTGGGCTCGCCATGCGAGTCTTTTCCTCCCTTAGTCTCGAAACCTTAGGCAGGCGTTGCGGCATCGGAGACGGGGGCCCCTCTTTTCGAGGATCCACCGTCTCCAAGCCACTCAGCCTAATACTAGGCGTGGGCGAAGGAGCCGAAGCTCCTTTGTTGCTGTCCTCCTTTCATGGAACAGCTTTAGGAACCGCGGAAGATAGCCTGGCAACCAACTTCAGGGGTGTTGCCTCCTGTGAGTCTAACGACTCGGTGGAGGCGCGTGGCCGTTTTGCCTTACCTGAAACGGTCACGCTAGTGAAAGGGGAGGAAGCCCTGGTTTTAGCCAGGGCTGGGTGTGAGCCCTTTTTGCCGCCAGCTTTACCAGGGGGGCGCCCGGGTTGAGTAGAGCACACAGAAGGGCTCCGAATGGGAAACAAACGTGCTCGTTGGCCTGGATGGGCCAGGAGCAGAGGGTGCCTTTCTAACTATTGAGGCATATGACGTCACAGGCAGAGCCGGGCGCGCCAGGGCCAAGTCCTTAGCCTCGCAGAATCAGAGTCGATCCTGGGCCTAAACGGCCAGGATTTCTTTCTCAAGGATATATGCACCACATTGCTTCGAAGCGCTGGGTGCGGCTTTTCGCAAATCACACACTTGGCCACACACGATTTGTACTTATCGTGCGGCCTTGGAGCAATATACACAGACTTGGGGTGACCCCGACTTTGCCCGTCTACATGAACGATTCGTATGGCCAAATCGGTGACAGTAATAGTACCGCCGCGGCAGTGGCACGAATGCCTTTACACGGTAGCGGTACCACCCGGCACGCACCGACTCAGAGAGATTTTCACTGTCGAACGTGACGAAGAGTCTAGGGTGGGACTCCAGGCCCCTCCCTGATTTCTCATACCACGGTCGACCTTGAACGCCCCATGGTCGGCCAGCTCTAAGGTGATGTCCTCTATGGAGTAGTCAACGAGTTCCCTCGCATAAAATACTCCTTTTTACAAAGTTCATGGTAGAGTGCAGCGTCACACTCACCGCGGTGCCATCAAGTGTCCGGAGAGTACTTATCTTGGCCGCCTCATTCGCCAGAAGGCTCCCGTCCAAGAAATGGGTCACCTTTGGCTCTCTACCAATTAAACTAGCTAATGCTCTCCTCTGATGGATAATGTTTCCCCTTACCAACATGCTGCCATCAGTGGAGCGAATAAAAAAACCGTTTGAAGCCAGCGGGCTCTAAAACGCCTGGTATCCTCTGAATAAGGTGACCCGATGTTATCGAGGCTCTACCCTGCGCACATTTCGTCTTAGTCTGGGACTCTGCACCGGGAAAAGGGGGCGCAGAGAGGCCGATGTTTCGATCTTGGCATGGTCGTTACCGAAATGGCAGCAGACCCATCCTTCCACGCAGCCCCCGCGGATGGAGAGGCGCCTCGTGTCTTTTTAGTTTTTTTTATATTTTTAGGAGAGGAGGGCGGGGAATGAACCCGCTTCTCCCCTCCGTCGGCATGAGCCCCCAGGCCAGATGGACCGGCCTCAGCCAGATCATTCTCTGAGATGGAGAAGGTCCTGGTATTCGCAAGAGGCACCGTTTGGAGGAGGTCACTCTCCTCTTTGTACTGCCTTGGAAGCCCGGGCCGTTTGAGGAGAACCTTACATAGGGGCGGATTCGGGTTCAGTGCTTGGCCCTGAGCCGAGATTTTCTCTCATGGAAGGCCCTACCATCTGAGGTTGGGTTTTCTCAAGGACCATGTCTATCTCAGGAGGGGCTTCCAGCTGGCCACCCCCTTCCCAGGCCATCACAGTTCCCGTTGGCAGCGTCACTAAGTCATGTCTGGAGAGGCACAGGCCTTGACCCCGGCAAGGTTCAGTATTCTTGCTAGCAGGTCTTTTGAGGAAAGCGCTCGAAGGGGCCTGGCTTCCCTCTTCCCTCTAATGGGGTTTGCTCTACCAAGCCGCATTAATGGGGAGTGTTCGGCTGTGGGCTGCCTGCTGGCTTTCTTGGCAGTCCCCTTGGAAAGAAAAGGGGAGACTACAGGCGGTAAAAGCGAGGTGCCCGAAAGCACCTCCAGAGAAGGTGGTGAGGGGCAGTCCCCTACACTCGTAGGCATAGGAGAGAAGTAAGCCTCCTCTCCAGTTAGAGAAGTTTAGAGGGTACCCTGCGCAAGCAAAGGAGGGGACCTCCATTTTTTTTGTGGAGCTGCCTGAGGGCGGCTCCCATGATGGAACTGGGGAAATTAAGGGAAGATTTTTAATTTCTTCATCATTGGGCATGGTAACCCTCTTTTAATTACGGGATGCAATAGCTCATCACCCTTCGCAGTAGCTCGCCCTGTGAGGGCAGCGTACAGGCTTGGCAGAGCCAGGTGCCGCCATTCAGGACCACCCCTCCCGCCTGGTGGCCTGGCAGTCCGTCGGCATGGGGGCTCTACCTTTGACACGGCGCAAAAAACAAAGATAGATGGTGAAGTGAGAAGGAAAGGGGATGTGAGGAAGGTATGGGTGGGGATAAAGTAGGTTGTAAAAAAACAAACCACCTCAGACCGGAACTCAGGGGTTAGGGAACATTGTCCCCTCCCCCATCAGCCTCGATCCGGGACGGTTGGCTGAGAATAAGGTCAGCATCTACCCTGTAAATTTAGAGACGGACCAGAGAAAGTTGTGAGAGAGGTTGTAGGGGAAGTGAGGAAGTAGGGGAGAAATACAGGCTATCCGAAGGAAGGCAGAGAGGCTAAGCTGGGGCCGGACGGAGCGCTGGATGAAATAACTGAAAGGTCTGAAGATGAGCCAGCCTGGGGCATTTGGACTAGGCGGAGGACCTGGATCCCGATCCTCGAAGATCTGCCTAACTTTGAAACCGGTGGAAATCGCCTTAAGAATGTTGGGACCGGCCCTTTGATGGAAAGCTCAAATACTCGTTTGCTCGAGAAAACTAAACGACTGTAGAGTAAAAACTTCTAGTTTTATTGTTAAGGAGTAGAGCCGACCGGGGTTGGGGGTGGGGTATCATTTACAGATCCACCGCCTAGTTGTGGCACTCAAGCCTTTGAAGCGTCTGATACTAATTGCCACGCCTCAATAGATGGTGGCGTGTATAACCGTGTACATAGCCACCACATTTGCAGGGATTCGAACAATGATCCTCTCGTGCGACAATTACCACTGCTATTATTATTGTAAAATATACAAACCACCACCACACCTACCAAACTTACAGTTAGTTCATTGGCGAGTAGGTAAAAGTGTGAAGATTGTGTGAACAAAAATACAATAAGATCCTAAAATTATCATCCTATTAACCTATTAAATTTAGTCCTATAATAATAATAATAATATAATAATAGGCATTTATAGTGCGCCCTTCAGGGCTGTTAGCCATCACAGCCATTTTTAATGGACTTAAAATATAAATTATAATGACGGGTTAAATCATTTTTAATCGCTGGGTTGGAAGTAATTTGGGATCTACCTGATGCCCAATGGATAGCGATACCTTGGCTGAAGGACAAAGGAAGAAGATATATTAGAGAAGTAGAGAATTGCGCGCCCTGCACGATAGCAACAAGGGAGATGATGCCACGAAACGAGCGAACACTCCCGTCAGACATTCTATTCTCATTAACTGCTACGTGTAGTTCATAACAATAAACTTTCTCTTACTTACCCATTATTATACCATAATAAGGATACGAGATAGCGTCGGTCTCGAATTACAGGTTATGTAATTTGCATAACTTTTTATATTTCCTAATTTTTATTTAATTTCTTTTTGGTTTCTGGTCATTGTGTCTGATGTTTTTTAAGGCGCAATTTTCTTTATTTGGTGGACTGTTTTACCACAAATTGCTCAAATGTAATTTTTTAAAACCTTCATAACTCTACTTATAGATCGATTTTCACTAATTGATTAAATTTATAGTTGATTGGTGTTACTACTCACTTCCCTCTTGATCGAATTTATACTCCTCTAATTATGCCCAATCCCAACGAATTCAATCCTACGCCGTGATAACTGCGTTTCATTAAAACGGAATAATGTTATGCGTGTGTGTGTGTGTGTGTGTGTGTGTGTGTGTGTGTGTGTGTTTGTGTGGTGGAGAGCATGGAGGTTGTAATACACGCTGCCAGTTTCGGAAGCGTTGCTCTGATTAATCCGCGGTATCCTAAGTGACCCAAAACGGGGGGACAGGACCCAGAAAGGATTGGATCACTATTTTAGCCTCGTTTAAGTCTCCGATAATTCTTTTTCTTCTCCTAACTTCATTGAGAAATCCCTCAAAGGGCTTCAGATTCTCCACCCCTCTCCACTGTAAGAGGGTGTCAGGTTTAGACTGTTTTATCCTGCTACCTGGAGGGGCGACACGCCCCTCCAGGTACCATGAATCTGATAGTCTCGAACTAGATTGAGACAACCTATACTTTATTCCTTCTGAACATTTCCATTTCACACATTTTTTCGGCCATTTTCTTTACCATCTTCTTCTCACCTATTTTCTTCCCCTCCGACTTTAGTCCATTTATCCTTTGGTGCCGGGGTATTGTAAGAAAATACACCTGCACTCTTTTCCCATCCACATGCCTGGCTCCTATCTTTCTTTTACTTCTCGAACCGCAAAGGGGTGAAGAGTGTAGCGTGGCCAACCATGCTGCTGAAGCTGACATTTGAATGATTGCGTACTCTTGCGGCCCCGACATCAGCAATTTGCCTCTATCAACCACAATTGCTGCAGGGGGATTTGCAGTCATACATCTTCCACATGATTTCACCTCCTGCATCTTCACTACTTTCTTTACAGATCGCCCCTTAAAAAATTTCAGGTGAAAGATGCTCTCGTCAGTAATTGGATTAAGGTTCTTCTCAATCCATCGATAAACCCTCACAAATTTCGCTCTTAAACCTCACAACTGGGTTCAAGTTTCCACGAGGATCACAGGTTCTTGCTGTACGAACTCCCCGTGCATGGATACAAGAAGACCCCCAAACCCTTTTTCTAGAACCGACCGAATCGCTACTGCAAGCTTTGCCGTCCTTTATTCACGTTCTTATCTACCATCACCTTTTGTGAGATTACAGTCCACCTCTTTGCATGGTTTCGAATTAGCAATAAGGTCCGAACCCACATCCAGAGCTCTAAATTTTGCTTCTGAAGACCACCGTTCTATTCTGCCAGGGAGGGCGTTGACAAAGTGCAAAATGGGAAATGCACTTATAGCGGATTACGCTTCGAATTACTGGAATCTTAGCGAGGTGGCCGTAATACAAATGATTGTAGTTCGTACCTTCAAACCATATTTATTGTAAGGATTTATCTTGACAAGCACCCTACTCGTACGAGACCACGGATATATCCTAAAGGTACAGTCCATCTCTTTTAATTTGACCACACTTTGTTGTTCATTCTCACTGCCATTGTAGTCTCTATCATTTCTGAAATGTAAAATTCCCAGCACATTTTCAATTTTAATACAAAATATTAGATTAGTTCACTTTTAATTGTAATTGAACTTGTCTTAAAATTACGTCATGAGGTGATTGTTCTTCGGATCGAGGCCCCCAATTAACCGTCGTCGTTTAATGGTTCGTCGGAAAGTTTATTTCCTAATTCGCAAAAATTCCGTACAGGAGAGGTTTAATTGAGATCAAAGCGGTTGCTCGCTGCCTCAGTGTACACAGTTCGAATTAGGAAATAAAATTTCCGAAGAAAAATTATCCTGTTTTTCTGTTTCTTGTGGTTTGCTGGATTCATTTATTTATTCTTTCTCGTTCGTGAAAGATTTTTATCTAAAGGGTTGGCCCAAGCGAGTCATAGTCCCCTGTGATAGAAGAGGAAGACTGCTATTGGCAGTCGTGGATTCGTCCATGGGCGACTCCACAGAAGGGGGAGAGGGTGGAATCCCCGCACTTTAGACATAGGAAAAGAGTAGGCTTCCTTTCCGGTAAAAGATGGTTGGAGAGTCCCTGAGAATGAAAAAGCACACGGTGGCAGGGAACCTCCTATTCAGAGGTGCAACTGCCCAAGAGCAGTTGCACCAGTTGCCGCATGCGGGTGGTGAGAGAGGAGCCCCTCTTTCGGTCGAAGGGGAGTCGTTCGTTACCTCTCCCTCCCCGACATTTAGAAAGGCAAGACCGCGCTTTGACGCATATCCCCATGCGTAGTCTCAAAATTTCCGTCTATTGTCACCATATTTGTAGAAAAAGAAGAAAGACACATTGAAAAGTAGATACTATGACGATAAATGAATTGGGGGGCAGTAAAAAAGTCTCCATAGGATCATAAATTCCAGAAAGTGATCATTTACACATGATCGGTACGGTTTAGCGTTAATTGGGCTTTAAGAAACGGCCAGCCATTCAGGCAAAGTGTCTTCGAGCTTTAACCTCGATGATAGTGCTGGTGTAGCTACCTTACATGTGTACTGTAGGAAGGTGAACAGAGTCGACGGCCCAACACACTCCGTACTTAATACTTGCCCAAGCCAGCGGGCTTTTGGCCCTTGCAGCAGGTCTCCACCTCACCTCAGCAGGTGATTACGGTATACACTGCTACTCGACTAAGGATCATAAGAGGAAGATTGTGTGCCGAGCAGCCAGAGCCCCTGTGTATAACAGAACAAGTGTGGAAAGGGGAAGAATAATATGTAATAAAGAGAAGTATAGATAGGCGAGTCCACTAACGAGTAGGGTGGGTGATCACCTATTATTATCATACCCAGGTTCTAGATAATCCCAGCATGGAATACAGTCGACCAATTCACCATAGCTACCGGACCGATCTCTGACCAGGTGAGAACAGTTCTCCCGGTACAAAAGTGCAGGTAGAAAAAGTTGAGGTGATCGCCGTAATGATAATAAATAATAATCTACTTTCTCTTCATCTTTACCCACACTTACGTGAAGTCTAAGTTTCTGACAAGTTTGCGCCACTCGCTCCTGTTTTACGTATCAGTCCCTTTCTTCCTAGGGCTTCCCTAGTATTTTCTATCCAACATCTTTTCGCCCTTCTTCTATTACGACTTCCCTCCACCTCCCTTTGCATCACACTTTTTCCTACATACTCATTCTCTACTCTCATTTCGTTTCCATACCACTGCAGTCTCTTTTCCTGTATTTAAAAAAAAATATGTCACTTTTATTGTTCCTCTTATTCGTTCCTTCCGCATCTTACTCATCCTCGTCACTACTCACCTCCACCTCAGCATTTTCATGTCGGTGACTTTCAACTTCTTTATTGCCCACGTTTCCGCTCCGTATAACACTGCTGGTCTAACTACTGTCTTATATACGCTTTCACCTTTGTCCTTATGTTAATCATTTTGTCACATAGTATTCCTGATGTCTTCTTCCAAATATTACACCCCGCTGTGATTCTCTGGGCAATCTCAGCGTCCAAGTCTCCATCACTTATCACGGTGGACCCCAAATATCTAAAGTTCCTCTCTTTTAAAGATTTCCCCCTGCATTCAAAGCTCTCCCTGGGTCTCATCCAAGAAACTCAGATTCTCCGTTTTTCTCCTACTGTATTTCAAACCCCTCCCGTCTAATGCTTCTCTCCAAAACTCCAGGTTTACTTCAATCTCTAATCTACTAGTGGCGAATAAAACAAAGTCATCAGCAAAAAACATGCACAAGGGGGAAGAGTCCATTATCTATTAAGAAATAACATCCATTATTAGGTCGACCTTTGGTGTAAACCGACTTTGACAGTAATACTAATAATAAATAGGTAAAGTAGTGCTGAGAGAGGATGGGGAAAAAACGCACTATTTTTTCACGAGCCCTCTGGCGACTGCCTACTGGGGAATAAGTCGCTGTGGTCACGACAGCATAAAACTAGGCTACATTAAAATAACGATATACAACAACAATAACAAAAAAGTAAAAGGGCAACAAGCAGGACGCACGCTATAGCGTCGGGTGGAGGCCAGCTTCTCCCCGGCGCAGGAACATGCAACATACAAAATAAGAACAAAAAAAAACCACCACGAAAATAGTTAAATAAAGTGGAGAGGGTAAGCGTGCTCCAAAATTCATAAAGTCCACAAGCCAGTGTGCAAGAACTTGTCTCGAGTACAAGGAAAAAGCGGTGGCAACCCTGCTCATCGCGGTACCGGGACAGGTAGCGTGCTCGAAGATCACCGAGACTGGGATATTAAACAAGAATGTGCCCAGCAGCCTGGGGGACAACGCAGTCATAACAATATGGTGCAGGCGAGCGCTCCATCGAATGACGGAACGTCCTATGAGTGTGTTCAATTCGGAGACGACAGAAAGCAACCTAAAGCCGTCGCGGCATGAGGGGTAGATCCATGGGAACATCGCGGCGCGATGGCATCTTAAATTAGGTTCCCTTCGAAAGGTCGTCCTCGTAGAGCGTATGAAGAACATCTTCCGGTAGCACCGAGTGATGTTCAGAGCAAAGAATCTATCACTGAGGGACACTTCCCTTAAGAGATATTCAGTGCAAAGAATATACGAGGGGCGGTCAGTAAGTTTTGCGAATCGGTAGGGCAAAACAGAGGAAGGGGGATGGCTGTTTGTGGGGGTGTTAGGACAAGTTATGACAAGTCAGGACCTGCAGCCAAACGCTCCTGCATCGTCTATTTAAGAAGCAGTATCTGATCGCAGATCGTCACTCACAAATTTTTCAACAATAGAGAAGGTTGAGCACCGCGCAGTGATCAAATTTTTGACTAAGAAAGACAAGAATGCAAAAAAGATCCATGAACGCATGGTTGCAGTGTACACCGACACCGCCCCTTCCTATGCAACCATTGCTCGCTGGAATAGGGAGTTCCGCCATGGTCGTGAGTCCCTTGAAGATGACCCCCATCCAGGACGCCCGTCAGATGTGACCAACGAGGACGAAGTGGGCCGTGTGGAGAGGATGATCCTCGAAAATCGACGGGTGAAGGTCGAAAAAATCGAGCGAGGACCTGGAATATCACATGGAAGTGTTATCAACATCATCCACGACAATTTGGCCATGACCAAGGTCTCTGCCCGTTGGGTCCATAGAAACATCACGCCCCATGATCGACTTCAACGTCGTCAAAGTCCACAAGGCCAGAGTTGCACAAGCTGCCCTGCGCGAGTGCGGATTCGAGGAGCTCAACCATCCCCCCTACAGTCCAGATCTGGCCCCTAGCGACTACTTTTTTATTCCGCCAGCTCAAGGCTGCACTGCGTGGACGCCAGTTTGGGGACGATCAAGATGTCCAGCTTGCCGCCTAGGAGTGGATTGAACAGCAGTCGGGAGACTTCTGGTTGTCTGGAATTCGAAGTCTCAGGGACAAGTGACGCAAGTGCATTGAAGTCGAGGGTATTCATAATGAAAAATAATAAAACACTTTTCCTCATATCTCGTTTCCTTATATCCGAATTACAAAACTTATTGATCGCCACTCGTATCACTGAGGCCTCTTTCTTCACGGGACACTCTCTTCCTGATTCATTGGACCGGAGAGAGCTCTCCCCATAATACGGGAATCGACGATCTCGCAAAAACTATGAGATAATGGTTGGTAGGCGTTCCCTCGCCATAATCGTATGGAGAGTCTCCATGATACAGTAATTCTATGTGGTATCGTAGGCCTTCTTCAGATCGAAAAACACCATGTGTAGTGCTGTCTACAAATTTTGGCCTCGCAGACAGCATTTTCCAGTCGGAGCAGAGCATCTGAAATGGAGTGGAACTTCCAAAAGTTGCACTCTGCAGAAGAAATCAATCCTGTCCTGGAATATGGAATACCGCACCAACACCAAGCACAACAGGGGCGGGCTCTTGGGTAGTAGTGGCCCCAAAATTCATATTTGACTGGGAAGGTGATCACAACCATGGAGGTCATGTGTTATCTTCAAACCCAAATCATGCTGTGCATCCAGAGAGCACAAAGATATATCAAAGCCAGAAAATGAAGCGGTTCTCGGGCATCACTGCCTGAAAACCGCTTCATATTTCTAGTGCGTAACTCACCCACACTTAGGACACCTTTCTCCAGCTCGTCGATCAGTCCTGCAAACACTTGACACTAGGGATTTATCGAGTAGTCTCCCCAGAGGGAGTGTCTACCGTTGATATCTCCGAGCAAGAGAAAGAGCCTCGGCAGCCGTGCCACGACGCGGCGGGATTCCCCTGCGTCGAAGTCCGCTGACGGTGGAATGTACGCGGAAGTAACCGTATTTCTACTATCCAGGTGTAACTTCACAGTTACAGCCTGCAAAGAGGTATCAAATGCAAATAGAAGAAAGGAGACATCATGCCGGGTGTAAACTGCGCATCTTCCTGCCCGGCCCCTATCCCGCGGTGGTGGGGTTGCAAAATCCTTATACCTGGGGAGGGTATACAAGGGGCACGCGCCCAGCATGGTCTACTGCAAAAAGATAGCTAACGGGGAACGGAACCAGCCGAGCCTCCGCAAATCATCCCAGTTGTCTTAGAGGCCGTGGTAATTCCATTGAAGGAATATGCTCTCCAGGCCTAGCTCGGAGGAGATGCGGGGGCCGTCTTCGAAGAGAAGATCCTGATGGGAATGGCCTTACGCTTCCCTGAGGCGAAATTACAGCTTCTTTTGGTCGCACAATGCGCTGAAGCCGCTGTTGCTTTCGAGGACATATCGGGGGAGATTGGGCTTGCCATGCGAGTCTTTTATTTTCTTCAACCTGAAACCTTAGGTAAGCGGGAGGGTTTGGATGTGAGGGGTCCCTCTTTTAGACGACCCGCCGTCTCCGAGCCACTCACCCCACCACTGGATTTGGGCTGTGGGCCGAAGCTCCATTAATGATGTCCTCATTTGGGGAAGCAGCTTTAGGAACTTCGAAAGATGGCCTCACGAACAACTTCAGGGGTGTTGCCTCTTCAGAGTCTGACGACTCGGTAGATGCGCGCGACCGTTTCATCTTACGCGAAACGGTCACGCTGGGGAAGGGAGGGGGGCCCTGGTTTTAGCCGGGGCTAGGTGTGAACCATTTGTCACGCCAGCTTTATCAGGGGTGGGTAGAACTCGCAGAAGGGTTCCGAATGTGAGCAGAAACAACCGTGCTCGTAGGCCTGGGGGGAAGGGGCGGAGCAGAGGGTGTCTTTCTTAATATTGATACACAGAATGTATTAGATATCGCCGAACGCGCTAGGGATAAGTCATTAGCATCGCGAAGTGAATGACGATCATAGGTCTAAACGGCCAGGATTTCCTTCAAGGAGAAAAGAACCACATTGCTTCGAAAAAGCGGGCAGCGAGTCCCCGAAATTGACGCACTTGGCCACACACGGTTTGGACTTATCATGTGCGGCATTGAAGCAACTTACACAGACGTCTGGTAACCCCGAATTTGCATGTTTACAGAGCGATTAACATGGCCAAAGCAATGACAATAGTAGCACCTCCGAGGAAGTGGCACGAATGGCTTCACGTGGTAGCGATAACAACCGGCACGCACCAACTCAGGGAGCTTTTCACAGTCAAACGTGACGAAGAGTGTAGGGTTGGCACTCGAGGTCCCTCCCTGTTTTCTCATCACACGCTCGACCTTGACTGCCAAATAGTCGGCAAGCTCTAAGGTGATGTCATATGTAGAGTACTCCACGGGTTCCCTCGCATAACCTACTCCTTTCACAAAGTTCATGGTAGAGTGCGGCCTCACATTCACAGGAGTGCCATCAAGTGTCCGAAGGTCACTGGCCATGGCCATCTGGGAGGGATGCGACGCATTTGCCAAAAGGTTCCCGTCCGAGAGACGGGTAACCTTCGGCTCTCTACTAATCACACTAGTTAGTGCTGTCCTCTGATGGATCATGTTGCCCTTAGCCAACATGCTGCCATCAGTGGAGCGAATAACAAGGAAGCGTTTAAAGCCAGCAGGCTCGAAAGCGCCAGTTAGTCTCTGAATGAGAAGCCCCGACGTAATCAAAGCTGCGCACTTGCACTTTTGGTCTTTGTCCAGGACTCCCCACATGGGGAGCAACAGGGACGGACGTGGTTATCTTGGCTTGGTCGCTTACCGAAGTGGCAGCAGACCCATCCGTCCCCGCATTTCCAAGGATGGAGAGATTGCCCGAGTATTTTGGGTCTTTTTTTTCTTTTTAGGAGAGGCGGGCAGGGAATGAACCCGCTTATATCTTCCACCGGCAGGAGCCCCCAGGCCAGATGGACCGGCCTCATCAAGATCCTTCTCCGAGATGCAGAAGGCAAATCGCCGCACCCCTTACGGCGGAAAACGCACCAACATCTTTTCCAGGCTCCATCGGAGAATTCAAGTCGACCTAGTGACAAGGCTTCCCTAATTTACATTTAAGCCGGGAAGACATGCAGCTCCTTCAAGTCACAAATGTAACAGGTTACATAGGTCACCCTCTTTTGGTAATGGTCTCAGAAGACGTCCTCGCAGAAGGTGTTATGATAGAATTCGCTCAATGTCATGGGTGTAACGTGGCGAACTCGTCCCCTAAATCGTGATCAGTAACATAAACTTCTTGGAAAGGCCATTGCCCAGCAGGGTGACAAAATAGGCTCATGACACACATACCTTTGTCCTGTCTTACCGAAAGCAGAACATATGCAATTTTTAAACCTTCCAAATTTTCTCCCAATCTCCGCCAAATCATTTCTTATAGGCCAAAACAAATTTGCGTACATTTTTCCTTATCTCATCTCATAGCAGTGGAAAACTTATAGGAAAGGTGTAATCAATAGGCAGAGAGGGAAGGAGCGGGCGAACTTCTCTGAATGGTTATTTGCGAGAGGCTGTTACCAAAAGGAAATTACGACTATTAATTAATGTTAAGTTTCAAAATTACCAATTAAGTCCTATTATAATAACGAATTGGCTATTTACACATGGGTGTAACTACACAGATTGAATCTTATCTATTGGATATCACATTTAATTATATGTCACATTAAATTAAAAATTAAGCTAAATATCCCTCCTATAAAATTATTATTAGGAATATTTCCTTTGAGTCAGACCATCTTAGAATGTTGAGGAACGATGCGGTGAAAAGGGGACATGGAGATAAAAAGGTTGAAAGCCAATCTTACACCTGGACACATGTCAACAATTGGAACAAAACAACAAATTTGCAAACTTTACCTAATACCTTTATTCCAATAAATTATTATTATTATTATCATTAATATTTATTATCATCATTAATATTATTAACCTACGAGCCATCATGAAATTGGTGATGGGGCATTAAAAAGAGTCGTTTTGGGGCGTCAATGCTTGCCTGTCTAACATCTTGACTAAAGCCACCGCCGGCGGCTTTAATGACATCATTTGCTTTGCTTGCGAATACCTTACTAAAAATAAACGTGTTTATGAATGAGTAGATGTGTATAAGATTATGAACGTAACTATGTTTACGTATATAAATATACCAGTCTCTGATATAGACTATTCGTTCATTAATACATATATTCCTTGCTCCCTTCCCACAACTTCACGCGAAACTCAAACTTCCTTCACCAACTCCATACCTTACACCATTACAATACATATAGAACTTCACCACCTCAAACAAAATACGCATCCAGTTTCTTCCTGACTTCAAACTCTCTGGCAAATATTTTATTACACAACACAAAAACTTATTCAGCCCTCGATTGTTCCTAGTTTTTATACTCTCTTTATTCTTTCTAATCACTTCTTACCATTCATTCCCCATTACAGATTTATAAAATCTCCACATTCACATCTCCTACATCTCTCCACTCATTCATATACAAGAATACATAAAGACATCCACACAAACCACCATCTTCCCCACATTCTTCCATTCATCTTCAAACCCATGCATCTATATTTTTCCTCCATCGGCCCAATCATATCCACCCACACGTACACGCATACATACATCCACCCAAACCACCTTCTCCAACCATTAAAGAAAAACCCTTCGCCTGCTTTCCCTCGTAACCTATCTATTCCCCTTCGACGGCACAGGCGGATGGAAGGCAGAGAGTAGAGTGGGGAAGGGGCAGGGGTTAGGGCAGGGAAGAGTGGGGGATACGGCACTGACGAAGTGAGGGGGAACTGAGGAGTGAAGAAAAAAAGAAGAATCCAGGAACAACTTTCATTCCAACTATTCGTTCGTGGCAACCCGAGAGAGAAGGCGGATCTTACGAGTAATGCACTTGTAAATGCAAGCAATACGTGTGTACGAATTTATGCTCGAATACGTACATAACTATACATGTGTATAGTTACGCATTTTATGCAAAATTTTTAGGATAGGATAAAAATCGCGTATGTTTTGTATAAATAAAAAATAAAAACTTACGAAGGCATCTCAGTCAGACTTTATGAGAATGGTGAAGTTAAGCAAAGTGACAGATGTTACGACGAGTCAGAAAGGAGCGATGCATCTCCTCTGTTCAATTGCGCAACGAGGGTAGGTCCACCGAGGACGGGGTAAATAGGACCGTAAGTGGACGAGAATGGACCCTAAATTAGAAAATGTAATGAGAGGGAAGAAAGGGGCACACGAGATCCCCCCCCAGACACCCTCCCGTTATATTCTTCTAATAACTGCGGCCGTTCGCACATGTAAGTTTCACGGAAGAGACTCTAGACTCAGAGTTACCTACATGAAATTGGGAGTAGATTAATATGTACACACAAATGGCTAAAAAAACCTTCGTAAAATCTGTGTGTGCGAGTTCCTAAATAGTTGAGTGTGGTCATTTTTCATATCTAGACACATGCCGCTTCCGATTAAAGAGAAGTTGAGTCACATCGACTGCCAATTTGGGTAGCCGATTTGGGTAACCTTTACAGTGGCTGCCATAAGCTGTAGATACCCACGGTTCGGATTCCACGTCAAATTATAGGTCCCCCACTCGTGTTTTTGTGCCAAATCACTTATTTTTCTAACAAGTAATATAATTTTTATTCTATTAGGATATATCATTATCCATTTTGCGAATTGATTCATTACCACATTATTGTTTTTTAATTATTCCACCTTGCTAATAATCTTGGAAAAGTTACGCCAGACATTTTCATTTAAAAATAAAATCACGTAAAAAATATTAATTTTGTAAATTATTCTTTTCGTTTCTAATTATCCCCCAAATATGGCAATTTTTTACCATCTGAATCGGAAATAATCCTCAACTAAAGTTACTCATTATACCTGGAGACAGCCATCAATGGCAGAGCCAAGGGTTGTAATTAACGAGGGCATGTATGCCATATGCCAACACCCAGCACGTTCCTGTGATGTGCATTTTTTAGCATTGAAGAATGGTACGCTTGCACGTAAGTTCGTAAAACGATGTGTGTTCCTCTTGCACACTATTACATAAGGCCTGCGAGGACCATCACATTTTAGAACTCCACCTCGGAAGTTTCGAAGGAAAAATAAATGAAGGGGACAGGAATAGTTTCGAACCCCATTCCTAGATAGATATGATTTAACTACTATTACCTATGTGATTTGACTAATGTTATGTACCCCCACAGGTATCGGTCGACCATCATCTTTTTGAGTGCTAAATAAATGATAAAGGAGAATATTGACTTTTATTTATGATGGTCGACCGACACCTTTAAGCCAGAGGACTCCAAGAATTAGTGAATGGATCAGTGGCGAGGCAGCAGCCCGTCGGCATGGAGGCTCCACCTTGGGCTGGGCCTAAAATTGATAGAGATTGAAAGGAGAGAGAAAGGGGCATGCGAGGAAGGTGTGGGTGGGTCTGAAGCAGGTTGTTAAAAGCCCACCACGCCAAACGTGATCTCACGGGTGAGGGGTCATTCTCCCGCCCCCCCTGGCCCAAATCAGGGATGGATGGGTGAGAGGAAGCTGGTCGGCATCTACCCTGTGAAATTAGAGGCTGACCAGAGAAAGTTGTGGAGAGCTTGTAAGGAAAGTGAGAAAGTAGGATAGATACTCCGGCTGTCGGAAATAAGAAAAGGAGGCTAACTGGGACTGGACGGGGCGGCGCTGAGTCCCGTCAGCACGGCGGCTAGGAAGGCAAATCGCCGTGCCCCCTACGGGGAGCTTTGGCAGCAAAGGCGTGGCGACAGATAGTCAAAGGTGGTATCCACTAGGGTAGCTTCCGGAGCTGAATCAGAGGGACCACCGCCATGAGAGCTCCGCCGAGCTCTTGAACTAGTTTCCTAGCCCTAAACTCAAAGAGCTTAGGATACGACTGTCTTCTTTCGCGGGTATAGACACCATCAAGATCCGTCGCTGCTGCTGGAAAACTAAACGCTCGCCAGGCGAATATCGGTGTGATGGATCAAATTCACCTTCCACAATGCAAGCTCAGCTGCAGATGCATAAAATTAGGATTCATAGGCAAGCTTCAAACGAAAAAGAATAAGTAGAGCAGTAAAGCTCTACGCAAGTGAGGAAGGTCACGGAATATAAAAAAAATGTCGATGGTGCAGGTACCAAAGACTTTAAGCATGCGAATATGTAAAACACAGCTGAGGCGTCCGTCGAAAAACAAGACCATGGAAACGGTGCGAATTCACCACTTCCAGGTGAATCCCGTTTAGGAACAGGTTTGGTTCGGGATGAAGCCGTGGATTGCGGTATCGGCCATGCTAAACCGAAACCTGTGTACTTTGGCATAGGGAAATATTTGGTTCAATTCTTGTTGGATTCAAGGCTCCAGAGTTGGTATCTGAGCCGCAACAAAATATATCGAAAGGCCGTTCACGCAGAACTGAAAAATAGCATCTTACTGCAGCACCAAAGTGATACAATTGAGCTTAGAGCAAAAAGACTGAAACTGAGAACACTTCCCTGAGATATTCCTTCTTCCTGCTCCAAAAATTAAGAAATAAAGATTTTGAGACATGCCCTCGCACCCATCGTGTGGAGAGTTTCCATGATGCTGTTTCACTATGCGTTATATTAGGACTACTCCAAATCGAAAACCACCGTGGCGTTCTACTACCTTTGAAGGAAGGCCTCACAGGATGTCAAATAGATTGGGCGCAAACTGGCTGGGTAGTGACCTCTTCCAGGTTTGCGAAAAACCGAGCACTGGAATCGTTCAACAAATCTAACAGAAAGGCCATGACTTGCTCACCTAGCTGTCAAAGCATGGCATAAGAGACATTGTCCTGAACAGAGGCGGTCTCCGCACATGAAGCGAGAGCGGAACGCAACTCACTCAATATGAACCAGTCGTTGAAGTGTTCCCCATCTCTGGAGGTAAAGTCCAGGCGACTGAATTTAGCGAAATCATGAAGTGTATTGAATGCTGCCAGACCAACGTCTCGGTTAAAAAATGCGGAGAAAGCGGTCGCAAAGGACTCTGCCACGGATGCGGGGTCCGAGATTATGCTTCTGTTCTCTTAGGAACGGGAGAGGGTTGTTACGAGAAATTACGCGAATCATTTTGACTCGCTTCCACACCTCTTCAAAATACTATTCCCGAAAAGTAAAGTCAGGTTTGCCTAGAGGAAGAGCGGCAGGCGTGTTTCGAAATATATGGGAACATGGCCCTAATTCTACTATATTCACCAACAGTTTAAGTAGTTTGGGCGATTTTGCGCTGTTTCCTGGGCCTTATGCCCCATCACCTGCTAATGATACTTCACTTTTTGTTTTTGCACAGGAGACCAGTGGGGACTTGGATCCCCTCCGAGTCTAATCCCGCGGATCGGCCGAGAAGTCAAAATTTTTATGGGCGCGAATTTGGCGACGTTATTGATGACGTCGTGGCGTCACCAAAGTCATGGCGTCTTTGAGACAGCCGTATATAACGGACGACCGAACCGCGAAAAGGGATTCGTTTCCTCGCCGGCTTCGTGGTGTTAACATTCAATTACCAGTCTGTTTTATATAACGTAAACGTTAGTGATGGTCTCGTCATTATAAGTAAATAATTCATGACCCTCCAAAATATTTATATGTGCTGTAATAAAGAGTAACAAGGAGTAACAAGGAAAGTAAGTACCCTAGGAGACCTTACGGTCCATTCAAAGAGGGTACCTTTGCACTAGGAATCGAACAGGCACATGGCTGCTCAATTGTTTTGCGTCCCTGAACGGCCGCTTTTCAAGACTTTATCTAGTCTTGACTTAAACTGGTCAACAGATTCACTGTTGACAACTTCCACTGGAAGTGCGTTCCACTTACCGCAGATACTGTAGGTGAAAAAATTTCCACACAGATTGCGGTTGTAACGCTTCAGTTCAAGTTTGAAGCCGTGATTGCGCGTTCTGTTCTCACTCAGTGTGAAAATATCTCGGTAGTCAACATTGTCGAACCCTCGAAGTATTTTGAAGACTTCGATGAGCTGACCACGCAGTCTACGGGTTTCCAGCGAGAACAGATCTAATTCCCTTAGTCTATCCTCATAAATTTTATGTCGGATAGAGGGAATCAGCTTGGTTGCCCTGGCTTGTACGCGTTCCAATCTCACGATGTCCTTTCGCAATGAAGGACTCCAAAATTGTACGGCATACTCCAGGTGCGGTCGGACAAGTGAGTTGTACAGGCACAGTACAATCTCCTGGTTCAAGTAACCAAACTGGCGCTTAATATAGCCTAGCATCCTTTGGGCCTTTTTCTCCGCCTCAATGCACTGTTTGTAGAACTTGAGGTCACTAGTGATTGTTACACCCAAGTTCTTCTCAGTGTACAAAACAAAAAGGCATATACCTTCTGTCAAGGACCTGCTTACAATTTGCTGACCACCAAGGAAGCAAACCACGCGCAAAACGACCAGATGTTCTGGCAACAGTAGTTATGCGCACGGATGTGAGGTTGCCGGAGAATAACTCAACGACCTTATCCACTTCGATTTGGACATAATTTAGTCATTTCTTGATTTTTTTTTTTAGGAGCCCGTCTAGCGACTGCCTACTTGGGCACAAGTCGCCGTACTCACTACCACAGCCTAGTACTAGGCTACTCTAGAATAATAACAAAACACACAAAAAAGGCAACAAGGCGAACACCGGGGCAGGCTCTTGGGCGGCAGTGGCCCAGAAATGATATTTGAATGGCAAAAGTGATCACTACCATGGAGGTCATCGACCCACCCCCCCACCCAAAATAAGGCCATGAGTCCGGAGAGCACAAAGATAGATCGAGGAAAGAAAATGAAGCGGTTATCCACATTTTGGACACCTATCTCAAGCTCGTAGATCAGGTCGGCAAGGACTTGACCCCGGGGATTAATAAAGTAGTCTCCCCAGAGGAGGTATTTACCATTTAGATCTCCGAGCAAGAGAAAGGGCCTCGGCAACCGTGCCACGACGCGGCGGAAGTTCCCCGCGTTGAAGTCAGCTGACGGTGGAATGTACGCAGAAATGATAGTATACCTCCTGTCCAAGTGCAGCCGCACAGCTACTGCCTGAAAGGAGGTATCATAAGCGAAAAAAAAGAACGGAGACATCAGGCTGGGTGTAAATCGCACATCCTCCAGCCCGGTACCCAGCCCCTGGTGGTGGGGTCGAAAAACCCTTATAGCCCGGGAGGATGGGTAGGAGGCATGCGCTCAACATGGTTTCTAGCAAAAAAAATAGCTAACGGGAAAAGGCAGGAGACGAGCCTCCGCAGCTCCTTCTAGTTGGCCCGGAGTCCGCGGCAATTCCATTTAAGGAATATGCCCTCCAGGCCTAGCTCGGATGAGATGTGAAGGCCATCTTCGAAGAGCAGATCCTCACGGCATTGGCCGTACGCTTCCCGAAGCCAGAACTTCAGGCGCTGTTGGCCGGACAATGCGCTGAAGACGCCGTCACCTTAGAGGACTTATTGGAGGAGGTTGGGCTCTCCATGCGAGTCTTTTCCTCCCTCCGCCTTGAAACCTTAGGTGGGCGGGCGGCCCTCTTTTCGATGATATACCGTCTCCGAGCCACCCAGCCCACCAATGTGCGTGGGTGAAGGAGCCCAAGCTCCCTTGTTTCTGTACTCCTTTCGGAGAGCAGCTTTGTGAGCCCAGGAAGATGGCCTAGCGACCAACTTCAGGGGTTTGCCTCCTGTGAGTCTAATGACTCGGTAGAGGCGCGGAGCCGTTTCCCCTTACAGGAAACGGTCACGCTGGGGGAAAGGGGGAAGCCCTGGTTTTGATCGGGGCTGGGTGTGGGCCCATTGTACCGCCAGCTTTACAAGGGAGCGCCAGATGTGGGTCGAATCAGCAGAAGGGCTCCGAATGGGCAAGGAAACAACCGTACTCGTAGGCCTAGATGGGCCAGGATCAGAGGGGGTCTTTTTTAATATTGAGGCATAGGACGTCCCGGGTAGCACCAGGCGCGCCAGGACCAACTCCTTAGCCTCGCAAAATGAGAGATGATCCTGAGCCTGAACGGCCAGGATTTCCTTCTCAAGGAGGTATGCACCACATTTCTTCGAAGACGCGGGGTGCGGCTCTCCGTAATTGACACACTTGGCCACACACGATTTGGACTTATCGTGTGCAGCCTTGAAGCAACTTATACAGGTTTCGGGTAACCCCGACTTTGCACGTCGACAGGGGCGATTAATATGGCCGAAGCAGTGGCAGTAATAGCACCTCTGCGGCAGTGGCACGAATGCGTTCACACGGTAGTGATACAAACCGGCCCGCACAGACTCAGGGAGCTTGTCACAATCGAACGTGAAAAAGAGTGTTGGGTAGGTCACGAAGCCCCTCCCAGTTTTTTCATCACACGTTTGACCTTGAGCGCCCCATGGTCGGCCAGCTCTAAGGTAAGGTCCTCTATGGAGTACTCCACGGGTTCCCTCGCATAAACTACTCCTTTCACGAAGTTCATGGTAGAATGCTGCGTCACACTCGCAGGAGGTCCATCAAGTGTCCGAAGGTCACTGATCATGGCACCTGGGAGGGATGCGATGCATTTGCCAAAAGGCTCTCGTCCGAGAAACGGGTCACCTTCAGCTCTCTACTAATCACACTAGTTAGTGCTCTCCTCTGATGGATCATGTCGCCCTAGCCAACAGACATCAGTGGAGTGAATAACCAGGAAGCGTTTGAAGCCAGCGAGCTCGAAAACACCGGGTAGTCTCTGAATGAGAGTCCCCGATGTAATCGAGACTCCCATCTGCACACTAGCACGTTTGGTCTTAGTCATAGGTTCCGAACCCGGGGAGGGGGGCAGAGGAGCCGGATGTGCCGATCTTGGCTTGGTCACTTACCGAAGTGGCAGCAGACCATTCCGTCACCGCATCCCCCGCGGATAGAGAGGAGCCCCGAGTCTTTTTAGTCTTTTCTTGTTTTTTTTTTAGAAGAGGGGGGCGAGGAATGAACCCGCTTCTCCCCTGCACCGGTAGGATCTCTTAGGCCTGATGGAAAGGCCTCAGCAAGGTCCTTCTCCGAGATGGAGAAGGTCCTGGCGGTCTCAGGGCCACCAGCCGGAGGAAGAGATCCCTCCCCTCCTTGTACTGCCTTGGAGAACCGAGCCATTTGAAGAGGATCTTGCATAGGGGCGGATTCGGGTTTGGTGCTTGGCGCCGAGCCCGGATTCCTCCCCGTGGAAGGCCCTACCTTCTGAGGCTGTGTTGCCTCTCGGGGAGGGGCTCCATTTGACCATCCCCGCCAGGAAATCACAGGTCCCATTGACAGCAGTTTCACTAGTCGAATATAGGGAGGCACAGGCCTTGACCCACGTTAGGCTTAAGATTCAAGCCAATAGGTCTTTTGAGGGAAGCTAACAATGGGGCCTGGCTTTCCTGACCCCTAAAGGAGCTTGTCCTGCCGAGCCGCTTCAATGGAGATAGGTCGGCTATGTGCTGCCTGCTGGCTTTCTTGGCAGTCCCCTTGGAAAATAAAGGGGGAACTGCCGTTGGAAAGCGGGAGGCGCCCGGAGGCACCTCCATACAAGGGGGTGAGGAAGAGTCCCCTAAATCCGTAGGCGAAGGAAAGGAATAAACCTCATCTCCGGTTGAAGATATTTGAAGGGTCCCCTGAAAGAGCACAAGGTGGGGGGCAACCTCCATTTTTTCGGTGGAGCTGCCCGAAGGCGGCTCCGTCGATCGTGAGGGGGGAAAGAGAAGAGTTTTATTTTGGGGTTTTACATCATCGGTAATGGGGACCCTATTCTTTCTGTGGGAAGCAAACGCTAATCACCCCTCGCAGTGGCCCGCTCTGTAAGGGGTGCGTACGGGGCTGGCAGAGCCAGGTGCCGACATGTAAGGCCACCCCTCCCACCTGGTAACCTAGCAGCCCTTCAGCATGGCGGCTCCACCTTGGGCACGGCGTAAAATTGATGGTGTGTGTGAAGTGAGAAGGAAAGGGCGTGTGAAGAAGGTATATGTGGAGATGAAGCAGATTTTTAAAAACCCGCCATCCCAAATCGGAGCTCAGTGGCAGGGAACATTGACCACTCCCCCCTCAGCCTTGATCCAGGATAGTTGGCTGAGAAGAAGGTCAGTATCTACCCTGTGAAAATAGAGGCCGACCAGAGAATGTTGTGGGAGCGGTTGTATTTATAATGACGAAGTAATATAGAAATACAGGCTCTTTGAAAGAAGGATAAGAGGCTAAGCTGCGGCCGGACCGGGCGCTGAGTCTCGTCAGCACGGTGGCCAGCAAGGCAAATCGCTGCGCCTCTTACAGGGTCATTTCCTGATAATCTAGACTAATGTGCCAGCGCTGACCACTACGGAGGGCGTCCCTCATACAGCAGCGGTCCATAAAATTATTTTTGAATGGAAAAGTGATCACTACCATTGACGTCATCGACTACCTCCCAACAAAAATCAGGCTGTCCACCCGGAGAGCGCAAGGAGAGATCGAGACATGAAAATTAAGTGGTTTTTTTTGGCAGTGGTGCGTACATTTATCCAAATTCAGGCCATCTATATCAAGCTTGTCGCTCAGATCAGAAAGAATGGACCCCTAGAATCCAGCTGCACTGCCACTCCCTGAAATGAGGTATTTATAGCAAATATAAGAAAAGACGCCTCCATCTCATGGTGATGGAGTCGTGAAGCTCTTATATCCCAGCAGGGTAGGCCTAAGGCACGCGCTCAGCATGATTTCCTGGAAAAAAATATCTAATGGTGAACAGGATTTGATGAGCCTCCGCATCCCCTCCCAGTTGGCCTGGAGTACACGGCAATTCCTTTGAAAGAATATGCCCGCCAGTCCTATGTCGGAGGAGATGCGGGGGACCTCTTCGAAAATAAGACCCTCACTGGAATGGCCTTACGCTTCTCGGAGGCACAACCAAGGGCGCTGTTGGCCGAACAAAGCGCTCGAGGCTCTGTCACATTCGGAGATATATCGGGAGATGTTGGGCTCGCTATGATGGTCTTTAACTCCAATTGTCTCAAAACATTTGGTGGATGGGGCGGCTTCTGATGCGGAGATCCATCCTATGGAGAATCAACCATCTCCGAGTCACCCAGTCCAGCCTTTCGTGGGCAGTTAAGAGCCAAATCACTTTTGATGATATCTTCCATTCCGGGCGCAGCTTTACGAGCCCCGGAAGACGGCCTCACAAGTCTAACGGCTGTTTTGCCTTACGGAAAAAAATAACGCTGGACGAGTCGGGAGGGGGGGAGCGCTAGTTTCAACAAAGACTAGACTTCAACCCGTTGTTACGCTAGCTATATCAGAGGAGCGCCCGTTGGGGCTAAAAGCCTCAGAATAGTTTGGAATGGTCTCGGAAACGACCGTATTCGTAGGCCTGGAAGGACCAGGAGCAGAGGGGGGCCTTTTTATAAATTAATTTCTAAGACGTCCCAAACACTCCAGGCGCGTCAGGACAAAGTCATTAGCCTCACGCAATCAGAGATGATCCGTATTCTGAATTACCAGTATTTTTTTTTTCAGGAGATAGGCAACACATTGCTTCGAAGACGCGAGGTATGGCTCTCCGCAATTAAAAAACTTTGCCATAAGCGATAAGGACTTATCGTGCATCGACTTGAGCATCTTACAAAGACTTCGGGTAAACTTGAATTTGTAGTATACAGGAGCTATTCATAGGGCCGAACCAGTGGCACGAACGTCATCACGCTGCAGTTATACTAATGGCACGCATTGACTCAGTGAGGCTGTCACGGTCGAACATCAACAGTGTAGGGGTGGGTCTCGGAAGCTCTCCTTGTTTTCTCATCACACTTTTGACCTTGACCGCCCCGTCGTCAGCTAGCTCTAAAGTAATGTCTTCTAAAGAGTAGTCGAAGAATTCGCTCGCATAAACCACCCCTTGCACGAATTTGATGGTAGATTGCGTCGTCACAATCAAAGGCCAGCCATTGAGTATCCGAAGGGCACTAATCATCGCAACCTTGGAAAGGTCCGATGCATTAGCCAGGAGTCTCCTCGCCCGATAAACGTGTCACCTTCGGTTCATTATTAGTCAAACTAGCTAACGGTCTGTTCTGATGGATTATCTTGCTTTTTGACAGCATATTGCCATCTGTGGTGCAAATAACCACAAAGCATTTCAAGCCAATATGCTGAAAATTTCCAGTCTATGAATGATGGGTTCCGACGTAAGCGAGGCTCTGCTCAGCAAACTTCTGAGTTAACTCTTAGTCTGGGCCTTCCAGCCTGAGGGCACCTCGTGCCCGAACGTACAGATTTTGGCCTGGTCGCTTCCTGAAACAGCATAGAATCCGCCCTTCTACGGAGGACCAGATGATCGGAGGACAGGATCACACGCGCATGGAGAAGAACCCTTAGTCCTAATTTTTCTTTTTCTTACCTTTCCTTTTCTTTTTTCCGAGATGAGGCAGGGAGTGAACTTGCTTCTCCCCATCCCCTCGAAAATGGGGCCAAGACAGGACGTATGAGCCCCAGCAAGTTTCTTCTCCAAAATAGAGAATGGCCGGTTGCCAAAGAAGCAGCAGTTGGGGGAAGAGGTCCCCCTCTCTTTGTGAATCGTCGGGAGCCCGAGCCTACTTAAGGAAAAGGTTCTACATGGGCGGACTCAGGTTCAGTGTTTGGCACCAATTCCAGATTCTCCCGCATGGAGGATCCTGCCATCTGGGGCTGCGTCTCCTCTGTGACCATGTCCAGTTCAGGGGAAGGAGGTCTTGAATTGGCCATCAACCGCCCAGTTGTCACGGAAATCAATCGTAGGGAATTTCAGCCTTGTCTTCTGTAGTTTCTTAGGCAGATAACCCGACCTCCATTGGGTCCATTGGGGAAGAGCGGGGTCAAGCACGCCAGCCCCCCGCAAGCTCTAAATAAATGTCGCAGTATTATGGGGGTCCCAGCAGAGGTCGATTCTGCGCTGATCGCGTGCTCCCTTGGCACTCTCCTGTCAAAGCAAAGTGATTACCGCCGCTGGTGCACAAATGGAGTCGTGAAAGGGCGACCCCAAAGAAGGAGCTGATAAGGAGGCCCCCTACACGCGTAGACTCTAGAGAGGAATAAACCTTCTGTCTTCGAGAAGAAAGTTTGAGGTGCCAGTGAGAGAGCACAGAGGGAGGACACCTCAATTTCTGAGGTAGAGCTTGCCGTAGGTGGCTCTAACGATGGTGGACAAGAGGAAGCCCATTGCCGAATGGGGATGGTGAAAGGAGAGACCCTCCACCAATCGAAGGGTTGTCTCGTCTTACCTTGTCCTCCATGACTCTGTTTGGAGTTGGCTCTCAGTACATTTCCTGTCGCCACAATTACATTCTATTGTTGCCATGAATAGTATGTAAACAGAGAAAAATGCAGGGAAAGTAGATACTATGACCTTCCAATACCTTATGAAGTTAGGAGAAAAGTCTCCATTAGATAACAAAATTCCGAATGTGATCACTTACGCATACTCAGCCCAAAGGTTCGAGATTTAACCATGAAAGATTTTGCCGACGTAGCCAATTAATGTGTGTACTTGAAGGCATTGAGCAGTTGAAGGCCAAGCATACCTCGTGCCTAGTACTTGCCCTAGCCACCGTGCTTTGGGCTCAAACAGGAGGTAGGGACCACACGTTATACTATTGCCACGCAACTAAGGCTCATAAGAGGCTGAATGTGCGACGGGCAGTCAGAACCTTTGTGGATAGAACAAGTTTGTAAGGGGGTAGGCGGAAAAGTAGAGATAGGCGAGTCCACAAGCGAGTTGGGTAGCTGATAACCTATCATTATCCTCCCACTCGGAACCCATCTCGTGGTGGTAGGGCTGCAAACCCCTTTTACCCTAGGAGGGTGAATATGGTCCCTTATAGAAAAATATCTAACAAAGTAAGGGATATGAGCCTCCACAGCTCCTCCCAGTTTCAATTCCATTGAAGGGAAATGCTCTCTCGGCCTACATCGAGCAGATGCGGGGGCCCTATTCAAGGTGAAGACCGCCACAGGAATGGCCGTAGACTTCCTGAAAGCCGAGTTCCTGGCGCTGCTGGCTGTCAAAGGCGATAACGGCGCTGTCGCCTCCGAGCAATTACTGGGGGAGGTTGGGCTCGCCAGGCGTGCGAGTCTTTGCCACACTGTTAAACGTAGCTGCAAATTTTGAGGTGTCTAATTCCGCAACACCGAGGAATCCTATTCAAGTCCATTTAATGGGGCATTATGAAGCCATTAGATGCAACAGGCGTGTATAAAAATATCGCCGTTGCGTACTTGGGGCAAGTGGCGAGGTTGACGTCGAAAAATGAAGAGTAGCAGGATACTGAACAGAGACTAAAATATTGAAAATATTTAACCTTTCATAAGAACGAAACCACCGAAAGAACTTGATATTTAATACCAAATCAATCGAAGGGGTCGAAAAAAATGCTCTTACTCCACCACTAATCTTTAATCATACTTATACACGCATATACATAAATGTATACAGCGGTTTTGCCCTTCGTATTTTAAAGGCCTCGTATGTTCAACAAACAAACTCTTAACTTATGAACCTATTTATATTCGCCCTATAACTGTGTTTTCTATTCTGTCATTTTCTTGTTATATCAAGTCTTTCCCCTCACGATCCCTTATAATTACTTACTAGGAAATAAGAGATAAACAGAGACGAGGAGAGCTCACTCATAAAATTTGGTGAAGAAAATTCGTATTAAAATGGTTTAAGTGTGGAAAGGGAGCGTTTTTGGAAGGTGTTTATAGGAGAAGGTGTTTAGGAAATGTGTGAGGAGAAGACGTCGTATGGAGAGCCAGTTGACTGAAGCGCATATCTTCAGAACCTACATACTATATACAGAAGCTATTCCCCTGTATTGTATGGGGACTGGAGAGCACGCAATCATCTAGGTGCGAAAATCACAGCCAGTTTGATCACGTTATCTTTCTGCACGTCCCGTGAAAACTCTCTCGGTCCGTTCACAGGAGGTAAGCGAAGCAGCGCTTCACAGAAGCTACTTAAAAACGAGCGAGGCTCTACAAGGTGTTGGTAGAGGGAGACATAACTAAATTATATCCACAAACTACAGCAGAAAATAAAGCCGTAACAAAGGCATATAAATGGAACAATTTATTCAATCTAATCCATTCTGTTATTTCATCGATATCTGACCTTACACACGTCTTAGATATCTACGCACATAAATACACATGAGAATGGAGTATGTCATAGGCGAGTAAAAACACCGCTTTCTCTTTGATCGAAATTAAGCTTCATGGGTGTGGTTAGTCATCAGATGGAGTACTGATTTGGGTATAATTTGTTGGACAGCCGAGATATGCTGGGGTGACCCGTGGATTAGTCGAATCCCACTGTAGCTCCCCAGTGAAATTGGCAGCCGACGGTGTATAGCTTTAATATCCTCGTTATTCAAACATAAATTCACTCTTTACATGGCAATACGGACAGGAAGGTAACGTCGTTTAAATACACATGTACGCACACTTTACACACACTAATACACGTTGTAAATAACAAAGGAGAAGCGAGAAGGGAACAAAGCTATAATGTTTTCAGTGTCCAGAGATCAGCTCCCGGAGAGTGGTCATGTGGGATCATCCAGTATAAATTTGTGCCTATTTAGTACCATCGTAGTGATCATAAAGAGGAAAACTTGACCATTCACCTAGGCCACGACCCTGTGTGAACACAGTAATGGATTGTTTGTGTTATAATCTTAGTAGAACAAAGACAAACGAGGGCATCTCCCAAGAACGTTAATGAAGATAAGTTCAGGAGGAAAGTGAAAAGGGTAGTGAAAATGAAACTGTGAGAAGATATACAATGAAGCGTCTAGAGAGGAGATATAGTTGGGCACCATAAAGAAGGGCGCATAACTCTTCAACCTACCGTATCTTCGAAATTAAGGATCATTCGGAGGGGGGGGGGGGCTGGTGACAGACGGGTACGCAATTATTGATGAGCCAACTGCTTTAGTTCTTTTAGTTTTAGTAGTTCCGTCTGGCACCATTCAATTGTAGCCTATTACTAAGGTACATTAAAAACAAAGAAAAACAAAACAAAAATAGTACACACAAACCAAATTACAAAATACTAGAAACAAAAAAACAGCAAGAAAAAGAAGAAAGAATCAAGCTCCGGCGTCAGAGCATGTGACCAACGCCGTAGGGAGTCAAATAAAATGAAGTACACCAGACTCCTCCAAGAAGTCCAAACAAATCTACAGGTCTGTGTACGAATCAGTCCAGAGTACAAGGGACAAACAGTAGCGACCACCACGTTCGTCCCAGTAACGTGCGCGAAGATCACCCAGCCTGGGACATTCAACAAGAATGTGCCGAACAGTCTAGGGGGCAACGAGATGGTCTCAATAAAGTGAAGGCGAGCGCTCCAGCAAATGACGTGCGTCCCATGCGTGTGCCTAATCCGAAGTTGACAGAAAACGATTGGAAGCCGTCGCGGCATTGAGGAGGGTCCATGAGAACGGTCGAGGCGCAATGGCACGCAACTTTAAGTTCGCCTCGGCCATTCCCATCTTTTTTTGCCAAGCATCTCGAAGGGATAACATGATATCTGCCAATGAAGTCTGTGTGAGAAACCGCGAAACATGGGTCTGGTCGCCCAGTCCTCGCGGTCTCTTTGTCACCCTCATTGCCACATGCCCAGGAACCCAGCAGAAGTTAATCTTAATCTTGACATCCCCCGGACTCGCAGCAACCGTGGCATCACGGAAACTGCCAACCAGAGTGGGTAGAGATTGCAATGCGTCGAGAGCATTCAGGGCGCTTTGTGAGTCGCTAGAGATCACAATCCGGTCTCCGAGCGGGGCATGAAGCGCTATCTCACGCACAGCTTCCTAATTAGATTTTATAAAAATCAAAATGTGGCCAAAACAAAGAAAATAAAAATTCGAAACAAAGAACTAAAACTAAACAATTAAGCATATAAAGCGGTACCATTTTTAGACTGTTACACTTTGTACCTGGAGGTGAGTTCGCCTTCCCGGACCGAGGACGCTTCCTCCTGGCCCCCATCAGCACCCAGTAAAGTGAATGATGTAGCCCGGCATCACCTGGGATATAACTACAAACTGAAGGAGTAGCATTGCCTACTCTTCTGAGTACCAGTAGGAACGGGTTACCAATGGACCCACCTCCTTCAATGGACCCACCTCTTTCAATGGACCCACCTCTTTTAATGGACCCACCTCCTTCAATGAACCCATCTCTTCCAATGGAGCCGCCTCCTCAATTTTTTTTTTTTTTTTTTTTTTTTTTTTTTTTTTTTATAGAGCCCATCTGGCAACTACCCACTTGGGCATAAGTCGCCGAAAAACACGACAGCCTAGAATTAGGCTACTTTAAAGTTAAAATATGAAAACTTAACAATCAATATAAATTTGAAAAACTTAACAATCGAAGCAATCTCCGGCAGCGGGGGGAGGTCCCCCTCACCCCGGTGCAGGAGAGTGCAATCTAAAACAAAACAATAACAAAAAAAGGAACCTTAAATACCGCCTCCTCAAATTGACTCACCCCCTCTTCCCACTTTCCTTATTACCCACCTCCACCTACTGCCCACTACTATTACAGGCTTCCTATTACCCACCTCCGCCTACTGCCCACTACTATTACAGACTTCCTATTACCTACCTCCCCACGTAACTACTTCCTATCTTAATTGCCTCTCCTACTAACCACATTTATTAGTAACACCTCACCTAATACTTCCCCATTTCCCTATTTACTATTTTCATAGTAATTATGACCTTCCCTAGTAAGCTCCCCCCTCCCCTCTCTTCATCTCACTTTAAATCGCCGGTTTTGACGAATAAGAAGATTAAATTAATGCGTAAAGTGAACGGAATTGTTTTCCTCTTTGGCCTTAAAAATGTCCTCTTCAAAAGGAGCAATCCTAAAGTACATAATTTCATCCCGAACAATGGGGAGCTTGTAATTACCCTTCACTGCTTACAATGTAAATATATTCTCCTCATTTATAATGCAAACAATTTCGCCAAAATGACTAACATATAATTGCCTCGAACAAATATGATTTTTTTTTCGCCAATTCTTCACAACAAACACCGATTTTGGTCGTCTTTAGACTACTTTCTCTTCAACTAAGCGAAATTATTGAGTTTTAAAAATCATTCCTGCGACAGTTAGCATTGATTTCTCCTCACACAAGAGGAAGGGAAATTTCTGAGCAGGCGTAGAGAGGATTTCATGTGAATCGCAATGATGGAGTGCAACCTGAGTGCAACATTCCTGAATCTGGCACCATTCCTCAATGACAGTAAGTCCCCTTATATTGGTTTATACTACACACAAAGCTAAAATACTAAGCGGATGATAAGTACTACGAAACAAACTTTTATTTGGTCATCCCATAAGTAATGCGACATTTTTTCATGTTTGTCTTTATTTTATGAATAAAAATCAAACAACTTTTTGAAGTTATTCATATTTAGGTATTTATTAATTAATATAATAAGCTATATAATTTTTAACAGGTTTTACAACTCTTCAGGTGATTCGCTGAATTCCTAATGAGATATTAATCGGAAGGGGCTAAGTGGGGTCGGGGAGGGAAGATTAGATTTCAATAAAGAAAAATGTCGAATTTTTTGTATGGTATCTGTTGCGATATGAGCTCGCGGGTCGACTTGATGAAAGAGCCACCTTCTACTGATTAATGCTGGCCTTTTGCCATGAGTGCTACATGCAAACGGCGAAAGCCCCCTGCTATAACTGAAAACCTTGACAAGAAACACGACGTTCCGTTCCCCGCGCGCCCATTGAGGTACCATCCTTTACACCCGGAGGAGCAGCGCATCTTCACAACTTCGTTATCTGCAAGGATAGACCCGACACAAATGGAACCTTCATTCTGGGTCCAGTTCTAGAGAAACTAGTGCCTCGCCCCAGTATTTTTATGAGCCCCAATTTCACTACTAAATATTCATCCCTTTCGATGGGCGCCTTCATCTACTTCCCATCCAGAAATACGGCTCTGGCTCCTCACCCGTTTGATGTTGGGCGTAGTGACCATGACCACTCCGAGGCCTACCACCAAGCCGGATCAGCCACTTCGAACTGCCTACCACGCCATCTGTAGGTTTTTGGTCTGGGGTTCTCAAGCAGTGGGGGTAGTGGCGTCTACTGCCCGTTCCAGCGGCAGCAGCCGGGACACGCAAGAGACCTCAATTAGACAATACCTCGTTGGGGTTAATTTTTACGAGTACATAACGGCCATGAGCAGCTATGTCCCTCTCAATTTCTCTCAATCTGGGAGAGGGGATCCTTCTTACCACCCAGGACCGATAAACGATTTTCCCCTTTATACCTTGTGGAGCCACCATCGGGTAGCTCCACTTCTAAAGAGGTTGCCCCCATGTGGTCTCAAGGGTCCCTCCAAGGTTCTCATAATGGAGAGGGTGTTTCAGCCTCTCCAATAACTACAGGTTAGGGAGGCTAACCTTTTACCCGCCTGTGCAAAGTTCCCTCCAGACGACTCTAGTTTAGTGCGGTGACCCTACACTTTTTCCGGGAGCCCCGAAAATTCTCCTTACAAAGAAATTGCTTTTCCATATCTAAATTCAACGGGTTCGGGGGTTTCACCTTTATTCTCTTTTGGATAGTTGCCTCCGAACAACTCTCTACTTACGGCCGGTCCACTTTTTCTTTCAGATATGCTTGCAAAGAACAAAAAAGAGGGGAAGAGGAGACGTCCTTTGTTCACGACCCATCGATGGGGCTAGGTGAAACGCCTCAAACCTTTTAGAGGAGTAACAGGCATCGTCCTCCCATGGGCCCTGCCTAGACCATGCGTAGATGCGAGGTTTGAAACCTCGATGGTAGCTGGCATACCAGCTCCCCAATTCTTTAATAAAGAGGTCGGCATGACGGCCATCCTGAATTTGGTGACTGACCATATGCCATATGAGGTCGCAGTCAGGATAGCCGAAAGTATATGAGGGTGTGGCCTCTTAGAGTCCACCATGTTGAGCAAATGCCATTATTAGTGCTCCTAGGACACTACTGGTTCGCTTGTGAAGGTGATACGCACTCTACTATAAATTTCGTGAAAAGAGTGATTTATGCAAGGGAACTAGTGAACTACTTAGAAGATATCACAGAAGAGCTGGCCGAGGAATCAGCGGTCAAAGTCAAATGTATAATGAGAAAAAAAGGGGTCTCGATCATGAGATATGTGGCGGTGGTAATCGCTACCGTGTCAAGGCTTTCGTGCCACTGCCACGAAGATGCTACTACTGCAACTGCTTTGGCCATACGAATCGCTCGTATAGACGCGCAAACTTGGGCTTATATGGTGAGTGTAAATTGCTCCAAGAGCATATACGATAAGTCCTTATCGTATATGGCCTAAGTGTCCATTTGTGGAGAGTCACGCGCTGCTTGCTCGAAGAAATGTGGTGTGTATGGATAAGGACATCCTGGCTGTTCAGGTCGCGGACTCACCGTCTTTTAGCGAGGCGCTTAGAATACGGCTATTCCAGTGACGGCCTCCTCCTAGATCATGCTGTCTGCATCTCCAAGCTAGGCATGGAAGGCATACTCATTTAATGCAATTTATGTGAACTCCCGACCAATTGGGAGGAGCTTCGGAGGCTCGTCTCCTCCCGGTCCACCATAGCTATACTTTTGCAACAGGATATGCTCAGCGCATGGCCCCTGCCTACCCTGCCTGGTTATATGGGTTTAGCGATACTAGCACCAAGCGATAGGGCTTATGGGGGAGGATACTTTATTTAATCCCGAGATGATTGTCACAGTTAGTATATTCACTATAAATACCTGCTTCCAAGCAGTGGCAGTTAAGCTACACATATAAAGGAAATATACTGTTATTTCTGGGTTCATTACACAGTCCGCCGACTTTGAAGTTGGAAACTCCGACCGCGTCGTTACGCCCTTGCCGAGGCTCTTCTCCTCGGGGATTTAAACCGTTGGTACACCCTCTGGAGAGATTATATGATCAATACTATGGGTCAGGTACTTCCTTCCTAACCGACGAGTTGGTGATAGGTGTATTATTTGTGGATGGGTTTACTGATCGCTACCCTAGAGCTGCTTAGTTTTATTTCCTTGATCTGTCCATGTGCTCTTCAGATGCAATTTTCCATTAAACTCTCATTTTTCTGGAACGCTGCCACCTGAGAAACTGCCACGGTGATGCTTGGAGCGGACGCAATGGTTTGCATTTCAGGAAATCACAGATTTCTCTGTCTCAGACGAGGAGTTTACGTAGATTGATTATGTCGTTAAGTTCCTTTCCGGCAATTTCATAGCCGTTGGCCTAACTACCATTTCTAGATCGTCTAGTCATTTTTCATGCCGTTCATTTTTCAATGTCTCGTCATTTTTTACGTCGTTCGTGCGCTATAAGCGCCGCACGTGCGATTTCAACGTGAGGGAATTTCGTCGAACCTAGGCTCGAGTACAGTATTTCTCGAAACAAGTCTGCTGCTCTTCATTGAGAGCATATGTGTCTTTAATTAACCTTAAGACTCCCCTTAAAGAAGTGTGAAAGAGAGTCAAAAGTTTTCGGGACAAGTTCTCGCAGGCCCTTCCTCCAGTTCTCCATGAGAACGGGAATGCGATCTCTGGTCCCGCGCCCGTGACATAATATTTTTGCGATCACTTTCTTCACATTATCTAGTCGTAATAGTGTTCCGACAGCACTCACTGTAAGCCGTGATCCTGTTGAAGGCGTATGTATGGACTTTACCTACAGAGGCAGAGAACCCTTTAACATTTTACGCTGAGTGAGTTACGTTCCGGTCTAGCTGCATGTCCGAAGAAATGATCGGTTTCTACTCCGTATCCTCTCTATTTGAAGTAAACGGGGCTCAATCAGGCGCTGCTTCTGTATCCACGACCGATATCATTGTAATAGACTGCTCAGTACGGAAGGTAATGCGGTGTGCCAGGTTTGGAGACAGAATTGTAATCTAGAGCGAATCAGAGAGCACCGTGATTGCTCTTCTAACATTACAATCTCCACCCTGATTGCTTCGCAGTATACGTGACAAGCTGGCTGCGAGCACAGCAGATGTTGAGTTTATTTTATGTTGGATTCCTGGATACCTATGTAAGGATTGCGGGGGTTGAGCCAGTTAAAGAGGGCGCCAATGAGCCTGCGATGATTGGGTGACCTCACCAGCGTTTCGCTCTTCCTCACACTAACGACATCAATAGAATCAGGACAGCTCTCCGGGCTGTCTGGCAAAGAATATGAGGGCAACCGATGGAAATTTAAAGTTGCGTACCATTGCGCCGTGAATGTTCCCATAGACCTACCACTCAATGCCTATGAAGCTTTAGTTCACTTTTTCTCATCTTCAAATTGGGCTCACTCGCGGGACGCCCCGCCATTTTATGGATCGTGCCACTGTACCTTACTGATTCGATTGCATTGTCCATCCGACTGTCTGACACATAATTTTTTAATGTTCCAGTCCGGGTGATCTGCATGCACCTTACTTGTCCCAGTACCGTAACGAGCGGAAGTACTACCCCTTGTTCCGTGTGTTCGGGGGAGGGGGGGGGGGATTTGTGCACACAGACCTGCGGACTCATGGACTTTCTAAGAGGATTTTTTACAAATTTTAGGAGACCATCTGGTGACTGCCTATTTGAACATAAGTCTCCGTACTCACTACAGCCCACTACTAGGCTATATCAAAAAACAAATAAAAATATGTGAATAATAAATAACAGCGATAAAAAAGGACAAAGGCTAAAATAAGAACACAAAAAAGAAAAAGCAAAGAGGCATAAGAAGGAGGTGGGTTCCGTCGTCGGGGGTAGGCCCGCCTCACCCAGGGGCAGGAACATGTGACCTACAACAAACAGTCAAATAAAGTGTATAGTACAAAAGTCTCTTTGCACGAACCAGTCCCACGTACAAGGGACATTTGGTAGAGACCGCGCTTGTCCCGGTCCTGAGATGGGTAAGGTGCGCGAAGATCACCCAGACTGAGACATTCGACAAGAAAGTGCCAAACAGTCTGGGGGACAACGCAGTCTTCCCAGTATGGCGCAGGCGAGCTCTCCATCAAATAGCGGCACGTTCCGCGAGTGTGTCCAATTGGGAGACGACAGAAAGAAACCTGAAGCTGTCGCATCATTGGCGAGTATACTTTCTAGAGAAGGCTGGCCTCTTCCATTATATTCGACTCTCTTTTGCGTTGGTCGATTGCTCCGGTGCTTATCACTTCTTCTTGATTGTTTTGTTTCACTTACCCTTTTGTTTGTTGTTTATTTTTTATTTTTTTAATGAAGCTTATTAATAGGTTTAAACTAATTATGGCGGAGTATTTCCTTGGTTGCAGTCGCTTGATGGTTGCTATTTAAAAAAATCCTGTAATATCATCCGCAAATTTTGAAATTTTAGATAATAAATTGCTATTAAGATCGTCAATATAAGTTATAAACAACCGTATGTCAAGAAATGCCAATGACCCGACTGCTTTGGCTGCCTTAGTCAGTTGACTCCCACAGTGACAACTCCTTACTCCAACCAGAAAACTTATCTCCTCCACATCGAAAGTGAGCACTCCACCAAAATTATGTGTTGCATTTATTATGCACACATAGCAAACATTACTCGCCCAGGAACTTTTGCCACCGAAGTCAACCGCATGCTCGTAAAGAACGGCCTGCAGGAGATGTGGTTCCCGGACAACCCTCCTTCAGGAGGTTATGCGAATAAGCGTAGCCCCTCAGTGCCCGGAAACGTGCCAAAAGGTACCCGCACCCCAAAACACAGCCACCACACGCAACCCACGTCTGAACAAAGCCAAACAAACATCTCAAACAGAAAAACAAGCGCCACTTACACCCCAAAAAATTAGCACCGATACACCAAAAACACAAACCAAGACACAAGGAAACAGTGCGACCAAAAGAGACCAAGTCTCCAAGGTCGAGAAAAACTTCAAAAACACGTGGTCCCAGGTCAACCTCCTCATCTCGAGGCAGAGAGACCCAGCTTAAATATCATGCGAAAGGCTTCAATCCCAAGCTATATGCCCCCGAATCGGCCCCCTTCCCAACCGAAATCGATTCCCGCGAAGTATTTGAGGGTCTTAGGACCGGAGGATACAAGTGGAAATGCTCTGATGAGGTTCCGGAACGGCAGGTTGAGGAGGCCCTCTCACGAAATATGGTTAAATTGACCACCGAATGCTTTCACACAATCACGGACACAGAATTCCGAAAAAAATGAAACGGCAGGGAGCGCACGCCGCCCAGTACACCACATGGGGCTAAAGTGGATCGCGAATAAGCGTCCACTTTAATCCCACACACTAAAAGACCCAACATTACACAAAATGACCAACAGACTTACGATTTTACAAATGAATATCGATGGATGGGATGGAAAAGGTTCCATCTATGGCAATATTTTGCGACAAAGTGACCCTGACATTGTACTCTTTACCGAACACGGACTGACCGCGCAAAAAGAGTTAAAAATACGACGTCATTAGTAAAAATCATAGCCAGGAACGGTATGACGGCTGCGCAATAGCCGTCAAAAAGGGACTAAAATACAAAAAACTACCCGACTTAGATGACTCATACCTTGCCATTGAGGTAGGCACTACCCTGGGGGGTCTGGTCGTGGTCACGGGGTACCAACCCCCAAGACGCGGCTATGTACCTATGTACAACCTTCTACAAAAAAAACATCTTTGCTGAAGATCTGAATGCAAAGTGTGCAGCGGCGGGGTATGCCTCCTACAACAATGCAGGCAGAAACATCAAAGTATTACTAAACAGACAATACGTGACAAGAATCGGACCAGAATTTCTGACATATATAACGGGAAAAGCAGCAACGAAACCTGATATTGTTCTATCCAGTATCAGGTTTCCATACAACTACTACTTTGAACCGGGCCCCATCATTCCGAGCGACCACGAGGCTATTAAAATTACAATTGGTGTAAATCCCATTCAAATTGCAATCCCGGAACGCAAAAACTACAAGCAGGCGAACTGGAAAACCTACCGAAATTATCTTCTAAATTATATCCCTGCCCCTTTACTCGATCCCAATTTAGAAGAGATAGATAAAGAGCTGGATAAAATCACTGACCTCCTAATTAAAGCCGATGAAAATATTATTCCTCATATCAAGTGTAAAACCCTTCCAGCTCCATATTGGACCCCTCCCATGAAAGCCCTGGCCCAGAAATATAAGGACCTGTCCAATGTAGTAGCCGCTGATAGGCCCCAACCACAATGCCCACAGAAGACTAAGAGAGATTAAAGACGAACTCCAGACACTAATTACGGACCAACAGATACTCACATGGGACAGACTAATAGAAAGACTCGACATTGAAAGAGACTCGCACACTTTCTGGCAGACATTTAAACGCTTACAAGGAAGACCTCCTCCCAAAAGAATCACACTTATAAACGACGGTATAGAAATTGACGAGCCTGAAGAGATTGAGGAAATGTTTAGGATTTTCTGGTCCTCAATCTTCACAATTACCACAGAAGAAAATGACAATTACGACCTCGAAATCAAGATGACATAATCCAACAACTAAACACACAAATACACAGAAGCACCCCTCATCATTGTGTGACCCAGGAAAGAGTGATGGAGGGCCATTGTAGTAAAATAACTGCCCTAGAACTCTCCGTCGCTCTAAAATCTTTTCGTAAAAGAGCACCGGGTACCACGGGGCTGACCAGAGAGAACTTCATCAAGGCCCCGCCTAATGTTTAGAGTGGGCTGCTTAACATCATGAATGCCGCTCAGAACACGGGCTACTTTCCCGATCAGTGAAAAGTGGCCAAGATGATCTTCCTTCCCAAATCGGGAAAGCTCCCGGACTGCCCTGCCAGCTTTCGGCCGATATATCTCTTAGAATTTGCTGCCAAAGTCTTCGACAAGATATTAGTCAACAGAGTCAACTCTTTTCTCGACGAAGCCAACTTGCATAACGAGCAACAACACGGCTTCAGAACGAAAAGAGGGACTGATGCGGTACTAGCCGTTATCACAGAAAAGCTCGCTAAGATCAAGGCAGACAAAAGGCATGCGCACCTGGTGCTCGACCCCATTCTTAAGAGGATTCTATGCGACTACATAATGGAGAGGAGAGCATATATACATATCAGAGGATACAAAGGCCCCAAATTCGAACTTGAATCAGGGGTCCCACAAGGGGGCTGTCTCAGTCCCCTTCTATACAACATATATACACGTGACCTACCACAACCTCTATCTGGAGGTATGATATACGTTCAGTTCGCTGACGATATATCACAAATTTGTACAGCCGCTTACGTTCACCAGGAATTTATGGCGAGAAATACGGCTAGGGAGATTTCCATCAACTCTTTCGAGAGGAAATGGAAGATATCAACCAATGCCCCAAAATTCAATATAATTCCCATGTTTCGCAAGACCTTCAACGATATACGGGTAGAAGGGGAGCGAATCCTCTACTGCCTAGAAGGGACGGTGCTGGGGTTCAAAATCATCACAGGGGGCTACAAGAGTCATATCGAACGAACAGTCGCGAATAGCAAGAGAGATTTGAAGGAGTTTTATAGGTTCCGTGACCTAACTCGCTCAAATAAACTCAAGATATTCAATGCGTGCATTCGCTCGAGACTCTTATACCCCCCGGTGCCGTTGGACGCGAGCGCCAAGACCCACATTGCGAAACTACAAGTCATCCACAATAAGGCGGTTTTACTTATTACTAACACCCGAAGAAGAGAACATAAACGACAGAGGGAGCTCCACGACTTGGTTGGATTATCTCCAATCAACGTAGCGCTCCACGAGAGAGCTAAGAGGATATGGCAAGCCATTGGTGCACGCTTGACCCCTGAATTCTCTCGTACACACCTAGACATCGAAGCCAACCGACAAATAAGACC